>CM023450.1:207650621-207980621 GCA_013339765.2 Haemaphysalis longicornis | reverse complement strand
GAAAGCGTTTTTATATTTGTCCCACGTGATTCCCCTCGACGAGACCTTTATTTGATACCCCACACACCCTAGCAGGGTCATATGGAATTCATACCAGACAAACTAACCATGACTCTCATGACTGTAACCAGGACGCATTATTTAAGTTTCTGACGTGATTCCCCTTACTGGAACCTTCAATTTGACACCCCACATGCTTCAGCGGCCTCACGTTGAATTTAACCAAATCTATGACTCATAATGACTATCTCATGATTCGAACTACGAATCCTTTTTTATTTGTACCTCGTGATTCCCCTCGTCAAGACCGTAAATTTGATACACTACACGCCCTAGCGGGGTCACTTCGAATTTTACCCCAATATAAGACTCGCCATGACAATCTCATCGTTATAACCAGGAAGCATTTTTGATTTCTCCCACGTGATTCCGCTAATCAAGACCATTAATTTGATACCCATCACATCCTAGTGGGAGCAATTGGAATGTTAAACCAATCAATGAATAACCTTGACTATCTCATGATATAGCCCTACCACATTTTTTCCAACGTGATTTCCCTTATCAGAACCTTCAATTTGATGCCCCGGACACCCAGTGGTATCATTTTGAATTTTACCCTAATTTATGACCCATTTTGACTATGTCATGATAATAATCAGGAAGCACGTGATTACCCTCATCGAGACCATTAATTTATACAACACACGCCCTAGCGTCATGAACTTGAATTTTTACCGAATCTATGACTTACCATGACTACGTCATGATATATCCATAACGCATTTTCGTCCCGAATGATTCCCCACATCGAGAGACCTTGAATTTGATTCCCCACATGCCCTCGCAGCGTCATTTTGAAGTTTAACCCAATCTATGACTCATTATGACTGCCTGACGACTACAATCAGGAAGCATTTTTTATTTACCCCGCGTGATTCCGTTAATCTGGACCCTTCATTTGATACCTTACATGCCTTAGCCTCATCAGTTTTACTTTTTACCCAATCTAATGTTGTCATTATTCTGTCTTAAGGGGTGCTGCCCCGTCAATTCAGCTAATTCATTTGAAACAGCAGAAAGGACAGCCCCCGCCCCCGTTTCCCCCCGGCTCTCACCTCTTCTTTTGTGACCCCTAGTATATCAAGCCGTTAACAGCAGCAGGCAAACAACCAGCACGCCAGCGCCGCCATGTGCTTTCCCACCACCCTTTCCCACGCTCTTAGTGGATCCGTCAGTAGGAAAAGTTAAGACAACCCTTTTTTTATGACCTCACCAGTCAATTATCACTCACGAGCCCAGCCACGAAAATTAGGTATACACCAAGTGCTTATGGCCATGAAAATTCACAGAAACTAAAAAAATCAGACACCCCCTCCCTCCCAACTGATCATGCAGATCGCGATTGGTGCCATACCCGCAGGTAACCTGAATTCCGAGCCCACAGTGACGCATGAAACTTAACAGCCAACCATAGCTGCCTGCTAGGCTACTCATATGTACTCAAACTCAAAATGGACCCAAAACTCATTATGTACTCAAACTCAAAATATACTCAGAACTCAAAATGGACTGAAACTCAAAATGTATTCAGAACTCAAAATGGACTCAAACTCAAAATGGACTCAGAACTCAAAATGGACTCAAACTCAAAGTGTACTCGGAACTCAAAATGGACTCAGACTCAAAATGTACTCATAACTCAAAATGGATTCGAACTCAAAATGGACTCAGAACTCAAAATGGACTCAAACTCAAAATGTACTCAGAACTCCAAATGGACTCAAATTCAAAATGCACTCAGAACTCAAAATGGACTCAGAATTCACTAGGTCTCAGGCGTACTCAAACTCAATCGGACTCAAACTCAGTCGGGATCATTCGGCTCAAACTCACTCAAGCTCAAACTCACCATGCCACACTAGCCTCGCGCTCACTTAAACTGAAACTCACGCGTGAGTTTCCAAATGAGTCCAAATGAGTCTGACTGAGTGGACTCATGAGTGATTTCGCCGACCTCTGCTCTCCTCATGCAGCTCCGTAGCACGGGGGGTAAAAGCGCAGGCTTGTTGGCGGGCGCTATTCGTTGGCCCAGAAAGAAGCGCGAGCGGTTGTCCAGATGAGCTGAATGGAACCGTTTCGGGAGTGGTTTTTTAGCACACGCAGTTGAGGTCGAGACACCCACCCCGACTGGTAATTACGGGAGGCTTGTTGGGAATCGGTGACTACCGGTGAGAGGCAGCCAAAGCGATGGCTTCCTCTTCTGTTGCCGTCATGTCTTGGGTCTTGAGTAAGCACACGCAAGGAGGTTGTTTCTGGAGGCCGCCATGATGATGGCATTCTGCTTCCCTCGATGTTGGAAGGGGTATGTGTAGATAACTGCATGATCCCGACCGAGGGTGGTGTTGAGCGCTTGAGCCCGTGCTGGTCGGTGACCCTCGTCGTGTGGAGGGTTCATTTTCTATGAAAAGGGACCATCTTTAGTTCTTGTCACCAAAAGTCCGGGAGTACATCAAGCGGGCTTCACCGGGAGTACATCAAGCCCAGCCAATCTGGTGAAAGATGCGCCGATGCGCCGCAGTTCTTCTCAATCGGAGCTTCTGGTCAGAAATATGGCCCTCTATCAGCTGTTCTACTGTGTTGCGGAGCCCCGTTGTAAACCGCCTCCTTGTGGACGCACTCATGGCAAGAGAAATGGCAGGATCAGCCGCCTTTTTAATCATTATATAAAGCATCTCGATGCCCTGCTTGCCGAGAAGACAGGGGGTTGATGTAAGTGATTTTCGAGAAGATGAAGGCTTGAAATTATCGAAACGCATTGTATTCCTTGACGCTTCGCTTCTTGGTTGCAACTCGCCTGATCATGTGTATGATTTGATTGAGGCTGCTTTTGAGGCACTGCATAGATACGTCACACTTACGGTTGGCCTGGAGATGTAGGCCCAGGATCTTGATGCTGGGGCTGGGAGTGATAGCCTGGCCATCAAGGCGTATTTGAGTGTTTCTTGATGTGTCGTGTGGGGTGATGGCGGACGACAAGGAGCTGTGATTTTTACGTGAACACTGTAGATAACAGGCTTTAGCGCGTTCGCTTAATGAAAGTGAGATGCCATGCGTTGGTGTGAGTTTTCCTAATTTTTATAATATCTCCCAGCGCATGCGTAAGGCGCGCACACGGCCGCTACACGTGCCGTGGGCATAGCACACAGTGGCGCGAGAAGTCGCGTGACGCTATCACGTGGCATTCAGCGATAATGCAGGGGGTAAAGCCGCAGATGTGCTTGGTGAATGCACCACCTGTCTTTTCAGTCTCCGCGTAGGCTCGTAGCTAAATCGGTAAGACAAAGGGCTCTCCATTTGTTATTGTACTAGTTCCAGGATTGATTCCTGGCGGTGCCAGTATATTCTCTTATTTGTTCGCGGCAGTTTTCTGATGACACCAATGGTCGCGAAAAAACCCTTAGGGGGTAGAGGTAAAAAGCTTTGCTTTAAAACGTGTTTTGTTTCTTGCAGTCTGTGCACTGCGTTCAGCTTTCCAGGACATCCTTCTTCACGGAGTGAAAGGGCACTATTTTTTCATTTCAAAACGATATCAGTAGAAAAGGAACCCTTAACATCGATGCACTAATTTGCGGCGCTTCTCAGAACAGCTTGTGATATGTCTATGGGAGACGGCACACCGGAGAAATCGGGGGAATGACAGTCACGTCGGCTCCCGAAACAATTTTTATGCATATTCGTACACCAGCCCCATTTTTTACCAATATCACGGGAGCATCGACCATCCGGGCGATGACAACCGTTTGATGGTGCGATACCGCTAACACGGTGAGAGTAGCCGCATGCGCACTAAGCAAAGGCTGTGCTGCCATGGTCTACTAGGCTGCTCGAAGAGCACAGAGCCGCCCCCCTTTCCTTTATTCGCCAATCACACTGCCCTCCAACCCGCCGTTAACGGTGGGAAGAGGACAAGTGAAAGCGACAGATAAATAGGGACCCTTTGACGGCATTGGTGGGTCCATGTGCACATTGTATATGTACCTGTTAGTTTTTGGTTTAAACAATACTTCAAATTCAACTCTCCCTCTTGCGTGTTTTTTTGCGATTTCCAAAGGTGACAAAGCGAAATCTAAGGGCAGCAGATAGGTGCTATCTCCTAAACGAAGCTATGCAATTTGAAGCGTGGTTTCTCAAAGTGTCAACTTTGATACGTCTTTTTATGTGAAAGGCACAATGAAAAAATGGAACTTACACCAACACTTTGTTCACAGTTTATTGCGGGATTCATTGACAGAAATATCTTCCTAAGAGCTTTTGAAAAATTAGCACTTAAACTTACCCTGGTCTTGGCTAATGCTCTCGTCATCAATTTGAGACTTATTATTTTCACCCCCAGAGTCCACAACAGCATTGACGTGACCGGGGAGAGATCCATAAGGGCCGCTACAAGTTCTGAGTTCATGTTTCTTCTCTCTCATTCAGCTTGCTTTTTTTTTTCAGAGTACCTCACAAATCTCGTGATGCAGAGCCATTTTCGAAACGTTGGTTTAAAATGCCCCACGTATTATGAGGAATGTTCAACACGGCCCCTGACGCGGCCATTCTTAGGTAATAACGTCAAAATCTTGATGAGTTTTCACGGAAGGTGGTGTGCGCACTGGGGCAAAGTTGCGCTTCAGAATGAAGCATTCGTCCGGAAACGGTCCAACGTATGACACTGAGCGAGATCTTTCTTCAATCCTGTGTAGTGGTCCCAGGCAGTCTGTAGTAATTAGGCCCCAATATTCACCGATTTTCGGCCAATCGATCTGACGCGGATGACGTAGTCTGGCTCGTACCTTTAAAATAAAAAATCACAGCAGGGGTTGGTTAAGAACTAAGTAAGGAAAAAAATGAAGCAGGAAGAACAGAAAGCTTGTAACACCAGCAAGAACCAAATATACAAACGCCTGGTGATAACAACATCCTAAAAAATACTAAGACTAGCCATATCAAAAGAGGAAAGCCTTGTGCCTTACACACGGTAGAGTCTGCGGGCTTGGTTCCACTCAGTGCACACTGAATATTCTCCGTGAAAGCACCATCCTGCTAGTATTCTGCTGATCAGCAAGCATGGTATTGGCCAAAAGCAAGCCGTTTTGCTTCAGCAGTTGTTGAAACCAGGAGTTTTTGGGCACCGGTCCTGCTGCTTAACCCAGCTTCACGAAGTCTCTTACGCACCAGGTCGTCGCAGACATCGATGTCTGTCCCTTATTTCTTCTGTGGCAATAAACGGGTCCCCAAATGCGGCAGCCATCATGGCGCAATCCTCGTCTTCAGTAGTTTTGGGCACAAATTTTCTTGCTGTGTCGCAAATACGCCCTTCCTCTCAAAATGCCAAAATTATTCTTTTGACAGGGCACTGTGTAGTACCAACGAAGGTGGCTATTTTCCTCTATGCTGCAAACCTCATCCCCGTTTTCACAACGTTTTGTCTGGTTTCTTCGAGCACTTGACTAGACATTCTTACGAATATGCAACACCTAGTAAAAACAAAGGAAGCCACAGTTGTTTTCCTATCGGTATAGCAGCTAGGAGGAACGCGATTATCTGTCGCCGTAAGCATAATATTCCGAAGTGGCTGGAATCTCTCGATTTCTACAATGAACACTTGCATTACTTCGTGTTTACACCTACAGGTATGCGTGCAGGCAAACCAACTAAACCAAGCGCAGTTGTAATATAAGCCTGAGTGAAAGATCACCTGAACTATTGAGCGGAATTCACTTTGACATTTTTTCTTTGCGTTTTCTTGTATTGATCGAAACCGTGGGCGATATACCTGTTTGGACAGAAACTGGGAAGCAGAATATGGACGAACGATACATTGATCGCAAGGTTCATTTCGCAACGCTGAGTACGCTGTTTTAGGTTGGGACCACGTGACTTGTCTTGAATAAACTGGCGAGTATGACAGGCACTGTGATAAGCGAACAAAGAAAGTGTGGGAGCTGTATTCTCTTAGTAAAGCCTAGCAGGCGGCCTTTGCTTGGTGTGGATGCGGCCACTCTGGTCGAGTTTGACATATCACTCCATCATACGTCGCGATCGACCGATTGGTCAAAACTCCCGTGATACTGGTGAAAAATTCGGTGGGTGTACACTGTTAATAGACTTCCGCATACCTGGCATTGCAGCTGCCGAGTGTCAAAACAAAAAAATGTTTTGTCCTTTGCTTTCTAGCACAGACACGCCCGCCTGGTTGTTTTCCACGGTGAAGTGTGCTTTGATTCAACAAAGGTTGCACCCTGATGAACGTGCGGGGCACTGGCCTCACGCATGACTGTCACGTCCACAGAACCGAAAACCTGGAAGTCCGCGGTGTTCCTGCGACCATGGCTGTTGAGACTATCGTTGCTGTTCGGTGGTGCGCCCCTGCCGGTTAATGAATGCCTCCCTCGGAATCCGTTGCAGCGTGCCCACTTCGCCAGCCATTGCCTCGTTGCTGTGGGTCCGAAGGTCCAGTTGCAGTCGGGGAACTGGCTTCTTGAGTATGGCCCTCGCTAGAGCGTCGCTAGCGTAAGAGTGGAATCCATCTCGGGAGCTTCTGACAGCTGTGCGGCTCGGAGGCCTACGACAAATCTGTCCCTGAACATACGCGCGCGGAATTCCGCAAATTCGGAGAGGTAAGCTAGTTCATGCTTCGCTGTCCCAAACTTGTCCACGTCTTCATTGGGCTCTTGTTTCCGGCGATGAAAATTCGCGCTTTTATAGACTATGTACTTGGCGGCCACGAAATGGGTGTCAAACTTTGTCTTTACTACCGAAGAGCTTTGGACTTTTGCTCCGTCAATCCGAACGTCTGAAACATATTCCTGGCCTGCCTACCCACGGTGTTCAACAGTGTCATCACCTGCGCTTGGACCGTTCTGTGAAGGAGCACCGAGGCGTAGCGGTAGTCATCGAAGGACATAATCGATTCTGACCACTCGCAAGTCCTGTCGAAGTTGAACGGCGCAGGCAGTTACAGGGCGTCGGATGGTGGGCTCGTTGCCACTGTCGGGCCATCATCGTATGACCAAGTGCAGGGAGAGTGCTGCAATGCCGCCGAGGAAAAGAATGCTCTGTCATGCCCGCTCATTGGGGAAGCGGTGATGCAAGCAAAAGACTGACGCAACTGTGATGTAGCCGCACCCAAGAAAAGACACGTGTTTTTTTGACAGTCCCGTTTATGCAGTTCAGAAAGTTATGTCACCTAGGCCCGCGCACCCCGGCGCTCGGCCACAACAGTGATAACAGGTAACATGACCAAAACCGCCTTCCCCCTCTCCAGACATTGAATCGAAACCTTCGTCTGTCTCTCCGTCTCCGCATGTGGATGTAGCTCAGTCGGCAAGACAACCGGCTCTCTCTCACTCCGCTTCTCTTCGGGCCAGGTTCGATCCCTGCCGGTGCAGTGGTTTGTGTAGCCTCTGGGTAGCCAGAAACCAGTAGTAACCTAAGATGTTTCTTTGTGTAGCCAGTAGTAGCCTGGGAGTTTTCTGCTGACGCAGACACGCAAGTTCTTTGACCGGTTATAGGTGTACTGCTTTGTAGTAAAAAACACGTTAACGATTATAAATGTGGCTCGGAACGCAGATGCTCAGTCTGCACCCTGAGAGACCTACACAAATCATGCATAAAGCATCCTCAGGGGCACCACTCTCTGAATCCTTGGGCGATACATCTCGCTGCGAAAGTCGTTGAAGCAGTCTATTTTAACGGCAGAATTTCAGCGTAGTGCGATGCACAACCACAACTGTGGCCGGATAGAATGGCAGTTCGCAACTTCAAAACTATGTAATAAATCATAAGTAGGTTACCGATCGCAGACATACATGGTTACCGCATTTCAACGATTAGATAACAAATAAATAAAACTTGGTTCAGTAAATCTTACAAACAAGCAAGAATGCCTAAGTACAAGTAAAAACTAAGGATACAGTCAGAAAATTATGTTACCAAACCTATTACCTAATGCATAATATAAAAAGGCAAAAAATGGTCACATCCGCAGCTTTACATGCCAGCTCGGGAAATATTTGTATGGATTAACAAAGCTTGATCACCTGATTTGAGGGTTTGTAAACATCACCGGAAGCTCTAAGTGTTATTTTGCGATTTGCACATCCGCGCGCATTGAATTAATATCGGCGCATGTGCGATTTTGCCGTCGACTGTATGCGCCCTTAGCCAGTCTCAACATGTCACCCACCGCGGTGGCTCAGTGGGTAAGGCATTTTGCTGCTGGGGAAAGTACGTGGGTTTGATTCTCTGCCGCCACGGCCGCTTTTGTGATGGAGGTAAAAAGCAAAGACGCCCGTGTGTACGAGATTTCGGCGCACGTTGAGGATCCCCAGGTGGTCAAAAGAATCCAGAGCCCTCCACTACAACGCGCCCAATCGCCAGCGTTGCGTTGGTGCATTGGACCCTACAATAAATCAATCAGTTTACCATGTGTGTTTCCATAGCCACAAGTCAGCACGTGCCAAACTTACAACAGCTGATAATGCGGAATAAGTAAACAATGCAGGCCGCATCAGCTGTACGTGAGCTGAATATTACAACGCTTTTTCACCGAACGTCGAAACAAGGAGAAGCGGTAAAGAGTAACATAGAACTTTGCTCTACATCTGTTCATATTCATTATATAGTGCGTCCACAGACAACCATTTTAACGTTCCTTAGAAAGGAAAGATATCAATGCAAGCTTCAGTACATTATTAATATATTGCTGAATTGTGTTTCATTAGTCGATTTTAGAGCCTTTAGGATATTCCTTTATTACCTTGTGAAATACGTCGAAATAAAAAAACGTACTAAAGCTATCATACAGCGTTACTTGGACGCAACGCGCGACAGGGAAACTAGGCGAGGAACCCAAATCAAACAGCGCTTAAAAGGGCCTTGCAGACGAAATACAAGTTCGTTTTATTCGAAAGATTTCGTGTTTTTTTGTGTCCCCAGCACTTGTCTGGCAACAAATGCTGCCGTATTCACTGAGAAATTAATCATGTTAGGTTAGAAGCTTTTATGAAGGTGGCTGAGAGTCCTGCTTGTTACTGCCGTTAGACGTACGGTGGTTGCTATGCGCCTAATTCGGGATTTGCCACGTGGAAATCATCTGGGGATGCTTAAACAGGAATGGCTTCATTAACGGTGACCACAATGAAATATGGCAGTGTCTGCAATTAATGATGTGCAGCTTTATCATCTACCAGTTTATTCTTTCACTTTGTAATGTGTGAAGATTTGGAAAGAACATTTACCATTGCAGCAGTGCGCTATATCTTTGTTTTCCATCTTTGTTTTTATTTGCATGGTCATGTGGTTCTTGTGTCGATTATAATCTCTTCCAATTTAAACGGTGTAGCAATTTGAGTCAAGACATTTGGTGCCTACGCTGGGCTGAAGGTATTTGTTAAATATTTTAGGTCCTCTTGATGCTCTTGGATTTAGTAGAGAAGGTTCGCATGTACTACGTTATTACGCATAAGTGGAATGTTCTGGAAGATTTCGTAGAATTACGGGGGGGGCTGTCATTTTATCGCAGCGACTTTAAAAGCAATAAAGTTTAGCGAATGGTGTTTTTTTTCTCCTGTCTTCCATAGTATTTTTTCGAAGGTGAGGCTGGGGCCTCAATTAGTTACCGTGATTGTAGAACGTGCAAAGGGCTCCCGCTTTGTTAAACAGTTGTCAGGGGTCCTTTAGTAGTTGCGGATATCGGTGAGGTCTATGGCGTCCTATTTCATTGACCACAATGCGGACACTGCCGAGAAGGCGATTGGGGTTCATTTCAAAGCTTCTTGGAACAATGATATACAAAAAGCCGACAAGAAACGCGTTGTACTTGCACGGGGGCCATAAATTCTATTTACTTAACAGTTGGGATAATATTACCATGTACGGGAATTAGAGGACTTGTTTGACAACACTTGGTTGTCACAGAACAGCCGCAGGCCGTTATCGCTGCTATAACGAAACACGCTCTCAGCGGTATAACAAAAGTTGAGCAAGAGGGGACCGTGTGTCTGACAACGAAGGCACGAGAGTTGTGCCGGCGCACGGGTGGTGCGCGAAACTCTGCTCCCGAGGGAAGGTGTGGGTGTGTCCCGAGTTTGCATGCTACAGTGTTTTGTGTCAAAACACGAAGAAGCAAAAGCAAAACAAAAAGGTGCAACCAGGGGGCAACAGTAAAGAGGACCGTCGAAATAATTAACATCAAATGACAGGAAAACAAAACCGGAGAGAAGACGCCACTACGATGGTCAACTAGGTCAATAACATTAGGTATCGCCAGGTTTTTGCCTCCAAAGACGCAAGGACAATAAAGTGGACATAGAGATAATTGTTTTTGTGAATTTTTTTTGTGAAGCTATCTTTAAGGCCATGCAAATTTAGTTTGCACCTACAAGTTAAAACGAATCAGTGCATGAATGAATGAATGAATGAATGAATGAATGAATGAATGAATGAATGAATGAATGAATGAATGTTCGCTTCTAGAGCAAGGCTTCCTCATTAAACGACCCATCCATGAATCGCATGATACCCTCATTCACTTCTTGTGGCTTGTACAGCGGGCGTAGGTTTGATATTACGTCTTATTTATTTCCTTGCGCAGGTCTGTGTCCTTGGCTGCATACTGAAGTTTTTCGTCGACTGGAAGCGCCTGGCAGAAGAGTCTGGATTCCAAGACGGTCGAGCATACCCATCTGGAAATGCTGCAGCATGGCCCGGAGCTTATCCAGCGCAGCCTGGAACATATCCTGTTCTGCCCGGAACATATCCAGCACCGCCCGGAGGTTTCCCTGCACCAGGACAGATGGCCTACCCTGCCCCATACTATGTCAACCCTCCCCAAGGTGCCGGCGTTGCTCCGCCTGAAGGGTACCCGCCGCCCAAAGCGGTGTTGTCTGAATAAACGGTTTTCTGAGCGTTGGAAACGTGCCTTTGCGTGTGTTCAAATTACCCGGGTACGCGTGATTCGAAATCTTCATCGCAGAATCACACTCTAAAAATCGCCTGTCATAATTTGTGCAAAGTGAATCCCACCTCAGTTTCGTTTCACTCCTCTTGAACCTGGGAAAATAATCATACGTTGCAATGGCAGAACACGTAGCGGCGCGTCTCGCCATGATACCCTAGACGACGTCCTTTAACATGTTGTGTCGCAACGGGATACTAGGGTGTCGTAGGGGAGTATATACCTGCGCATGTCACTGCAGCACGCCTAAACCTGAAACTTCAAACCTACTCACAATTCTACGTCAATGAGTGGTGCTGAAAATTTCCCGGTATTTTTTTCTTTTCTGCGTCTGTCTAAAATGAGCTCTGGATTGTTTTGTGTTGTCTGTAGTGCCTCCTGCGGCGGAGATTGGTGTAGTGTGATTGCAGAAGAACATAGGAGCAGCAAATCACCTGTGGAGAAAACGAAGTGGAAACTTCTGATAATGCCTAAGTACGCTACGTTCAGCGGTAGTAGCTGGCTTTTCCAATTTTGATACACTAATAAAAACATGTGAATTTGAGAAGTCCTTTCCACGGGGTTATTGTGAGCAGTGCGATATTAAAGTAAGCCGAACTGATGACCTCTCATAGCTACCCTGACCCCCAGCCACTAAATTGAAATGGGGTGCACTGTTCCCCGTCGAAGTTACACTTTCTTTGTTCCTTCCTTTCTTCCTTTCCTACTTTCTTTATTTCTTTCTTTCCCTCCTTCCTTCCTTCCTTCCTTCCTTCCTTCCTTCCTTCCTTCCTTCCTTCCTTCCTTCCTTCCTTCTAATTTTTTATGGAACCCTGAGCGGAGGCCAAAAACTGGATGCCTTATTTGTTTTCTGGCTCCTGGTAAGAGTGGCATCCGGTCAGAAATATAAAAGAAACACTAGTGTAGAATGCAAACTTGTGACAAGCAGAAGTGTGACAACCAAACCAGAGTAGAAGACCAAAAATGCCTTCGCCGTAATGCGCTTAGGAAGCGGATTGCGCGAACACTGTGCACAAAATGCTTACATTAGAAAGGAAATTGGGCACATTTTATAGCTTCACAACAATGCTAAGTTTTTCAATGCGGTACAATGAATGAACAAAGTATTGCATGCACATTGCAATGGCTTACTTATTATTATATAATACTATTTCACTGCATTTTTTTATTTTTAGTATAATTTAAGCCGTATACAAAAAGGTACTGTAACTTGGCATCGTTAGTACGTATGTTTTGAGAAAGAAAGAGAACATTTTAATTTGCCTAAATTTAAGAGTGGAACCCAAGTCCGGGAATCCATGCTTTGCCCTAGCCGTCTTGGCCCATGTTGGCAGAAGAGTCGGGAACTCCGGTTTACAGCGTTTTACAGCAAAGGAACTGGTGAAGAGGGGACCTAGGCTGTGTTGCGAGCGCATTCCACAATTATATGCTTGAGGGTACGTAGCTGTGGATAAAATTTACAAAGAGTGGTGTACTGTGTGGAAAACAATTCATTCGAGCCGGGTGTACGTTCGTCCGTTATTGTAATTGCCGGAGTGTTTTTTTCTGAGTTGTGCTGAGCAACGGAGAACCATGGCAGGCTTAATTAAGGACATTTATCACAAGGTGAACCTCGAAACAAATAAAGCACAGCAAATGAACCCCTTTCACACGGGAAAATTGAAGAGTTATTATAAAAAGTAGAATTACGTTTCGAGGTCGACTGAATAGTCTCTTACTATATCTATAAGGTCTTACACAAAGTCCGGAAACAGGCCTACCCAATGACCGACGCTTAAGAATTAAGGTTGCGTGGCAGTGAAGCCTTCATGAAGAGGTAGTGCCTCCGTGTTGTCATTCTGATTGTGCGAATCTGTTTGGGAGCGTCGCCGTTACCGCGGTCGTCGTAGCGCAAGACGACGGTGCGATCCGGCTGACTGCAAACATGCGCCCGTCGCCGCTTGAGCCTCCAAGGCGTGGATTGGCGGAGCGTCGGGATTCAAGAGCTGATGCGTCGTCGGCCCACTCTCGCCAAGGCTTGTGTCGGGGCGTCGATGCCTTGGGTCGCGTGACTAGAGGCTTCACTTTTCAGGAACCCGGTGTGGTGGTGATGGTGGTGCCAAAAGATGTGGCTCATACCCACTCAGGTGGATTGGCCAGGAAAGGGGCGCTCACAGAGGGAAATTCCAAAGTAATTAAAGGAACACATTTAACGAATGAAATAAAATATTAGAGAAATATAAACAGAAAAAGACTGCCCAAACAACAGACGTAGCGCCTGAAAGTGTTGAAACTAACATAAAATAAAAAATAAAAAAATAACAAATAAAGGAAAAAACATGGCAAGTATGTAGAGAAATAAAACAAGAAGGGAAGTTGGTGAAGGACAGGCAGTGGGCAGGAAGGCACTGATAGGGGTGATCATACACGCAGGGATGTTTTTGAGGAAAGCCCGGCATGGCCTGGGGCTAGCACGGGAGGTGGCCAGATTCTGAGATGAATAAGTGCACGGCGGAGCAAAGATCTACGCGGCTAAAACCCGGTGCCTTCGCCCCGAACGATAAGATTACAGGAGCACACAGTGGGAAGGCCAATATTAATTACAGATCCATTTCAATTATCCCTGCTCTAAGCATTATAATGAAAAAACTTGTCGATAAAAGCATGATGTCTTCCTCTGATAGCTTTTTAATATAAGTCCAACACAATACGGCTTCAGGAGTTGACTTAGTACTATTGGTATGTTAGAAGAATGCAGCAACTATATAAAGAAGCATATAACATAGACCAAACCAAAATAGTAGCTTGATTTCTTTATTATTTAACTAAAGCATTCGATACCTTAGACCAAAACATAATGCTACACAAACTAGAGAATATGGGTTTCCGCAGTTCATAGCAAAATTTTTTAATCAGTTATTTTGCTGATCGCATTCAAGGGGTGGGTGCTAAAAATGTGAATAGCGACTTCATGAATGTCGAATTCGGAGTGCCACATGGATCCGCGCCGGGGCCTCTTTTATTTAACATCTATGATAATGATTTTTCCTAGTTCAATTGAATGCCCAACTCCTTCAGTTCGCAGATGACGCGGCACTAATCTTGTCGCGGTGATGTTTCAATGAGGCTGTTCAAAATGAGCTACTTCAAAATGATGCAACCAAAGTAGTAACATGGCTGGATAAAAATCAAATATTTCTAAACAAGAACAAAACCATGTTATTTGCTTTAGAAACTCGCATACGAAAACACCGTAACGGATCTGTTGTGTTGCATCCTGATTATTGTAAAGGCTGTTCGTGCGTATCGCTACAGCTTTCACCCACAGTGAAATACCAGGGTCTTCATTTTAACGAGCATATGTCCTGGGCTCTTAACGTTGAATGCATTATTAAAGGCCTCAGAAGCGTGTCCGCCCCGTTTTATGATCTAAAATTTAGTGGCGCTGTCAACCTGCGCCAGCTGGTTTTTAGGGCTTTAGGAAAGTCTATTCTGCGTTTTGGAATTTCAGTCTATGGTTCCTGCCCACAAACCAGAATACACAGGATCAAAAAGTTATTGGATCGAATATCTAGTAACATGCTATAAGGTGCTGATCTCGAAACATTGAACACAGGGGTAAAAACGTACGTTGCCGGCATGGATTCTTTTGTGGATCTGTATAAATCAAGTAGTACTTTATCGAAACTTATGTTGTACTCGATATAAAAAGTAGTAAAAAAGCCGAAGGTGCTACGCAAAATAGACTGTTACGAATTGCCTAGAATATATACCAACTATGGTAAACGGTGCCGAGAATACTACGTTCCATTTTATTTCAATCACTTGGCCGAGGACACAGAAATGCTATGCTCAATTAATGAGGCGAAATCTCAAATTAAACATTGGGTAAATTTTGTAAACTAATAGAGTGTCGTTGACAGTGTGCTAGCCGGTAGAACCAGTGTGATTTATTTCGAACAGCTCCTTCTGTCCGTTCAGTAGTTTTATTTTTTTCATTAGCTTTACTGCCTTATTTTTTAATATTCTCTACTCTTATCAATATGTCTGTAAACTTCAAAAATCGGAGATTTTGTGAACTTTCATAAGTTGATTGATTGATTTGATTGATTGTAGGGTTTAACACGCCGACGCAACGCAGGCGATGAGGCGCGCCGTAGTGGAGGACTCCGGATTAATTTTGACCACCTGGGGATCTTTATCGTGTGCCGAAATCTCGTACACACGGGCGTTTTTGATTTTCGCCTCCATCAGAAAAGCGGCCGCCGCAGCCGGGAATCGAACCCGCGACCTCGTGCTCAGCAGCGCAACGCCTTAGCCACTGAGCCACCACGGCGGGTTTGTTTGTACAGTGTTGTGTATATGGAGTTGTTTATTTTTGTCTTCGGCAAAAAAATCGCCTCTTGTATTGTTTGCCTTGAACGAGCGTCCTGAGTCTGCTGTGATCTACCCACAAGCGATTTGCGCTTCTGCGGGCCCAAAGTATACAGTGAGATCTATCGTATATAAAGTTCTATGTATGTATGTATGTACCTTTTGACCGGCGTAAAGGATACCAAGTCAATGTTACTTAGGCGGGTATCGGAAAAATACTTTGTAAATACTGGGTCTAGAACCCAGTGTGCTCACTACATAAGGGACGATTTCACCCAGAGGTTGTTTGAGCCGCACAACGAAGATCGTTTGGCAGATGCTGAAAACAATAAAAGGAGGGTTCCAAGAGAACCACTAGATGGCGCTGGGAGCGCACAGTATGTGGTCGAAAAAATACTATGGCACGATCGCGCCTATGAGGCACTCCGCAGACTGAACGCGCTTATGCCTACTCTAGTGCAATTGAATAAAACAAGTGCGACCAGGGAACTGGTAAAGGCCAACTACGTCGTCGTAAAAGTTCTTTAAGCGTGCCTTCATTTTAGTCGATGAAACGCACCCGTGAATTGGTCGTTTTTGAGCGACGGAGATGAGACTTACGGCGCTGCGCTGCTGCAGGCAGCGGTAGCAGCCACGACAGCCGATGCGGAGCCCAGGGACAACGAAAATGCCGCGAGGCACTAAACGTCGACAAACCACGAGCCCTAGATGGTTGACAACGCTTACCGATAGAGCGCTAGCACCACAGATAACGCCAGACACGCTCGAAATGGAGTGTCAGGAAGGCGAAAAAACTCCCAAGCATTTCCCCGAGGGTGAACATGGTTAAGTGCGAATGCACGGGGTGATGCTATGTATTCGTTGTTGAGAGTAGCGTTGCCTCCGGGACATCCATCGCACGACCGCTCTCGACGGAGACGCGCGCGACTAAACTGGAGCAGAGCGAGCAGGAGACTAGCGAGAGAGCGCGCGCGAGCCGACCCACGGAGGTCTGGCGGTTTATCGCTGCATATATAGGGGGGTACGCCGCGCCGAGCGCGCCGAGCCAGGTGGCTGAGAGAGGAGGCGGGCGCGCGAGAGAGAGGGGTGCGCGCGCAGCTGCAGCCAGCGAGGAGAGAGGAGGAGCGAGCGAAGGGGGAGAGACGCGCGCAGCGGCGCACGGCAGCTGTGGCGTGACGTCACGGCGCGGGGGAGGGAGAGGGATGCGCGTGGCGCACACCGCCGCGCCGCGAGGGAGCGGTGAGGGCGTGCCGTCACGTGGGGAGTGACGTCATGCGCCGTTGCTAGGGACGCTCCTCTCCGCTCCGCGCCGTTGCTAGGGGAGAGGAGGACTGCAGACGCCGCCGCCGCCGCCGACGCCACCGGCGGTGGAAGGTTTAGGGTCGCTTATAAAGTGCATTCGCACTTAAAAAACGCCCAATGCAGGAATGGCGTAAAAGACCCTCGACCAACGATTGGTCCCACCCTGTGGCGACTAGCCCCCCCAGATTACTAATTCTGAGCTCCACAAATGCTGAACAGCAGATACTTTGCGCAAACTGCAAAAAGGAACGTTACCCGGCACGGAAAATCCGATAACTGCCTACGTGGCGTTCTCTGACTACGAAGTGAAAGGAGTCGCGCACAGGTTCCTCCGCAAACCTTGACCCTATCAACTTCTGCAAGGTCTTCGAAGGAATACATGCTTTTCATGGATAGTCTACGGAAACGTCCGGCCCTTCTCCTTACCCAGCAAGTACCTCCTTGGGCCACTGCAAAAGGCATGCGCGAAATAAAACAGGTTGGAAGGAAGTTGCAAGCCAGGAATAAGTTACCCAGAGTGTGGATGGATTTGCCTCTGTGGCTGCGGAGCGGGCGCGCAGAGGCATTCTGCGTCATGAACAGATGAAGTTATAATTGCCGGCAGGGGCGGCTGGCGGTGTTGACGGATCCTCGTCAACGGGCCGAGGCCAAACACCAGCCGCGCATTGCATCGAAATGAGAAGGCCACGCGTCATAGGCGCAGCCATATGCAAAATAAAGCGGACCAAGCGAGCGGTGCGCCAGAAACTACTGTCGCCACACCTTTAGGCGCAGCGACTGCTGTCGATATGGCTGATTGTGCTTGCGTGCCTTTTACTGGTTGATGCAGATCAGTTGTCATAATTTAAGCGGCAGCATTTCGCTTCTCTCGAACATCGCACCCGACAGCGCTTTCAGCAGCACGATGACAGAGCGGCCTGATTCCTGGCAACGGCCGGCAGGCTGCAGCATGGGCGAGTTACATGCTACGAGGTTCGTTAAGGTTCGAGATATTTGCTTCAGGAGCTTCTATATTTGTTTATTTATTTTCAGGGTACTGTCAGCTTCAATTAAGAAGCTCTAGACAGGAGCGGACAAACATGATCGATACAAAAACAGGGAAACATGATTAGTTTTAGACAACTGCGGGGAATAACCCGCATAGAACAAAGAAAAACATTTTGTTCGCGTGGTAAAATAAAACAGCAATAAAGAACGCGTGAACGGGTAACTTCAAAGGCGACAACTTTGTCGCTCGGTTTAACATCAAATGAACACGCAGATCACAGAGGGAAGCAAACAAGTGGAAAACAAAATTCAAATCATTTAGAATGAACCACTGAACAAGAAAAGCATTTAAGCAGGCGCAGCCAAACACTACAAAGATACAGGGGGAATGTAGGACTGCCCGTGGCTGCTCATTACGGACTTAAATGATTGTACATTATCGCGCTTAAAAACTTCTAGAGGCAGTCTATTCCATTCTCGGTTGGTACGTGGGTAGAATAAATATTTAAAAGACTCTGTTCGACAAGAGAATTCACTAATCTTTTTCGAATGTTGCGCCCGCGTGAATCGCCGAGTAACATGTTCAATATACTCGTTTTTGCTTGCCTGTAATTTGCAATGGTACAACAAATGCATGTCCTTATGCCACTCACGATATCGCCTGAGTTGAAGACTGTGTAAGTTATCACTTCGCAAAAGGGTACCAGGCGATATTTTCCTGCTGTAACTGTTATGAATAAATCGTGCTGCTTTACGTTGGACATTTTCAAGTTTGGTGATGTTAAGTTTTGTATACGCGTCCCAAACGATAGAAGCGTATTTGAGGACCGGACTGATTAACTTATTTATTTATTTATTTATTTATTTATTTATTTATTTATTTATTTATTTATTTATTTATTTATTTATTTATTTAGAAATTCTGCCAATCTCGTGAGAGATTAGAGCAGGTGGGCAAAAGTACGCTGAAGGGTAAAACCAATGCGTCACAGAGTGTGGTAGTCAGTACTAAATGCATAGCAATACAGCGCACAATAATAATGTATAATAACAGAACCGTTTCAGTGATCATGCTGTGCATATTACTGGCAATACTACACTCTGATATCACTAAAAGCGAACTCACAGTTTTATGTCTGAAAGGGTTTACATTTGGTTGATGCTTTCAGCAAAACATACAGGCATTAAGCAATCGAACTGTAAAAGACTCAGAGTAACACACACAAACAGACGTTGACGACAGTTTATAATACGGGTAGCGCCGGATGGTTAAAGCTAAAAACAAATTAAGTTTGCACCAGTTGCACCATTAAATTTGCACCACAAGTTATAAAAATGTTGTAATTGAAGTGGCACTCGTGATGGATGGGCTTAGTTTGTTCCATCCTCTTATCGCTAGAGAGAAAAAGGAGTTCCTGAGACAGTTAGGGCGGCAAGACAATTCAGTGAGTGTAACTGAGTGCCTATTACGCGCCCGTCGTGTCTGTACGAGCGAGATGAGGTTTGTGGTACTAATGTTCATCTGATTATGAAGCAATTGGAACAAAAATTTTAAACGCGCTAATTTCACCCTATTTTGCATGGTCAACAACTCAGCTTTTTTTAATAACTCGGAAGGTGACTCTGTCATTTTGTATTCGTTGAATATGAACCCAACCGCTTTTCGTTGTATTGCTTCGACTTTGTTAATATGCACTCTCTCAGAAGGGAACCAGACGATGTTTGCGTACTCTAAGATTCTTCCTGTCGAATGTGTTTTTCGCAAGCAGCTTTGTCTCAGGTGGCGCGAGCCACAGGTGGCGCCTGAGAAAAAATAGCCGTTTCAGAGCGGATGATGTAATGTTGTTAATAGGGATGGCCACCTAAGAGCATGCGTTATCGTGAGCCCTAGTATTTATACTCGGTCACGCTGGTAAGGGGCGTGTCGTTTATGGTGTACGAAAATTCAGAAACACAATTTTTTCCCTTTACGATCAAAAAAGCGGATTTCAGTACGTTTCTTTTCATCTGCCAAACCTCACACCACCTGAACATTTATTTTAAAGTCTCATTTAGAATTAAGTGATAATCAGGTGAATTAATCTCTTTTTTAATAATTCAGTCATCTGCGAAGAGCCTGATTTGGGTTCTGGATTGGGCAGGTAGTCATTTATGTAAATGAGAAGAGAATCAGATTCAGGACACTACCCTGTGCAACGCCAGACGTGACCGGGACAATTTCGAACACTTCTTTTTGGACTACAACAAACTGCTGCCAATCAGTTAAGTAGTCAATGAGCCAGTTAACAAAGACCCCATCGCCTAACGTGGATTCAACTTTCTTAATTAGTTTTTTCATGTGGTACACAATCAAACGCTTTGGACAGGTCTGAAAAAATTAAATCTATTTGCTTCTGACCATCAGTGCTCAGTTATAAATCATAGGTGAGCTGTAACAGTTGAGTGGTCGTCGAGAGACCTTTCTGAAAACCATGTTGGCAAAGGGAGAGGAAAGTCTCACGTTCAATGTGTGTTATTATGTGTTTAAGGATTACATTTTCACTAATCTTACACACCGTACAAGTTAGTAGAAATAGGCCTGAAATTAGACACATCAATTTTGTTTCCCGATTTATGTACCGACATTATTTTGGCCAGTTTCCATTCTTTCGGCCATCTACCCAGAGTCAATGACTTATAAAAATAACGCATAAACATTTTGATGCCCATTAAGAGTCTGTTTTAAGAAAAATATATTGTACGTTATCAAGCAAGGTGGATTTCTTTGCATCCATTGCTAATAAAAGATTCAATACTCCGGCGTCGGACCGTAAGAGGTCCTATAGTACCGTGATTAAACAGGCCTAAGGATGGTAAGTTACCATCATCGACTCTAAAGGCAGACTGGAAGTAGTTATTAAGTTTGCTGTTTTTACGTTGTCTTCAGGTGATGTGTGTTGATCATTACGTTTCTTGGAGTTTAAGGAATTCGAAAATTTTGTAGGAGCGGCCTTCATAAAATTAGGCAAGGTCTTAGTGAAGTAATTAGAATTTGCAACCTTTATTTCATATTTAGGAGTGGTAATGGCTGTGGAAAGTTGGCTAGGCTTGATTGTATAGAGTTTGCTTTTCGTGCCATTGTAAGCCGTGTTACCTTTCGTTTGGCGTGGATGATATCGCGCGTAATCCATGGGTTTTCTTTATTAGGCCTCTTCCGTTTGGTTGGCACGTAATTATTAATATAAAAGAAGATTATATCTTTAAACCTGTGCCACAGTCTGTCTATGTTTGCTGAATGTTCCGCCGCAAGCTTTTCGAAGCCGTCGTATTCGTGAATCAAATGGTCAAGCATGCTTGTATCGTCAGCATTCATAAAATCGTGAAACGTTGTCGGTGGTGACAAGGAAACCAGTCGGCCTTCTCCCGATATAGAGCAATACGTCAGCTGGTGGTTTGATATGCCTGCAAATATATATATTTTACTTTTTTCGGGTGAGTAGTGATCGCTTATAAATATTACATCGAGAACATTAGACGTTGTTCTTTGCGTGCGAGTGGGTTGCTTGATTAGTTGGTGGAGGATAAAATCAAGCAGGATATTGCAGACGATATCGCAGTTCGGAGAATGAAACGTCATGGCTTTCCAATTGATATCGGGGACGTTGAAATCGCCAAGAAAGATCAGTCTGGTGCCTTTTATGTGTGTAGCTATACAGTGATACAAGGAGCGTACAACATCAGGATCGCTCAAACGACTACGATAAAGGCACCCGACAGCGACACTCTGATAGCCAATTTTTATTTTGCAGAAGATTGCTTCGACGTTTTCCACATCTGGGAGAGCAGTCAGAGGAATAGTGTTTTTTATTAATATGGCCACGCCCCCGCTACGACTAGGTCTATCTTTTCTTGCGACTGAGTACTTGGGCGTTGATATCTCGTCATCCGTGATATCAGCTGTTAGCCAAGTGTCTCTTATGGCTAAGAGATCAGGTTTCAGGCCCAACAATAATTATTCCGTCTAATCTGATTTATTGACGATGCTGCGGGCATTTACGTTAATGAAGCTTATTTCTGAAGCTGGTTTGCCACGTCTGGGTCAGTTGTGTTAGTGTCAGGGGGGGTAGCACTGGGGTCGTCTTCTCGCTGGTTTTTTGATTGCGCCGCAATGTTCGGTACAGCTTTTTAAGGGGTGACTTGATTGCTCACATCATCCCTATAAAAGGCCTCATCGTTTATTCAGTTTGTCATAAGCCAGTGCCACTTTATCTCCAGCTTTTTTTTTTTTGCTTTTCCGTAATTCCAGAGCTTCTTTCTGATATCCCGAACTCTGGGTGAGAAATCTTCGCTAATCGAGTAATTCGCCCCTTTCAATTTTGAAGAGCTTTTGAGAACGGTGGTTTTCTCGCCAGTGTCAACTAATTTCAGAATTATCGGTCTTCGTTTGTTGGGTCTGGGCTTCCCCAGTCTGTAGATTCTTTCGATGGAACCAGGGGAACATTTAAGAATATCTGTAATAATGGTTCCATAATTAGCTGATCAAGGCTAGCATTGTTTTCTTTTTCACTCTTAGGGACGCCAAATACGAGCAGATTTGACCTTCTTGACTGATTTTCGAGGTCATCAATCTTAACTTCTAATATACGCACAGTAGTTTGCAGGTGAGCGACTTGGTCTACACAGGAGGATACTTTCTTGTCAAGAAAAGCAAGGCTTTCAAGCTTAGTTTTGATAAACTTTAGTCGTTGTTCCTTAATACCTTTCAGATCCAGAGGAATTAGCTCGAGTTGTTTCGAAAGGGGCTCGAAGTACGGGCCGCGATTTGTCTCTATATCGCCTCGAAGTAACAACAGTTTTTTAGTGCAGAAAGCCAAGTCCCAAAATAACGAACAAAGCAGCCATGGGCACGGCAGCACTACCAGGCACACATTATCATTCCACCCTGAATGGCAAATTGCCACCTGAATGAAAAACAAGAGAGGGTTATGCATCCGAATTCCAGCGATGCTGATGAACGTTTTGTGGGCGATCAATTTTATTTCAAATTTATAATTTTAAGTGCGAATGCACTTCTTAAGCGAGCCTGAAGCATCCGCCGCCGTCCGCATAGCAACAGCTGCGGGTGCGCGCGCTCCTCGTCTTCCTTGGCAACGGGGGGAGATGGGCGCTCGCTGCCTGGCCGCTGACATGGCACATACCCACGTGGGGGATTGGCCAAGAATCGGGCGTGAGAAGGGCTAATGCACCCGCTTAAAGGAGTACTGACACGAAATTTCAAAGCTGAGATCCGCTCTAGCGATCAAGTACAACGACAACACAAATAGGTGTCTGTGAATAAATGCATCTTTCTTTCTTTGTAGTTGTGCGTGTGTGTGTGTGTGATCTCTCTTTCGCGAACATTACCGAACCGCGCAAATTCAACTCCTGCATTCGCACTTTCACATTCTTCCCCTCGGGGAAATGCGGGGAATTTTTTTTATTGTCATTTCGTTGGCTGTAACACAGATTTGAGTTGAAGCAAGCGGACGATTAGGCAGACGAATAAGATGAGATCAGGGGCGCTATACCAGAAGGCCTGAGATAGCTCGGTCCAGAGTTTCATGCTGCTCGAGTTAACAAAGTAGTGATCGTACAGCATCCGATAAACCTCAAGTGACGCCGTCGCAATCGCGCGGAGCACGCTTGGCATTATCAGCGCGCCCCGTTGAGGCCACTCACGTTGAAAAAGCACGGCTTATACGAACATCTGCGTGTAGCGCCGTCTATAATAGAGTTGCAATAAGCACTCTATTATGTAAAGTAGATAGGCACGCTATTCCTTTTAAAACTGTCGCCTGGGATGCTATTCCAGAAGGCCCGAGTTTGAGCGAAACTCGGGCAAAGCGTAGCTGTGGCAATACGCTCATGGTAATATTTTGGGGCAGGGTTAAAACGCTTTAAAAATGCGACCTATGCTGTTTGCTGATTATTGAGGTGACGTAATCGGTCCTGGGCAGCGCGCTCCAAGGATGCGCGACTAGGGCATGGCACATCTTTCAGGGCGCTCTCTCGTCCCACTGCTGCACTGGGGGCTACTGGGGGCAAGCAAATCCAACTACTTCACTTTATTGAACTTTTACTTTATTAATCTGTATTTTACTACGAAGTTAGTTATTTATTATTCCAGGCGTTCATATGAGTTTTTTGTTTGAAATTTTTTGTCCTAAAAAGTAGTTTGTGCCGCTGGTGGCAGACAGTGCAATCGCGTGACTACGGCCCACTGGCGAAAAACGAAGCGGGTGATAGAAGCGTGCCACATTCAAAACAGTTCCTGTTCGTATTACGTTATCGAAACCCTCCGCTTTGTGACACGAAATTTCCGCGGCGCGGTCCAGTCTGCCTACGTGCTTTGAAGGTGACAGCCTGGCGATACGTATTGGCTCCTTCTTTTCTAATACATTGTACTTGCGCATTTTTCTTTGCCTTTGTTTCTTTCTCTTTTCGCACGAATTAATTTAAACCTGTTCTACTCCGGTGACATCACGTTCAGGCTTCACTCTGCACGCACTATTCTACAGCAGTTACTTTTACACTTCACAGTGTTATAAATTTTGCGAACCGGGCACGTTAGTTCGTCAAACCTCCAAATAGCGGGCCAATCCCCCAAGTGACCTTGTGTTAACGAAGGAAGGAATAGCAACATCGTCAACAACTTTTCATATTTGTTTGCTTTAATTTCTTTCAGCTCTTCACCTCTTTTCTTCGAAGAAGCCTCTCCACAGTCCTTTGTTGTTTCTATTGACTTCAATCCCCTGCAAACCTTTCTCTATTTAGCCGCCCCTTCCCCACTTCCGCCTTCCCCTCCCTCTAGGCTCGTCACGCGGTTACTTTAATTCTGAGCTCTCCCCCTTTACTCGCCTCTACATGCTCTGGCTTCCCTTGCCGATACCGAAGGTGACGCTGAACACAACCCGTTTAATTGAAATGTGCAAAAATCGCCCTCTGACAATCCCCGGCATGCGCCCGTTTGCCATTGTTAGTTCTAGGGAGAATAATGAACAGATGCGTTACAGGTAATCAAGCTATCGGGGTAGGCGACGGTGGTACCAGCATCAACCATGGGGGAGGAGGAACGTAGGCATTATGTCCCTATCCAGATGCGAGGATATGCGCCAAAGACGTGTCAGGGAAAGATGAACCCCATAAGTCTCATGCCCGAGAAACGAGCTGGGTTATCTTTTTTTTAATGCAAAATTATACCCGAAGCATAAATAATATGTTACAAGTAAAGGTGAATTCCGGTTCATCGAAGAAACGCAAGAGGGAGGGAGCGGTGGTGGGGTCCCTAGATCCACCGATGAAGGTTAGGTGGCCTGCCAGAGTTGAGGCTTGCGCATCGAAGGTGACGTGTTCTGGTCGCTTCTAATGAATGGCACGTCCACAGCAAATGTTCTGTGTCCGCATCTTCGGCAGGAGCCATGCAAAAGGTGCAGTTTTGTGCGAACGGGGCATGGTAGCATGGTGGCCCAACGCTTGGACCTGCATTCCTATCGGCTTCACCCTGCGAATAAACCATCTCAACCGGCTATCGGTGCGTAGACTGTTTCTTTACAGTATATGTGATACGCATACGCTGTCCTCCCAGTAACCTTTTCACAAGAGATGCGCGTCACGCAACTCCTCGAGGGAGCCTGTCTGCCGCTCTGATGATAAACAAAATGCACAGTTATGCAACGCTTTGTTCGAAACTGCTTTGCGAGCAGACGACTACTGAAGCGCACGCTCCGGCTGCAGACGGATAGACGCGCGGTAGGAACCTGTGGAAACCATGTCCGCCAAATCACCTGAAAGAAAGGCGAGGTCTTGTAAAAACGTCTCCACTGAACGTATTGCCCAACTTCCCGGTTGACGGTCGACTGGTGGCGGTCGATGGTGCGGTCGCCACCAACGCTTCTGTAGAAGCTGCCCATCGCGTAAAACCGCAACGAACACTACGCTTGCTCCTCGACGGTCATGGAGCGAAAGCCGCCTTTAGGTCGTAGCAAACGGGGTTCTGTCGCCAGAAGACTGCACAACCAATGCACACCAGCTTTCCAGAGCTGAAACCACGCTCGAAATTCCTCCTTCGTTTAAAAAACATGTCGGACTAGAAATATGCCTGCTACGGTAACCATAAAAATAAACCATGCTGCAGCAGCGGCCACCACGGGCGTACCGAGTTCAACTCGGCCGTGAAAAACCATGCCCGAGTTTCTTCCGAGTTCGATAGTCAGTCAAACACGCCCAGCCCATTCGTGTGCGCGGCGTAACTACCGAAGCCACACCCACCCATGGCGTCCACTTTGTGTGGGCGTAGCGTCGTAACCATGAAGTATTCATTTGATGCCCGCTAGCAGCGACAAGAACCTAGCATCAAACAAAAATGAAGAGTCCAGGCCACCGTCAGCCAATGGTACCACAGTCACGGGGGTGTTCTGTCCGAACTGGAGTTCACTATTGTAGGAGCCGAATAGGAGAGGCCAAGACAGGGTTTTACCACGGGAGCCTTCTTCATAAACCGTGAAAACACAGTCGATCACAAATGAAACAACTTCAACGTATAAAATGCCTTCGCCAATGCTCAAACACGCTGTTTACACGGGGCAATTTCTGATAAGTGCCCGCCATGCACACTCAAGCAAGCCATAAATAAAATCAATATTTGATGGTCGGGAACAGGGCGCATTCCGATCGCTACAGTGGACCCCTTTGATTACTAGGCTTGTGCTTCCGCAGAGCTGCACTAGGACTACCCTCAAGGGAAGTAGCAAAAATATTCCAGTGGAAAAAGAGAACACCGAGAGAAACGGACCGCCCCAGCGCCGGCCGTGGCCAGCAGCCAGGCTGGGGATTTCAAAGTAGCAGTGGGGTTATCTAGTTTATGCTTGGGAATGAGTATTGCAGATCGATTTCAGATGGTGCCGCATGCGGAAGATAGCACAAGCCGTACTTTATCAACGTAAGCAGCCCCAATACAGCGCGCTGAATATGCCAGGCGTGCTGCGCGCGATTCCGGCGGCTTCGCTCGAGGTGTATCGAATGCTCCACTATCTCTGCTTTCACAACCCAAGCAGCTGGAAACTCGGGAGTAGGCAGAACTCGGGCCCTCTGGAATAGCGCCCCTGGCACCAGCCTTCGTTTAAACATCCAACCCCCTAAAAAGGGGCGCGGGGCGGCTCCCATTTTCTCGGTGTTGTGTTCTTCCACTGAAATGTGTTTGCTACGTGGTTTGAGGGTGGCTCCAGTGCAGCTCAGCGTAATTCCAAACTAAGTAAGCGAAGCAGTTCACTGTAGCGAAAGAAACACGCCCTTATCCTGACTGTCAAACCTGACCGACTTTGTTTACGTCCGGACGGTGGGCGTTTTATAAGACATCGCCCCAATTTGGCGCGTCATGAGCGTGTTTCAACCTTTTGACGAGTGCGTTTTAGTCGGTGAAGGTGTGTCATCTGTTATCGATTGTGTTTTTGCTGTGTATGTATTCGGTTGCCGTGGGAAAATCTTTGTCCTTAGCCGCTGTTGTCGTTCGGACCAGAGTGACCTTTTCGTTCAGACCGAACACCCCCCCCCCCCTCACCCCCTTGTGACCATGGCAGCATTTGACTGACGGTAACCTGGGGACTTCATTCGTTCATTGTTTTCTGCTCAGCTTTGCTACTGTAGCATCAAATGCAAGTGACTTCGTGGCTACAACACTACCCCAGCGGCGATGTGGACGCCATGGCAGCCATAGTTGGGTGGGCTTCGGTCTCTGCACCGCGCCCACAAATGAGGCTGGTGTGTGTGATTGACACGAGAACTCGGAGGAAACTCGGGAGAGATATTGTACGGTCGAGTTTAACTCGTGACGCTCGTGTAGTGGCTGCTGCGGCGTGGTTCATTGCTCACGGTGGCCGTAGCAGACATATATCTATCCCGACAGATTTTTTTCTTTAGCGGAGGAGGAATTTCAAGCCCTTTTTCGTCTCTCGAAGGTACTATGCATTGGCTGTGCAGCCATCTGGCTCCCGACCCCCTTTGCGACGACTTTGATGCGGCTTTCGCTAAATGACTGCCGAAGAGTAAGTGTGTCGTGCGCTGCGGTTTTACGCGACGGACACGTTCCACCGAAGCGTGGGTAGCGAACGTACCAGCGACCGCCCTCAGTCGACAGTGCAGCTGGGGTGTGCGCAATAGGAATACTGCAGACAAGTTTTTCGCCTTTTTCGGGTGGTTAGCCGGGCATGGCTTCCGCAGGGTCTACCATGTGTTTATCCGTCTGCCGCCAGAGCGACGCGCTTCAGTCGCGACAGCCCGATGGAAGAAGGTTCCCATCGAGTGGCCGTGCTTCCGTTATCGTCCGCTAGCAAAACTTTCCAATGTGGCGTTGCATCACCGTGCGCTTCATTTGTCGTCAGCGCGGCAAACGGTTTTTCTTGAGGCGTTTCGTGTCACGCCATTCTTGCTGAAACTTTACTCGCTGGATAGTATATACTCAACAGCCTGTGTCTATTATCGGAGGCGATATTTAAGCATTTCAACGGGTTTCCCCAGCGTCTTTGTCGCCTGGCACGAAGCGGATCATGCAAAGTTTGTGAAGGGAAGATTGAGACCGAAAAAGAGAGCGCGACGCCAGAAGGAAAGGTGAAGGTATTGAGTCCATAAAAAAACCAGCGACTGTGGAGAGCTTCGTCGAACAAGAGCTTGGAAGAGCAAAGTAAAATAAAGAAAACAAACTTGAAAAGCTGCGGTTGTTGCTATTCCTTTCTTCTCAGCACAAGCCCGATTCGGTGACTTGACCGCATTTGAGACCTTTGAGGTGAGGATGGCTCGGTTTTGAAAATTCACAAAACTGTGAATTGGAAAAGTTAAAAGTTGTAGAATAATGCGCGACACGTGAACGTCATGGCACAAGAGAAGGACAGGTGAACGCCCGCCGCGGAAAAGCCCGATTATAGAGAGGCTGTGCTGTGTGCCAGTCTTCTTGCCGACGAGTTCACTACAAAATGAAAGACTAAACTGACGCAAACGCGGTATAGCAGAAAAAAGCTTGTCGAAGTAATGCCAAAATTCATGCCGAAAGACAAAGAAATAAGAGCGAGGAAAAATACGGAAGTGCAATACAGTCAGTTAAGAATTATCGCAAGTACAATCATCAGTTGTTAATAGTATCGGACAATGTATCAGATGTTATTAGGAATCGCCAAGATTTCGCCTTCAAACCACGTAAGCAGACCTAAGTGTCCCTAGGGAATTTTGTATCTGAAAGCTGACGGAGGGTTTCGATAACACCGAGAAGCAATTACATTGAATGTGAAGCGTTTCCATCACCGGTTTTCTTTTTAGATGCGACGCTGAGAGGAGCATCTCTTGCCGGCGGCTTTGTCCTGCGTGCGTCGGCGTCCGCGTCCGCACAGCTGCGTCTCTCCTCCGCTCACCCCCTCTGCTCTCTCCGATAGCGAACACTCTCTCTCTCAACTTCTGCGGGCGCGTGACGCAGCGCACTCTCACTTCGCCGGTGGGCGGCGCTGTGCGCGGCGCTGCGCGCTGTGCAGCATGTGCAGTACTCTCTCTCTCTCGCAATCTCCTCTCCTTGGGGTGCGCTGCGCATATACGCAGAGTGCCACGCTCCGGCCGGTCTCTCAGTCGACGGTCGTCCGCGCTACGTTTTCTTTCTCTCTCTCTCTCTCTCGCATTACCCGACGATTGCTCACGCAATTCGAGTAATCGACCCAACGGAAACTCACAATGGAACCCCCTTCAGCGTCGCATCACACCAGGGTTCCCGCGAGGGGAGGTGGGCGTACAATTTTTTTTGCCAGTCGGTCTTAGTCACGTGATTGCATTGTATGACACTGACGGCAGAAATAGGCAGAAACTGCTTCTTAGGACGGCATATTTCAAACAAAGAGCTCATAAGAATGCCTCATATTTAAAATTATGAACTTTGGAGCTAAATATAGAGTAATAAAATAAAAGCGCGATAAAGTAATGTAGTTAGATTTGTTTGCCCCCCCCCCTTGCCACCCCGTGTGGAACAAGAGACAGCAGTGAAAAACGCGCCGTGCCCTAGTCGCGCCTTCTTGGAACGCGCTTGTCTGGACCGGTAACGTCATCCCAATAATGGGCAAATAGCATGAATTGCATTTTTAATGCGCTTCAATTCCGCCTCCAAATATTATCATTATTTTCGTGGGCGTAGCTAGAGCTCGTGTTTCCCGAGTTTCGCTCAATCTCGGGCATTCTGGAATAGCACCGCAGGAACGAAAACGAAAGAAGATACTAGGAAAAGGAAAAGACTGTAGTCAACCAGAAGTAGACACATCAGCGTAACTGCACTAAAACAAACTTTGTCACTCGCGTCGCTCGCTCCAAGTCGCAAAACATCTCGTGTCTGTCTACTTCACACTTTCTTTTACTTCAACAGATCGGGACACCCTCTCCTAGAAGGGCCATTAGGAACAACATCTTGCCTGTCTCATACGCACCGCTTGATGACCATAAAATGCCGGACTACGGCGATGAGCAGCTCATTTTTGCCCCATGCCTAAACACTTTGGAATGCACTGCCAGATATTATTGTTTCTTGAAGAGACCGCAAAATATTTCGCGATAAACTAACTCGTTTCCAAAACACAAATAATACGTCCTAACAGCACATTCACCTCTTGCTTTTATATTCGTGTTCTACTGTACTCGCAGATTTTATCGCCTGTCATGTATTTTTATGTTTTGTTACGCGTGTTTTTTCGTATTTTTTTCTTATTTCTTGTAATTAGTGTGTACCTTCATATTGTTACATTGCTGTGAAACTTCCAACTTCGATGCCATGCCTTTTGTAATGCCTTCGCGTCCTTAGGATGAATAAATGAAATGAAGTAGTAAGACATCGTACATACCAGCGGAAGGTTTCAGCTCCGCTTGTTAACCATGTGCACGGAGTGCATGGGCTCATTGTTTATTCTGAACGGATCATTTGTTCGTAGAATTTGGGTTGGTGTTAGCACATTTTTCCTCTTTTTGATGTTTCTCTTCGCACATTTTATTAGCGGGGGTGTTTAAAGGGACTATTAAACACTCGCGGTAAGCATTTCCTTCGCGTCCGGAGCACTGCGGAAGCTGTAGATATTGCTGTAAAGAAGCGGCACTGCGTCATTTTCTCGTCGCAGCAGATACGCGTTCCTTTTATGCTTTGCTTTTGTGACTTTATTTTTAAAGTGGCTACGAAATGCTTTCATTGCTTCAATTAAAAGAAAGCCGACCAATAGCAGCTACACCGCTTAATGCCGTAATTCCAGCGGTCGCAGAGCGCCAAGACAGGGAAAGAGAGAAAAATGTTTTGAGCCAGTTTCTAAGATATGTGACGGGCATAGAGCAGTAATTTTTTGATAAGGTATTTCGTGGCACTAAAATCAGGTAGTGGATGTGTTGGGTGGCCCCGTTCGGCAAGCGTTCCACTTCTAGGAAACCTGCAACACTTCATTTTTCTTGCGTTCGTCAAGTTGACAGAAGCGTTGCAGGCTCCCTCAAAGCTTCCTTGTTTCCATTCAGATCGTTAGCAGATAATTCCGCTTTGTTAAGTCGAGAGGGAGGAACGCTTGGCCAACAAGTGTCCCCGAAAGTGGCGAAGAGACAATGAGCGCACGAGCAGATCTGCGGAGTGCGCGCCATAAGGAAAAATTTGCAGCGCTCCGGATAACGACGACGATAGTTGAACGCGAAGCTTCTTCGTGACGGATTCTTTGGTTGTCGTCTTGTCTGGACATACTTTGGACCACGTCAAAATGGAGCCATCAGATAGAGCACCGGCTTCATAACGCGAAGGACCCAGGCTAGATTGCGGCTTCTGAGTCGTTTTTCTTTTTCACTTCACCCACAATTGTTCATCATGATCATCACAAAATGTTAGCTTCCTTGCCGGGCATTTTCATTATACAGACGCCATCAGTGAGAACACTAAAGGTTCTCTTTAAATAAGTTCACCGTGGTCAGAATCTAAACTGTGTGCCTCGCATTATGGAACCATCGTCTATCCTACTGCACTGTCATCGAATGTTTTGCGCACATTATCATCAAATGGGTTCGTAGCGTGGGCGTTGCTTTTGACTTTGGCTGAGTTGAAGTAGACTTTGGCTTTTAACTTTGGCAGTTTCAATTTTGGACTTTAGGAGTGTCGATTGTGGACTTTGATTTGACTCAGTTTTCATGGAGAAAGCTTCGTGTTTTAACCACCTTTCTCTCAAGAAAGGGGTACACCTAAGAAAAGCCAAGTTAAAGCTGATGAAGACAACCAGCTCCGCTGTTACCTCAGTCTTCGCATCTGGATTGCGAATACGGCCGAATTTTCTTTTTGAAGGTAAGTCCGCCGACCCCCTTCCCACGAAACAAAATTTGCGGGCGCCGTTGTGGTGTGGTGCTTTCCGCTTGCGTAATACAGCGAAATCCTCTGCAAGCGGAGATAAAACTTTCATGCCATTTTTCACCAACTATGCGACTTTGAGCGCTTGCTTTAGTTATGATATACTGCCGCCCTTCCTAGTGAACCGCTTTTCCCATGTGACAGGTTTAGAGGTTGTAAAAACATCTTGCTCCAGTATATCATTACAATTAAGCCGCTACGAGGACAACTGCACATATCTGCGCCACTGAAATATTTGATCCGCCAGGCCTGGAGGATGATACAAAACGAGATGAACTCGAGATGAAAATGCTTCACGCACATGCAGAAAATGATATCGCGAAGTCAAGGTGCCGAGAAATTGGTGGGTATACGGACGGCCGCTTCGTTGGGTTGGGCTAAATCAACTTTGCCAGTTTTCCTTCGCTAGTAAGGCCTATGCGACTGTCGGTATAACACATGGATGCCCTCATAATGAACGCTGTCCGTACTGATTTCAATATATAATACCGTTAAGTACCTGGAACCTAATGGATAATACCGATGCGTATTTTTGATGTGTAAGTGTCAACTGAACAAAGTAACAAAAGCATCTGCTTGCTCGAATAGCACATTTTTTTTACCAGTTCCGTTCGCTGAAAATATCAGAGCCTTTGTCTATATTGACTTTCTATTAAAGACATCTTTGTGTAACGCTCTGCGAGTCCAAGTGCAAAGTTTTACAGGAAGGCCTGTAACCTCCGAAAGGATCGTAACCTGCTGCAGCTGCAACCGGACGATTTTGTGCGTGGCAGCGCAATTAGTTTGACTAAGAACCGATGGAATTCCCTCAACAGCGTCAACTATTTTTCAAGGACATGAGCCGAGATTGCAGCAGCTTTTCCGAGGTGGCTTACAAGTGCAACAGATGGTAAATGTCAGTTTGGTAGCCCACTTCGGTCAATGCCTGCCACTTGAAGCAAGAAGGCTCGTGAGACAAAACTCCCTTTGGCGTGCAGCTTGTTGGCTTTGCCCAGCGGTACGCAACTTCAAATTATCGAGTACGATAGCATACTGACTGAAGTGTACTACAAGAATGTCATTGTTTAAATACACTGGAGCCCACAGGGAGCGTGCACTCCCCATGAAAAGTTGGCAAGTGCAAATTGCAAGCGCCCCCCAAAAGACTCAGAAATAGCAGAGACGGACGATGAGGAAATGCGCACATAGCCGGCGAATTCAGATAAACATTTCAACTTAGGATCGAATGTAGCACAAGCCGATGCAGTGGCGCCGGAAGGAACTTACAAAAGCGAAATAGGAGCAAACGAATATGATACATGACATCGCCGAGCATGAACAGGTTCTTGTAATCCCTTATGGGGTCGTGTCCAGAGAAACACATGACCGCTTTCCAAAAAGTCCATCTGCTTATTGCACTCCTCTACCTCTGAGCGGGCATCCTGGATCAGAGCCTACCTTAAGAACGTAAAAGTAAGAGGCTGTTCTCTTTGCTCAGCTGCGTATATAGAGAACGATAAAGATTAGAAGCCGAGGCTGTTCCACTAAGAGCACGCAACAGCACTAATGGTGTTTCACAACGTTTCTGAGTCAATGGCTGCATCCTGGCAAACCTCAGACCTCATACTTTTATCCTCGAAGAGAAGTGGGACTACAAGTGGAGGATCGAGGCATTGTCGCGGGAAACAAACGTTGATCCGGGCGGCCTTACCATTGAGAGCAAGATCGTAAAAACTAGAAAACGACATCTATTGACATCCTGAACCTGACAGAGGACACTGGGAATGCACAATTTTCTCTAATAAAGTCGCCTCCATCGCGCCCTATGGCACCTACAAATCAGGTTAAATTTCACCAGCCATGATCACACAGTGCCTGGTTGTGGCGGCCACAATGAATGTATGGGTTCCTTCGTACCTTTTAATTGTCTACAGCCTGATAGTTCGGGGACAATATCAACAAATAAGGTCTTTTCATCTGCACCACAACTGCTTGTTCGTCTCAGCATTTGTTATCACGATGTTGCCCTAGATGTCTTTTTTGTATGGGTGCCCGTGCTTGATTCGTGATAATCCCGGCTGTTGGTATGTCGGGATGTCACCGACACTTACATAAGTTGAATGCTGTAAAAAGAGGCCGTTATGAGCGTGGCATCTTTCACAACATAAACGACTCCCCGAACCATCACGATGTGCAAAACGGAGCTGCTGCTTTGAGACACACAATCGCAACGTGCATATTGGAGTGCCAGAGAACCAGGGCATCTGCTTCGTGACATACCTGTTACTTTTGTGGGCATTTCAAATTCAACAAACTATGATTTCAAAACCCTGGTAACAGAACAGCGACACACGTACGTGTCCGTTTGGCACGACGTATACAATGGCCTATTGGGTCATTTCCCGCATTCGTATATAAATGGTTTAGGTCTCATTTACAACTTATTCACGCAGCAGCGACAGGGATTCTTGGCATTTCTTGCACCTTGTTTTTTTATGCGGTCACTGTATTCATTAACATTTTGGTGCTGCGACAGAAACAAATATTCGCCACCATTCGTCAGCCAGTCGTGCGCAGAATTTTAATTATCGCGTCTGGAATTTACGCTTTGTCGCTAGTAAATGTTATGCGCAGTCTGTAGACTATTTTAAGACCTATGCTTCAAGGTGTTTATACCCCATTGAGAAATGTTTGAGCTACACTAAGAATGTTTTAGGGCACCTTCGGTTGGGTAAGGCTTGATCAGGTCGATTTTTTCGCTTACGCGAAAACGTCGACCTGATCGATCAGCTACCATGAACGTAACTTTTTCCTCACCTTATTCACGTGCGAAGAGTGTTGTAGTACCATCAATAGTTTAAGACAGAAGCAGGAAGTCAAAGCAGGAACTTATAGTGTTTGGTGGTAGCAAGAGTTTCGCCACCTACTATAGAATACATCCAGAATTGCAAGGTACGGAGCGAGGTTTGCGGGGTAAATTTAATACGAGAAAATTTATTACGATCGATCTTTTGGGAATTTTATTTAGGGAGATCTACAAAAATACCCTGCTGAATGGGAGTCATCGTTGTGTAGGCATTCCCGTCTTCAGCAGAGGAAGCGACGAGAATTCGCTGGCAGTTGTAGCTACTGCATCATAAAACAGTAGATTTACCGAAAGAGGCGGCCTTTGCTTTGCCAGCGTCTCCTACCGAATGGAAAACAATTCCCCTCTCTGGGATACTTTAGAGCGAAGAAAGCACCAGGATAAAACAGCAAAGCTACACCGACCAACCCGTCTCAGTAGCGCACTGGAGCTCTTTTCTAGAATTTGTAACAGGTCGTGTGTGAAGGGGCCTATTTAAATATTCCAAAGGTGGAGCCGGGAAAAGAGCCTGGCGAATTCTTTATTGCCCGCCCATTTCACGCCATATGTGTTCGTTCGCTGTTTTAGTGCGATGCAGTATACGTCGACCATTCAAGCAAATTTTCGTGGCCATGTGTCCAGAAAACTATCATCCCTAAGAAGGCAGGCACATACCTAGTCAGTGGAACTGGCCATACCGGCAAAGATTATAGGTTTGCGTAAGCTCGTCCGAGTGCAAACGTATCTAACAGCACAGAAATCACACAGTGACGTCACCATGCTTTTATAAATAAAGATGGGGAACGGTATAGTACACATCTACCAGCCAAACAAAATTTAAGAGCGATGTCAGCAGAAAACTATGGCCTTTAAGGCGACGTCCACGTACTCACTGATAGCAGACACATACCTAATCGGAGGGACTGACCATACCGGTAAAGATTATAGTTGTTTAAGCTACCCCGAGTTAAAAGTACCCAAGAGCATAGAACTAGCGTAGTGACGTCACCACGCTATCATATATAAGAACGAAGACCGGTATTTCACCTCCTTTAGTTTATTCCAGGCTAATCTGGATACACAACGGGAAAAAAAGGCGCCAGAAGAACAGTGAGAAGAACACAAAGCAGTCGTGACTCTGGTTGTGCAGGAATAGAAATCGTGGTTAATTGCATGTCACTCGTCTGGTTTAACTGTTTGTAGAGCCACGTGTGAGAATTCAAGTGACGTCGCATGGGTAATCTTTGTGGGTGTCGTTAACAACTTCGCAGCCCAACCCCCTTCACGGAGTGCATTGAAACCGTATTTTTTGCTGTGCCTTTTTTAGGGAGCAGTACCGCCTTTCGGAGCCGGTTCGTGGCCTGAGGGCCCTCGCCGTCGGTGTCATCGAGCGAGCGAAGAGTGAAAGAAAGCAGAGGAGGAGACTGTCGATAATTGGAGGGGAGGGCGTTTCACCGTAACGGCGCTACATGCTTCTCCGAAAGTGTGCGGAATACTGCCCCCGCACGAGACGCTCGACTGCGCGACGCTTACCGAAAATGTGAGGGGGCGTGCGTGTTACGATGATGTGTGTTCGCTTCTTGAGACGCAGTTCTCGGTCTTTTCCTGAGACGCAGTTCGCGCTGCGGACGCCGAGGCTCACCATAGCTGCCGTCGAAAGAACCCGCGAGTGTGTGCTGCCTCTGCGCACTGCAACCATCGGGAGGTGAGTGCTGAACTGCGAGTGACGAACCCGGTCGTGCACAACTGCAGCGGCTGTGGGAAACGCGCACATGCGCTCTCAGCCAGTTATTACTGAGCAATGAGCGACGCAACCGCTGCACGTGCCGCTGCACGTGCCACAACCGCTGCGTGAGCCGCTGCAGCTAAACGAGCAGCTGAAGCGGAGGCTCCGCACCGCCGACGCCAGAACCCCGAGTGAGTCCTGAATAATGAGCGAGGCAACCGGTACATGTGCTTAGTCAGCCACTGCTAATACAAGTTTTCTTAACCATACATATATGTCCGTGTGAAATGCTTTGCCTCAACAAATTTTGCACAGTCGAAACAGCTAAACAGCTGAACCCCAACATCGCATTACGGGGTATCGCAGTCGCCAGCCAGTTTTTTCGTTCACCGGGCTTTTTTTTTTTCCTTTTTGCCAATATAGGCAAAGCAGCGCTTGTAAGGTAGCTCGTAGCTCTCCACTGCCTAGCCCCCCTACAGTGGTGCCACGCGAGAGTTCTCTTACACTGATCACGTGCTGAGCACCTGTTTTTACTCGCTGAAAGCGTATCTCGCCTTGCGCGCACAGCTGGAGACTGACCGCTCTTATGGCTGTAAACAACGATCCAGATACAGCGCGCAGACAAAGTCAAAGCTCTAACCTTGGGAGATTGAAGTGGGCGGGAAATAATCGCTCGAGTGGGAGCAATGGAATGTGTGCGAGGGCAAAGCTCGACATGGCGCTGCTCCTGAAATTTTGTCAGCGTTAACTCTCACTGCTGAGGAAGAAAACCCATAAACAAAAATTTATCGCTTCCACAGTCGGTACTTTTGCTGCGCTACCTTAGAAAATAGAGATGTGCCTGATGTAGCGTTGGTCCACACAATGAATGCATTGTAGCTTGAAATCACATTTCAATGGGATTTGATTCACCTTGACCCGTATGCACGCGCCAACTCAGATGTTTCCGATCGGTTAATATAAAGTTTAAACGTTTATTTGCCCTGCGCCAAGTGGCCTTGAACGCTCCATAATTTGTGAATAAGAACGTAAGCACAATTATGCCCTACAACAACACCTTCTCTTGGCGCTCTTTGCCCCAGTTGGCCTTGCGCCATAAACATCCAACCATCATCATCAACAACAACCTTCTTTATACTGTTTTATCTCAATGTTGCATAAGAAAAAAAACAGAAATTAAAAATTGCTCGGAATGAAGTTAGATATGGCGTCTTGAAACACGATGAAGGATTTATTCACCAGTGTTACATTATTTCCTTTGAAAAGTAACAAACCACTTTTCAAAGCAGCTTTAGGCTTTTCAAAGCAGCTTTAAGCCACTTTAAGCTGCTTTAAGCTGCTGACTTTTCCTCATACACGAAATGGCGTAACTTTGATATAGAGGTGAATTACAAGGTTCTGTGGATTGTAAGACGTAATGAGGATTACAAAAGTTCTGTGAGCCTAAAATAGGGGGTTCTTAACGTTCGCTGGATGGAATCAATTTTTTTATGAGACCCCCCCCCCCTTCCCAAGAAAACAACGAATGCTCTGATAATACCCAACTTCGTTGTCCCGTATCTGTATAACTTTTCCATGCACCGGGAGGGTTTTTAATGATAATACCCTGAAACTGGTCCCGTTGGTCTGGCCGGGAAGAATGCTTTTCTTGTTTCGCTGCAAAGCATGTGCGCATACGTCTCGAGCTTCGCGATCGCTGCGCCGCCTGCCGCCGCTTCTCCGCGGCGTTTACGGGATTTGCGCCGCGTGGCTGATAGGGGCTCATGCAATGTTTTGCTTTTTTCGCTTCTTTTTGCCATTCCGCGCTCTAACAAACTTGTTATGGTGACGTCTGTAAGTAAATAGTACGCTAAGGGCACTTCAAAAACCTCTGCGTCTTGGTACGGTGCTTAAACGCCAACAATAGCTATTCGGGAACGCGGTTCTTCACGCTTCTTCGCCGCTGGTACGGGCGTCGACGACGGCCGCAGCGTACTGCTGTCATCTCCGAATACGCGCGGCACAAGTGAATTTTATTGTAGCCTCGTTTAGACCTGACACTGGCACAGTGAGTGGTGAGTTTTGCTTTGCAGCGCGGACAAGAAATGGGTCCTCGTTTCGAATATATACGTCGCAGAAAAATGTTTCAGAGATGTGATACGCAATCCAGGACAATAACTTATGCCTTTTATAAGTATATCAGCCATGCGAAAATCTGGAGTATATTCCAGGGCTGTGCTTCGTTAAATATGTGCCCGCTCACGCCTTATAGCAAGAACCAAGGAAGGTAATGAAGCTACAGAAAAATAAACGCTGTGGAAGTTCAGAAGAAAGAGAATAGCTCTAATGGAAATGAAAAAAAAAAACCCAGTGCAGCTTCTGGTATGCAAAAGACGTTCGTAGAAACCGAAGCCAGGTAGCACTCCCGAGACCAGAAGCGAAATAAACTAATACACTGCTATTTTGCGAGACATGGGCGGGGGAGAGGAGGGGGATGCTGCGTACAAATGCGGAGTGAAATAAAGCAATGAACGTTTTAGTAATCACACAAACAAATCTCGCGTTCACTTTCGTTTTGTTTTTTCACTTCATCGAACAGCTTATCGTTCAGCGGACGCATATTTGGAAGCATACAGGCTAGGCAATTCACAAACGATGAAAGGTGTCGTTAGAAGAGTGTGGTATCTGATAAGGCCCTCTGATTTCAGTTTGTGCTTTATTCTGCAGGCGCCCTGTGCAATATGATGATGTTTTGAAGAAGCGTTTAGTCGCGGACGCGGATTATATTCTAAGCCCAACTCCGCGCTGCTGGTGGAGGCTATATGTAGCAGATGACTGTTTACCGGCGGTCACCTCACGACAAGACGAGTCTTTGTCGTGGGCTGATCCCCGAGTATAATTCTGCATTATTCATCGTATTTTCGTTGAATGTTTGCAAAATTAAGACGCACTGGCTTGTAAATGGTGATGATCAATATATGCAACCGTAACTGGCGTGCTATCAAGTATGAGTGCTCCGCTAGATTATGTATGCGCACAAAACCGATTTACAGCGTAGTGCATAGCCGTAGCATGAACATCTGAGGAAACGCTGGTTACGGAAACAGTCTTTCTAAATTTCAAGGCAGGGGAATTATAATCAGTTCCATGCAACATGCCGGTTTTCGCTACGCTGGTCTGTGACACACACCTGGCGCTTATACAGACCGAAAGGCCCACACTACGACCGTGTCAGAAACATTCACACTCTCGTAGATACATTACATTTGCAAACAAGGTGACTGCTCGACATAAATATGTATTTCCAACGCATAGAAACGGTATACGTCTCGAGCTTTGCGATCGCTGCGCCGCCTGCCGCCGCTTCTCCGCGGTGTTGACGGGATTAGCGCTGCGCGGCCGATAGGGGCTCATGTAGTGTTTTGGTTCTCTTTCGCTTCTTTTTGCCCTTCGGCGCCCTAAAAAACCTGTTATGGTGACGTCTGTAAGTAAATAGTACGTCTAGGGCACTTCAAAAGCCGCTGCGTCTTGGTAGGGTGCTCAAACGCCAACAATAGCTATCCGGGAACGCGGTTGTGCGCGCTTCTTCGCCGCTGTTACGGGCGTCGGCGACGGCAGCAGCATACCGCCGCTGTCACCTCCGAATACATTCGGCACAAGTGAATTTTATTGCAGCCTCGTTTAGACCTGATAATGGCACAGTGAGAGGTGTGTTTCGTTTTGCAGCGCGGACAACGAATGCGGCCCGTTTAGAATATATACGTCGTATAAAAATATATTTCGGGGATGTGATTACCCAATACCTGGCAATAATTTGTGCCTTTTATAAGAATTAAGCCACGCGAAAATGTTAAGTATATTCCAAGGCTCTGCGTCGTGAGAGATGTGCACTCTTGCATGCTTGATTGCAAGAACCACGAAAAGTAATTAAACCACAGAAAAATAAATGGTCTTCAAGTCCGGAAGAAACAGAGTAGCTCGTACGGAAATGAAAAAAAAAAAGAACTGAGAGTAGCTTCTTACATGCTAAAGACGTCCGTATAAACTTAAGCCGGGTAGGACTCACGAGACCAACTGGTGTACGAAATGCACTGCTATTTCGCGAGACATGGGGAGGAGGGGAGGCGGACCCTTAACTATCGTTGTGTACCAATATGCGGAGCGAAATCAAGGAATGAACGTTTTAGTAATCAAACACACAAGCTACGCGTCCACCTTACTCTAGTTTTTAGACTTCAACGAACAGCTGATCACTCGGCGGACGCAATTTTTGAGGTATACATGTTCAAAACTGATAAATGGTGCCATTAGAAGAGTGCGATATCTGATAAGGCCCTTTAATTTCCGTTTGTGCTTGATTCTGCAGGCTCCCTGCGTCATATGACTATGCTCGGAATAAACGTTTAGTCGCGGACGCGCATTACTCTAGAAACCGTTCTCCGCGCTGCTCGCGGAGGATATATGTAGCATATATGAATGTTTGCGGGCGGCGCTCAGCTCACGACAAGACGCCCCAGCATTCATTTTTTGTCGTGCTCTGATCCCGGGTATAATTTTGGATTATCCATCGTATTTATTTCGTAGAATGTTCGTGAAATTTATGTCCAGGGTAGTGATCAATATCTGAGGTGTGATATCGGCAAGCATGACTGGCGTGCTGTCAGGTATAAGTCCTCCGTCAGAGTATATAAGTGCACAAAACTGATTTACGTCGTAGTGTGTAGCCATGGCATGCCCATTTGAGGAAACTATGCTTACGGAGACACTGTTAGTAAATTTCAGGGCAGTAGAATCCCAATAATCTCCATATGCATATCCCGGTTTCGCGACGCCGACCTGTGACGCACACCTGGCGCTTGTACAGACCGAATGTACCAGACTAAGATCGCGTCACACACATTTATACTCTCGTAAATGTGCCACATTTGCGAACAGAGAGACTGCTCCACGTAAATATGTGTTTCCAGCGCCTACAAACGGTAAATCTCAGTCGTGAACGTGCCGCAAAAGCAACGGCGATTGTGGGGAGCCGGACGGAGACTCCCGCGGCTGCTTTCGAAACGGGCCGCTAGGAGGATTTCAGTGGCGCCCCTACAGGCCGCGCTCGAGGCGCAGTCCTCGAGCTTTGCTATCTCTGCGCAGCCTACCGCCACTTCTCCGCGGCGTTGACGGGATTAGCTCTGCGCGGCTGATAGGGGCTCATGCAATGTTTTGCTTTTTTTTTTTCTTATTTTTGCCATTCCGCGCTCTAAGAAACTTGTTATGGTGACGCGTGTAAGTAAATAGTACGCTTAGGGCCCTTCAAAAGCCGCTGCGTCTTGGTAGGGTGCTGAAACGCCAACAATAGCTATCCGGGAATGCGGTTCTGCGCGCTTCTTCGGCGCTGTTACGGGCGTCGACGACGGCCGCAGCGTACCGCTTTCATCTCCGAATACGTGCGGCACAAGTGAATTTTATTGTAGCCTCGTTTAGACCTGACACTGGCACAGTGAGTGGTGAGTTTTGTTTTGCAGCGCGGACAACGAATGCGGCCTCGTTTCGAATATATGCGTATTAGACAATATATATTTCGGCGATGTGATTACCCAATGCTGATAATAACTTGTGCCTTTTATAGGTATATAAGCCACGTGAAAATGTTCAGTATATTCCAAGGCTCTCCGTCGTGAAAGATGTGGACTCGTGCATGCCTTATAGCAAGGGCCAAGAAAAGTTAATTAAACCACGTAAAGATAGCTGGGGTGCTAGTCCAGAAGAAACCGAATAGCTCGTACGGAAATGAAAATAAAAAAACTTCCACCTCCCCTAGCGGGAACCCTGGGTACATGCGACGCATAGGGGGCTTCACGTTGCAGCGTTGGACAGCGGAGGAACGGCGCTGGAACGATGGAGCGGAGCGGCGCAGGCACCGCGTTTTATAGCGGGCATAACGGTGAGGGGACGCGCCGGCGCCAGTGCGTCTGCCGCGGCTATGACGCAACACAATCCAATACAATCCACTTTAATCCAATCCAAGCCAAGCCAAGACAAGCGAAGCCAAGTCAAGCCAATCCAATCGAATCCAATTCAATGGCCCTCGCGAGAGTGTTCGCTATCGGAGAGGAGAGGGGGTGAGCGGCGGAGAGCGCAGCTCGCGCGGCGAGGAGAATGGGTGAGGGGCGGACGACGACGACGCCGGATGCAGGGACAAGGCGAGTGAATGAGACGCAGTCGCATCTAAAACTCGGTGCAGCTTCTGAAACGATAAAGACGTTCGTCTAAAGTTAAGCCGGATAGGACTTACCAGACTTTTTAGTGTACGAGCGGCAGTGCTATTTCCAAGATATGGGGAAAGGAGCAGGGTACACTTAGCTATCGTTGTGTACCAATGCGGAGAAATCAAGGAATGAACGTTTTAGTAATCACACACACAACCTACGCGTCCACCTTCCTCTAGTTTTTAGTCTTCAAAGAACAGCTGATCACTCGACAAACGCTTTTTCTAGGTTTACAAGATCACAACTGATAAAAAGTGTCCTTAGAAGAGTGGGATACCTGATGAGGCCCTCTGGTTTCCGCTTGTGCTAGACTCTGCGGGCTCCCTGCGTCATATGACTATGCTTTGAAGAAACGTGCGTTTAGTCGCTGTCCCGCATTGCTCTTGAAGCCCTTCTCCGCGGTGCTCGCGGATGATATATGTAGCACATATGAATGTTTGCGGGCGCTCAGGCCACGACAAGACGCCCCAGCATTAATTTTTTGTCATGCGCTGATCCCGGGTATAATTTTGGATTATCATTGTACTTATGTCGTAGAATGTTCATGAAATTTAAGTCTGGGGTAGTGGTCAATTTTTGAAATAATATATTGGCAAGCATAACTGTCGTGCTGTCAGGTATGAGTCGGCTACAGTCGGCTACCGTGCGCAAGTTGTTTGGCACGTTCAAGTCAAGTTCTTTTATTTCTACAGTTTTGAGTGGGTATGACCGACAAAAAATTAAAGTCCATTGCATTTAACGAAAAAGATGTTTTAAACGCGAAGCTTTCTCTAATGCCCCCTCAGTAAAAATGCCGAATACAAACTGCTTCGCCCTTGCCAAAATAAAGCAACTACGTGAAGGAACCTGGTTCCATTCCGACCACGGGTAGCGTTCTCTTCTTGACGCGGTACATGTGCCTCCGCTTGTCACCATCGTTGTTTTGTGAAACCCACTGCGAAAAGCTGGCTTCTCAAGCAGGGAGTTTTCGTGACGTCATGGTTGTCATCACTAAGTCACAGAAAGCTTCGCTACAAAACTGCCTGCGCAGCTTGAACGGCCACTGGACTTTCCATTGCTGATTGATTGATTGCAAGGTTTAATGCGCCGACGAAACGCCGGCGATGAGGCGCGCCGTAGTGGAGGCCTCTGGAATAATTTTGACCACCTGGGGATCTTTAACGCGCGCTGAAATGTTGTACACACGGGCGTTTTTGCATTTCGCCTCCACCATAAAAACGGTCGCCAGGCCGGGAATCTAACCCGCGCCCTCGTGCTCAGCAGCAGAACGCCTTCGCCACTTAGCCACCGCGCCAGCTCAACTTCCAATTGCATTGCGTATAAAATGGTGCATGCAGAAGTGATACTCATTCATCACATGCATGGATATCAAAAGTTTGTAATAACTATGTACAACCCAACAAGAAAGAAGATCACAATGAGCCGCACAAAAAATAAGCCTTTTGTGGAATTAAAAGGCAAAGCGAAAAGATGATCAATGAAAAAAGCAAAATGCAATGAAAAAGCTGCCAGGTTGTTTTAAATTTATTACACGGAGGCCTGTGATTCAGCACAACCCACCAACGAGAACAATCGGGGAAGAACTCATCACATTCGCACGAATCCTACAAAAGGTAAGTAGGAAAGACAGCGACATTGCCGAAGGGTCATTTAAATAAAGCAACGCATAAAACAACTGACACCCGTGCAACCGTTTTGTGTTTTATGCAGAAGTCCCAACTACTCTTAAGAATTGTGTAGCTACTGCTAGTGCTTCACATACACACACAAACATTTGCAAATAAACGCCCCTCTCCATAAATGCTCTCGTATTATTTCCTCCATAGCTGTGTATCTACCATCTACGCGCGTTTATTTTTCAGCTGCCCTTATCGTCACATTGTATTTCCGTGCGAAAGCACTAGAGCATGTGTTTGTTCTAGTTTTTTATGCAAAAGCATCAGGCTCAATGAGGGGGTGCTGTTGAGTGTCAATAAAATTACTGAACGATTTATTGATGGTTCTGACGTAATGCTGAAGCATGTCTTTCATCTTTCCCACGTACTTGAGGCTTGGGCGTATGGACAGGTTTGCCTCCGGCTTTAGGTGCCCGCAACATGGCGTTACTCACACGCCCTCGCACACAGTACGAAGCATGCTTCACATTTCAACCAGTTTAGTTGTCACGCCGTGAACACGACCGGAAGCGAGTTTCACTGCAGGTGGTTTCGTTTGCTGTTGATTTGTATCGCCATTTGGTGTACCTAAGCTACCTTTCACCATCATTTTACGTGTACTCTTTTTTGCACTCACGCAACCCCCGTTTTCGATATGACGCCGAGCGTCGGGCACTTCATGGGGCGACCAGCCCCGGCTTCTTGTGCAAAGCTTGAAGCTGTGAGAACGACACACACTTCGGCTATTGTGGGAACAGAATTGGTGGAAATGGCGTGCTCAGTATCATCAGTAGGAAATAGAGGGGGACGCGCGTTCCCCTTCCTGGTCCAGCGAAAAAGACGGTAGATGGCCATGTGCTTGCTAAGGCGTTGGTGTGAAGAGTTTGATAAGAAGTTTGAAATCGGCAACATTATATATGTCCGGCATCAGTTCCCCCTGAACCTACGCACTATCGGCGAAGCTTGGACGCCCTTTTAGCTTTTGTTTATGACGCAGTTTTGACTGAGTTTTGGTGTGAGAAAGCTTACACGCTTCTCTAAACATCGTTTAAGAAGGGTAGCAATTTTTTCTTTATTTGTGCTTCTGAAATAAACCGCGTCACCTCCTCGTCTTCACAGTGGGGCTTCCTGGAAAATCGCCGGCGTAGGTATGTACTATGATGCAAGGTTACCAAACCATTAGGTCAGTCTCGGTTCATCCAGGCAAATTGAACTATCGGTACCGATAACACACTCAGCACGGGAGAAACACTACAGTTAGACCATAAATGAACAATTCTCACCCCGGGAGTGACGGAAAGTTACACTGGGGAATCTGAGCGTCCGGGCAATGCTGCTTGATTTGCACATTATGTGCAAACAATGCCACGAACAGGGAGTTGGGAATAAAGGTGGCGGATTCTTGCTGTGACTTTGTAGTATCTCAACGCGAGAAATTTTTGTGTGGCCCTGTTTTATCAATATTTCTTAAAATACAGCGGATTTTGTACACATGAATAGTAGCGCCCATGGTTAAGAGCCCCATTTTGTTGTGGCCGCTAGGCAGCGCCTTAGTCTGCCGTGTTTAGGCAACCACCTGGAAACGCTCGAGTAGCTAGAGGAAGAAGAAGGGACACGAGGAAGCGCCATTTTGTTCTACAACGACCGCCAGCACCAGCAACCATGAACGCCCCTTGCTTACAGGTTATTCTCTGCCTATGCATGGTGAGTACTCCAACGTAAACATCCTTGCGTGAAATGGCGTTGTTTAGGCGCTCCTTTTAGCATCCGCACACTGCAGCAAACGCTCTGGGCGGTACATGCTGAAGGGTGACTTGAATGCACGATGTTAGCGCGATCTGTGAAAACGTTGGCCACCTTGACAGTTATCCTTAGTGCGATGTAAAGGAGGGATCTGAGGTAGACTCTCAGTGTTCCAGTCGTATTTTCGTCGGGCTCTGTGTGAGTGAGCGCTGTGTGCAGAAAAGTTTCGCAGCGTCTACACGGCCGTCCGACGGCAATTGAGCTCAGCGCTGCAAGCATGGGTGGAGGGCCATCTGACGATGTTGATATATTTTAAACTTACCTTACACACCGTCTAATATGGTGGTGGCGGGCTTTCTGTCTTAGCGTCCTGATACAAAGGACGGTGGCTCGAGTGCGGCTGCTGCCTCATTTATTTGTTTTTTCATCCTCACTTTGAAGTATATTTTTTCTTATTTAGAGTAGTTTTAGTTTTATAACCGCCGGGGTTGCTGAGTGGCAAAGCGTTGTGCTGCTGAGCAAGAGGACGCAGATTAGATTCCCTGCCACGGCGGCCGCTTATCTCATGGGGGCGAAAAGCAAAGACGCCCATGTGTACGAGAATTCGGCGTACGTTAAAGATGCCCAGGTGGTCATAATTAATCCGGCGTCCTCCACTATGGCGGCCTCATCGCCTGCGTTGCGGCGGTGTGTTAAAGCATACAAAGAATCAGTTTTGGTTTTAAGTGATTGCTTTGTGTCCCTTACGCTGTGTTGGGTCAGATAGAGTTACGTTACGCTAGGTTACATAAGGGAGAGCGAACTATTGAAGTCGCGGCATTTTTTGCGAAACGCCGGTTGACACTGCTCTAGTAGAGTGCTGATACTACCGTCGCACGACGCTGTAGACACGGTTCAAAATATTTTAAAGGGTGTGTGAACCACTTGTGTTTCTACCAATGTGGGCTCGGCGATATCGGTATCGCGTAGGTGTAAGAATACCCGCTATAGCATCAAATGCGTGAGCAGCCCATTGTCACTGTTGTTACTGTTTTGTCGGTCCTGACCCCGAGTAATGAATGGCGTATTGCTACATAATATTGCCAAAATACCAGTTTCTACGTTGGTATTGACTAAGGGTGCAAGATGAGCTCGGTACTCCACATTCCTGTTCTCCCTCTTCCCCCAAACATCAAGACCGCTTACAACATCGCAAGCCAGGAGTGATTTTACCGGTTTCACATGTTTAAAGGAGCCATGAAGACAAAATACAAGTTTGTTTCGTTCGAAAGATTTCGTGTTTTATAGTGTTTCGAGGAATTTTTTTCCCGCTAAACCTTGTGTTTTCGTGGTCTGCAATGACGTCACAGGAACCGACCTCTCTGCAGTCTATGGTGCCGCCATCCGCGTCCGCCGTACAGGGTGGAGACACGTATACGCTGACGCCGCCATTACGATTCGCCTACGAAGTCATTGTATCAAAACCGGGCTAAAATTATCGCGAAAACTCTGTTTGCTGGCGAAGAAAAATAATCTTATCTCTTTCGCGTTGCTGGGTCCCGTCGAAAGCGAAAAGAACAACGCGTTGAGCACGTTGACCCAATTGCGGCGGCACGGGACCATTCAAAGGGTGTCTCCACCCTGTACGGCGGCACTGGCAACGAGGTACCCTACGGCGGCGTTAGCGCGTTTGATTACGTTACTTGGCGGAGATGCCGCCACCATACCGTTGCAAGCCGTATTTAAACCTGCTTGTTCTTGTTCTGGGAGAAAATAATCGTTTCGTGAAACACAGTGCTCGGTCGGCAAATATGGTCACGTAAGACAATATTTTTCGAGCGTAAGACCATATTTGTCTTCAAGTCTCCTTAAATGAGCCATGAAGACAAAACACAAGTTTCGTTCATTCAAAAAATTGCAACGTTAGAATCATACTGACCCCACTTTTAACATAAACTCCGCTCGAATAAGCTGTATAATAGGGAAAAAGTAGAAGGCCATGCGACCCACTCGCTTGCTTCCCTCAAAAGAACATATGATGTCATACCAGCAAGCTCGGCGACTGGCGGACGCCGGCAAAAACAAACGCCAATCAGGAAGAGCTTATAAGCATGCCGAACGGGCCATTTGCGCTTAAATTTAGGCCACATCTTTTTTAAAGCATCAAGAATGGTGGGACCCACAGTGGAAGTTACGAAAGCACACGTAAAGATAAAGTACCGATGCGTACTGCTGTTGGTACTGCGCGAACTATGCTTGGTTTAGTTGTAACTGCGGGGATATGGGGTAGTTTTAGACTGCACTGGCCGATTGACATACGCAACCGTATCTTACATGACCATATTTGTCGAGCAAGCACTCTTTTTAGCGAAACGATTATTTTCTCCCTGATCAAAAACAAGCCAGCTTCAAATACGGTCAGAAACAAACCAATTCCGAAAACCGCTTGCCACGGTATAGTGGCGCCATCTAGGTTCACTAACGGTAAACAAGGCTTTCCAATCGGGTGCAGAGTGGTCGGTTCCTGCGATGTCATTACAGACCACGAAAACACACGATTTAGCGGGGAAATCGAAATTTTAACGTAAATTGATTAATTTCTCAGTGAATAAAACATCGTTTGCATACGGACAAGCGCTGGGGACACTATAAAACACGAAATCGTTCGAACAGAACACACTGCTATTTTGTATAAATGGCTCCTTTAAGGTAGTGATTCGGTTTCTGGAAAGCAAAGCTCTATTCCATGGTTTGTTGAGTATACAATGCTCGCTGTCGGGAACACGCGTGTAGCGGCCGCAGTGGTGGCCGGAGAGTCGTTCCCGCTTCTTTCATTTGACGTATTTCCTAGACTGACACTACTTCGGGCATTAAAAGAGGCCGTATACCTTGACATGATGCCGTTCACTAAACCCTGTGCAGCTTAATGAAGCACTTTAGAGGATACGCTAGCATAACGGCCTGGTTGTGATAGCTTTCCGATTTCTTCTTGGTGTGTCCTGTAAGTGGTGCACCGGCTCTTAGCCAACCGGTTTTTCGTTGGCCTCGCTCTTTACGTTATGGCTCGGCAGGGTTTGTGTATTGTATGCCCTCATAGTTGAGGGCATGAAATACTAGTTGAGCTGCAACAAATGCGACGGTAAAATTTGTTCTTTTGCTTTGTGCTTTATTTCAACCAGCCGACGAATACTGTCATCTGTGACGGTGCGACACACAGAGAAAAATTTTATTAGCCATTCGAGATCAAATAGTAGTGGTTGGGGAGGCACATAGGGCCGCCGTGACGGCGAGGCCTGTGAAGGTGGTCAGGACGTGACCTGAATTTTCTGAAAAGTAGACAAGGGTGTATGTGTCTCCTGCACATTCACAGAGGTAAGGGTAGTGAGCGTCAAGTGCCCGCAGGCTTGACAGGAGGGTGTAAAAACAGGTGTGGTTGAGTGCGTATCCGTTTTGTTTGGGGTAGGAGATTGTGATTTTGTAGCATTCGGAGCATGTGGCCTACCTCCACGTAGACATGTGGGCGTGGGGATGGGTATCGGTGGCCAAGGCGTCCGTATTGCAGGGTAATCCTGTAATCATGCTTTTAAGATAGGTGTAAGGATGTAACTTGATCCTTGCTTTTCGGAGTTAGTTTTCCTGTTTGTTTCCGAGATTTCTCTCACACCCGCTTCAGATTCTGTCATTGCCGTCCTTTGGTTGCCATTTAGCCGGTTTTCACTAGCTTCGCTACCCCGTTTAAAGGGCGGAATTGTTTTCAATGCTGATCGTAAATTCCTGCGAGCTGGCTCTGACTGATGACATCCTGGGTTTCTTAGTTTCATGATTCTTAGTTCTTCATCGTATTTTCGGCCTTCACCAGAATCTCACCAAACAGGCAATAATTGTTGTTTCCAAGAAAAACGACGCCCGTAGGCCGGCTCGAACCCACGTCCTTGTAATGAGTAGCTGAAGGCCTTAGCCAGTAAGGCAAATGTTATTTATTGTTACAAAGGGAGTGCCATGTTTGTCTTTGTTGCCTCATAACAATGGGCGACATACGACGCTCCCGCAACCCAAGCTCTCAAAATATAACAACGACCAACCCCTCTCTTCCCTGGAAAAAATTAAATGGAAAGTGACCGACATATAAACAACGTTCAGTAAAATTCACGCTCAGTTCACTGTGACACAGGTCTACACCGTCTGATATTACGCGGTGCAACTGGCATTTTAAATGCAGAGCGTTTCAGTAACTCACGATGTCACTCCGCGTTGACATCCGTAGTCCGCACGGAACCCCTCCCTACTATATAAAAATCAATACTATCCGACGCCCGGTTTCGATCCCTCGACCCTGCGGGCGGAATGCAATGTACATGGTGCTCTACCCACTGCGCCACAAAGCCGACACAGAATGCGACGCTATGAACACGCCTTATATCGTTGACTCATTCAAATTACTGCTTACGAGCGCTCTCTCGTCAGCAGTTGCTACAAGTGCAACAACATTAACGTAACGCAAACTCAATAGAGAGTTATGGTAGATCGGAAAAACGGTTCCGGTACGGTACACGGTACGCGTTACCGGACCGTACCGGGAAGTCTCGTTTTAAAAGTTATAGCAGACCGTAACTACCGGCCATGCTACCGTGACTGGGAGCGACTTGTGTTGTACGTCGTTTGGCAATTTTTCGTGAGTCTGTGGCGTTTCCTGCGCTGAAATATTAGTTTTCAGTTCTCAAAATCGCTAAAACACTATTTGAAAAAAAAATAACATCAAACCCCCCTACGGAGATTCGAACTGCAACTGCGTGAACATGAAGCGGGCATTTTACCCCTATTCCATTTCAATAGATAGCGCCAGCAGGTCAAACTGGACTCTCAGTACATACGGCTGGCGGTTTCTAGTTTTTTGTTGTATTTGAGAGTCCCTCGCACTGATACCGCCTGTTCCTCACTCGCCGATTTGTAGACGGGCCCCATGTTGCTGTTGATACTAGTTATGTAGCCGTATCGCTCTTATTTAACCTAAAAGAAGCTATCGGACATGCGTCGCTCGACGACACAAGTCACGGCAGTTGGGCCGGGACTGTGTTTTGCTTGCTGCTTGAGCTGTCAGAATCGCGCGGATTTCACTTGTTGCAACCTCATTTTTCTTAAACGATCTTATATTTACAATCCGTTCGACTAGGCGTGAGCTAATCGTACGTCTCGCGAACTCTTCCAAAGCGGCCGCCCGCTTTCGAACGACGGACACGGTGCGTCCCGGTACCGTCCGCCCAAGTCGCTCCGGTATACGGTAGGGTTCTGCGCATGCGCGGTGGCGTCCACACGGTAGACGTTACCGTACCGGAACCGTTTTTTCCGATCTGCTATAACTCTCTATTAACGCAATAACGCAGCGTCATTCAAACTTGGTGGATGACGTCAAATCTGAAAGTGAACGTATCAGCCAAACTTAACGTCGTGCGCCCCCGGAAATGCTCTGCATTTGATCGTGCCCCTCGCGAGGGGGATGTTTCACTGCGTCTTCTCCCAGGTCGCGGGACCCGTGGCGCCATCTGGCGGAGGCGCGGCACAACTTGTAGCACTTTCTTTGAAAAAGCGCCTCGAAAGCACGGCAAATATGAAATAGGGATGGCGCGCTTTAGAGGCAATCCGCCGACGCGGTTGACTTTGTGTACAGACTCGGCGGCGAGCGTCCCGGGTTTTTTTTATACTATTGGTGTTATGGTACGTACGACAAACTTCAGGATAGAGGAATATCTTGTAGTGTCAAGTAAAGTAACTTAGTTTGTTGTAGGGTACTTTTGAAAAGAATTGTCGGGAGCAGCGGCAAGAACCCGTGTGTAAACCTAAACCGAATCGTTCTGTCTAGGTGAAGTGAATGCTACCTAATCTGACCGTTATGACGTTTTCTTTTTCAGTTCATCAATGGCGTCATGCTGACGTTTTACGTGACTGTCGGATATAGAGGATTGGAAGGTAATGTAGCCAATCGGTGTTTTAGTCATATGAAATGCTCATCGTCTATTAAACCTCATTGACGTTATTGGGTTGGTGGTAAGCGTTTCCATCGTAATGCCGAAGATTTCATCTGATAAACACTAAGGTTTGAGTTTCGTAACCCTTGGCGTGTAGTGTAGGCAGCACTTCGCCTAAACGTATGGGCACGCAGAATTAAACGGTGTGTTCAGCGTACTTTGGAAACCTGTTAACTTTTCTTTCACATCATGTCGAATGCAACCAGGTGCTCGCTGCAATATGCCTGCCATGTGGCAACAGTGCTACAATGCTCGTATGGATGCTTCCCTGATTGGTAGCCTTTAAATGTACGTGGGGAAGCGCACCCGTGTGTATATTTAGGATATGCATGCATGAGATGCGTAAGCAAGAACGGAACGGTATTCTTCGTTTCTTTAGTCTTGGACGTGATGATTGAAAGCGGCAGTCAGCTATTGTTACCGCGTTAAACACGCCACTATCCACACAAAAAAAGATAATCAGCCGAAATATTATTACGAAACTGACAACTAGGCCTTGAATAATTGTTTGTGCGAAGGAGGCCAATTGCCTACGAGGAGGGAATCGGACTGTAACTTCACGTACGCCCATTATCTTTCAGCAAATATTTGAGCTCCGTGACCATCTAAAGGATCAGTACAATCATCGTCTGAGTTTCGCGTGCATGCGCAGGATTGCTTAAACATCAGTTTCAGAACGAGCTTTAGACCAGCGGCGAAGCCTAAGGAATAGGTGACCAGGTGTGTGGCATTTCAATTTTTCCGCATGGATAATCATAGACCCAAATATTACCCACGAACGTTGCAAGAAGGCGTTGAGTTGAGATCTTTATTGCGAAGCTGGCCAATTTTTCTGCCAAGGGGAAGGTGGAGTGTAAAACCTTGTACTCACACAACGTACCAGCCGACTATGTTGCAGCAGTGCACGGAATGAAATCTGCTCGATATGATATCATCTCGGCTTTCATGCCCGAGCTTCGCTTAAACATCAGTCTGAGTAAGGAACTTAGGTCAGAGTCGGTGCCTACGACACTGCTGACCGCGCGTGGGGAATTTCACATTTTTGACGTGGAAATGCGCAACCGGTATAGGCGAAAAAATTCAAGCGAAATCCACTTTGTGAAGGTGGATTACGAACGAAGCTAACCTGAAACAAATAATTATGCACAAAGGTACGATCTCTTGGCGGAAGTAGTGCTGCAAATAACCCTCCCTCTTCGTCATTCAACTTGGTGGATGACGTCAAATCGGTAAAGTGAACGTATCTATTTGGAAGGTAGAAATAGGGTGTGTCATCTTAAAGCACACTCATTAATCTACCAGCAAACATGGAAATTTTCAACGTCCCCGGAATCTTGGAGTTTGGAATATACGCGGCCTACCCACTACGAGCAACAGATGTGAAGTGCACGTTAAAATTGGAACTGAAGCTTGTCGGGTCAAAGAAAGTGCAATGCTAAGCAGAGCTCAACAGCACGCAAAAAACACACAGAATCCCTTGCCTCTTGGAACACCTGCGCTTCAACTGACAGGCGCACGCTCACTAACAAGCTTGATATCAACTTAATTAGCAGAGGTTTTCACCCCCAGATTTGTTACGTACACCAAAAATACTGCGAAACGCTAGGCACAAAGAGATTATCCCTAACTAACTATGAGGTGGCAAGTGTTTAATGACGCAGTTGATGCATTGACTGCGTCCTTACATGGCGCCTATGTATTAGTACTACGTAGCATGTAGTGCTTTAAAGGAGTTACGTCTGCTTTGTGCGAGGACAACGAAAACCTACAAATCGCCCCAAATAAAAAAAAAGGTAAGAAGGATATTGTTGCTCTAATAATTGATGAGGAGCTCAAAAAACTGAGCTAACCATTTTTCAGTCATTATACTCTGTAGAGGTGGATGACCAACGTAGCTTGCGTCCGCACTACACGCGGCGTACCCTTTACGAAGACTGAAGGGAAGTGAAATAACGAATGGGGATCGGCAACCTGAGTTGACTTAGGGAATGCTGCCCCGTGGAGCCTGCGTAAACGAGACACACAAGCGACTGGAATGCCGAAAAGAGGGTGTGCCGCAAAGGCAGACATGTCTCACGTGAGTCGCACAGCTGCGAAACCTTGAGAAACGCTCTAAGTTATAAGCTTGGCGTGGTTGTACAGCATCCATGGAGTAGCAGAAAAAGGGTCGCAAAGAGCACAAGTGCCACACAGAGAATAACTACCTGCGTTAATGCAAGAAAAAAGAATGGATGCGTATCTGCTTGCTTCGGTGCAAATATCGTCGAAGAACAATGGGCTTCTGCTGCCCCTGCCAAATAAATGACTCTTCTCTTACCCGTACACTTCTTCCGCTCTTCTCCTCCCGTAAGCTGCCCATTCTTCGTGTCATGTTATTCGCGTCAAAAGACGATGATGAAGAAGAAAAACTCGCAGACACGATGCAAAACATATGTCTTGGATATTTGCTATTATTTCTCATTGGAACCACGTTAGCAGACTTAGGTGTCAGACGAATGTTTTGCTGCTATCAGGTAGGGTTAGGAATGGCAGCGAGTATGCCTATGTGAATGCCGCAGGTGTCCTCACTGTTAGCTCTACTGGTAACACCCAGCGCACGTTCCACGCTTTGCCTTGGTCTACTTTTGGTTCCGGCGGCCCCTTTCACGGGGATTCGGAACGAGAAAGTAATAACGGCCACGCTATATTTTTGTGCAGCATTCGCCAGGAGTAATTGGACCATCGGCACCAAGCCTCCGCGAAGCAAGGCGGCCGCTGAATCGCACCGTGACGTGGAGGACAAAGACCTGCCCAATAAAACGAGTCGAGGTGACGATCGAGTTCACTCCGGAGGCCCCACCGGAGGTCACGACAAAGGCCTTGACGAAGGTCACCACGACAGTGGCGCAGAGCACCACTGTGGGATTCTCTTTAAGGAACTTTCAGGTAAAATTCGGATGATTTCATTCCTTGAGCACTCTAATATGACGGTGCAAGCAAAACTAATTTGCACTTGGAGATGTTCACGTTTATAATCCTGTTTTTAAGGAGCTCTTGGCCGTGCATTTCCAACGCTTTCGGTAGCAAGTGCGTTGAAAAGGAATATTTCGTTATGCTGAATATACAGGAGGCGACAGGAAAAGTCCGCCACCCTGCGTAGACATGAAGAAGCACAGAAAGCTCTAGATAATCGATAATTATCCACAAATATCGATACAAGTTTTCTAAAGTCTTGATGATTGAATGTGGTACACCTTTACGAGGTCCGCTAGCCCATTCAATTGTACGCTGTTTAGCAATAGCCAATTATTCTCAGCTTCTTAAACGTGACACAGGCTGCGGTGGGGTGCTCTCATACGCTGCGTAATATTATCGCTCTGCCATGTATGTCTACGGGAGTTGTAAGGCATTGCCGCAGAACCGGCTGCTCTGGTATTCTCCATAGCCACATAATAATGTGGTAGGCAGTAGCGGTTACATTTCAAAGAGAAATTCTACTCCTGAATTTGAATTGGGGTGAAGTTTCGAATAATTAGTATTCAGATTTTACAGATAACTGAAAACTATGCACTAATGAAAGCCTTCTGTCAAATATTTTACACGAGGTTTGCTACCATTACCGATGATTCTACACATTCCCGCTGATCATAATCTGCGCTAGATGTAAACAACGTTTTGCTGGTCTACTGCCTAGAGATAATAGTTCATGTAAGCAGGCCTCAAGTAACCCCTAACATAATTGTGAACATTCCTTTGATTACCATTCACGAATAAATTCTATAAACCCGGGGATATTCTGGAATTTGCCGGCGTATTTAGACGCATTCGTAACTGGAAAAGTGCTATAAAGAGATCCCCCACCACCGTTTGGACGTATCCTATGAGGTCACACTGGGTAATCTACAGAGCTGAATCTAGAGTAAATGTCTTTTTAAATGCAGAGCATTTCTTTAACTCACATGTAGCGTCCGCCGTCCATCCGCAACAGCTCAGCGCGCAGGTGCGCCCTCTCCCCTACTCCTCCTCTCCCGCATCACGCTACCCTCCTCGCTCTCAACAACAGGTCCGCACCCCTCCACCTACAGTACATAAAAAAATAATAGTTATCGGCGCCTTGTTCAGATCCCACGACTCTGTGGGCGGAACGCGAGGTACATGGTGCTCTTCCCACTGCGCCACAAAAGCGACACAGATTCAAAGGGTACGAACGCGCCTTATATCTTTGACTCATTCAAAGTACGTCAAGAAGCTGCTGATACACGGCAGCAGTTGCATCGCTCTCGTCTTCACCAGTTGCTGCAACGCACGACCACTGCTTAAAGACCCCTTAACAGTACACTTCAGCGACCACGAAGCCGTCGTTCTCAGCGTCCAATACAACGACAACAGCAACAAATAAGCAAATAACGACTTACAACAACCTACTCCTTGCCTTCACTTCTTCGTCACAAAAAAAAAAGAAAAATTGGGCCCATCTCACCACGAGGGCGGACTGGAGTCGCAAAATCACGAAAGTAGTAATTATTATATGAAAGAAATAATAATAAAAAAATAGTAATAAGCAAAAATAGTTAACACATTCACTACCACCCCACCACCACCCCCCAAACACTAACGTTAACGCAATACACCCACCCCCTACGCGACGCATTTACTCGAGTCCCCCCTCGTGGGGAGATGGGCCCAATTTTTTAACCTGTACAACACGTGCGTGTACTGAACGCTTGTTCTCTGTGGCGTTTAATTCATGACTAGCTTTTGTTTAGAGTTCCAGTCGAAACCCCGCTACTCGAAAGAGGAAGTTGAAGTTTATTTTCACATGTTTTAAAAGTGCGTACAAGCAATAATACAGAAGGAGGTCCCATAGTTAAAAAAACTGTCGGGGGACCTCCTGTGAGAAGTTGCGTAAAAGAACGGCATTATAGTAGGCAGCAAGTAAAGTATACATCAAAAGAAAATGAGCGATAACAGGCAGAAAGCAATAAACATATATATACATCGATTTGCAGCCATAGAAACAAAGGGATATATAAATATATAATATTATATTATATATATATTTATATATATATATATATATATATATAATTATATATATATATTATATCATATATATATATTATATATATTGTAACGAGGTGTGGCCGTTAGTAGGCGCACCAGTCCCCCAAATGGGTTTGCGAACTGAGACCGAGGCTGCACTGTTTGGTGGCGTCAATCCCATGGGTCGAGTGTCGGGCTAACAGCTTCAACCGGAGCAGCCCATACCTGCGCGTGGACTCCCGAGCTAGCTTGGCCTCTGGTACAACCAGCCCCCGTTACCACGCTCTAGCCGTTTGCTAATAAACCCCATTATATTTTGGTGGAGGTCGTAGTCTTTGCGGTCCCCGGCCTGGAACTACGAAGCAAGCGAGTGCTCCCTCCCGTCTCCCGAGGAATCGAGCACGACATGACCTCGCCGCAGCCTGCGCCCGTCATCTGCTCCGGGCACTGCGTCAACGCGACCCCCCCAGTTTCACCGGCAGTGACGACATCGATGCGGAAGATTGGCTCTCAACATTCGAAAGGGTGAGCACCCACAACCGCTGGATGACGTTGCCCAACTCAACAACGTCCCCTTCTCCCTCGACAAATTAGCTGAGTCATGGTTTCATAACAATGAACCGAAGATGCAGACTTGGTCGCCCTTTAAGACGAGGTTCCTGGCAGCGTTTGGTCGCCCCGCTCTACGCAAGCTAAACGCCGAACAACGCCTGCGCGTCCGAGCCCAACAGGACAATGAAAGCTACACGAGTTACATCGAGGACATTGTAGATTTTGCAAGCGAGTTGACCTGTGATGCCGGGAGAGCGAGAAGGTCAGACACGTTCTCAAAGGGATAGAAGAGTTCGCCTTTCAGATGTTGCTAAACAAGAACCCACAGACTCTGGACGAAATCACTACATGGTGCCTGAGCTACGATGAACTGCGCAAGCAGCGTGTCGTTACTCGCCAGCGCACATCGCCCCATGAAGAGTGCTCACCGGGATGCCTTTCCTCTCTCACGATGCCGCATGACCTTTCTTCTCTTCTGCAGCACATCGAGGAGTTCGTGCGCGCAGAAATTGCTCGACAGCTGGCTCTGCTTCCCAGTGTTCATGACCGTCTGCCTTCGCCTTCACTGTCTTCGACTGTACGCCGCGTAATCCGGGAGCAAGTCGCCGAGGCGCTTCCTCTAGTTCGCCAACCTACACTTGTGCCAGCCCCCGTGGTAGCGACCGTCGCGCCACCCGTGGCGCCCCCCGTTCGAACCGCAAGTGACAGTGCCCCTCGAACAACCGGTGGCAGCGCCCATCGCACCACCAGTGACGATGGCGGTGCCCCCCGCCATTCCTGGAGCGCTCCCCTTCAGTTACGCCTCAGTGGTCCGGCAACTGCAGCCCGGTGCTTTCCAAGCGTACCAGTATGTGAGAGACCCGCGCACGACGCCTTATCCTCGGCTACCACCTGAACCGCTGAACCCCTGGCGCACATCTGACAACCGCCCTATCTGTTACGCCTGCTGCATGCCCGGACACGTCGCTCGGTTGTGCCGTCGGCGGCCACCGCCTGCTAGTGACGTCCATCGAGTGCCTCCTTATGGACCGCAACCGTACTACACCCATGGAGACTTGGGTCAGGCACCGAATTCGTCCTCTGCCGACCGTCCGCCCTTTTCCAGCCGTCGCTCCTTTCCCCGCGTCGCCGTTCGCCGTCTCCCATGCGTCCCCGCCAGAATCCGACCGCTGAGGGAAACTAACGGCTGCAGTTCCCGAGGCAAGAACTGCAGCTCCGTCTAAATTCCGAAGCCCTCCTCTCTCACCCGCCAATTTTATAGACGTGACTGTTGAAGGTGTCGCCGCCCTCGCGCTTATTGACACTGGTGCCGCTGTGTCTGTGTTGAATGAACGTCTACGCCGCTCAGTACGTAAAGTTACGACGCCTCTCTCTGACCTTACCCTTCGGACTGCGAGCGCGCAAGAGATTAAACCGTTGGCCATGTGTACCGCTCGGGTTCTCATCCAAGACGTCACCTACGTCATCGAATTCATTGTTCTCCCATCATGTTCCCACGACATAATCCTCGGCTGGGACTTCCTATCCCGACATCATGCCATAATCGATTGCGCCCGTTTGCAAATTGAACTTCTACCGTTCTACGAGCCACCGTCGAACGAGCTGTCGACCAAGTTAACTGTTTCCGAAGATACGGACATTCCCCCGAGATCTTCCCTCATAGTGCCCGTTTTGTGCAATGTGGACGACACGACTGTGGTTTTCACGCCTTCCAGGTCCTTCCTCTCGCGCAAATGTCTGCCTTTACCTCTGCTGTCATCGACGTCCAGTCCGGTTGCAGCTTAATCGTCATCTGTAACCCATCTTCCTGCCCGACTACCTTGTTCCATGGGGAATGTATAGGGTGTGTGGAAGCCGTTGACCTTTCTCACGTGAACGCTGTGCCCTACGAACCATCGCTGCTCACTGTTGGCACACTTAGTCCTGTGGGTGCGTCAAGCTCGGATGCGTTCCTACAGTCCGTCGACAAGGGCCTTAGCCTTGAACAACGCGACAAGCTCATCGCCCTCCTTCAGTGTTTTCGCGACTCCTTTATTGCGTACAAACCACCCTGGGACGCACGTCGGCAGTTTCACATGAAATAGACACCGGCTCCCACGCCCCACTGCGGCAGAGACCATATCGCGTGTCACCTACGGAGCGCCGCGTGATCGACGAGCAAGTGTCCGATATGCTTACCCGTAATGTCATCCGACCCTCTACCAGTCCGTGGGCCTCTCCTGTTCTGGTCGCAAAAAAGGACGGGTCGATCCGGTTCTGCGTGGATTATCGCCGCCTCAATAAGATTACGCGCAAGGACGTTTATCCGCTGCCCCGTATCGACGACGCTCTTGACTGCCTCCAGGGTGCCGAGTTTTCTCCTCCTTGGACCTGCGGTCGGGTTACTGGCAAGTGCCCATGGCTGATGCCGACCGCTCCAAACAGCGTTCGTTACACCTGACGGTCTTTACGAATTTAACGTGATGCCGTTCGGGCTTTGTAATGCGCCAGCCACTTTCGAACGAATGATGGACAATGTTTTACGGGGCCCTCAGTGAAAAACCTGTCTTTGTTATTTGGATGACATTGTTGTGTTTTCATCGGATTTTGACACGCACCTTGAGCGCCTTAAGCAAGTGTTGACCTGCCTCACGTCAGCCGGCTTACAACTGAATCTGAAGAAGTGCCGCTTTGCCGCTCGAAAACTAACAATTTTGGGCCATGTGTGTCCAAAGAGGGCATCCTTCCAGATCCGGGCAAGCTTCGTGCCGTGGCAGAGTTTTCCAAACCAGGCACTCTGAAAGACCTCCGAAACTTTATCGGCTTATGCTCCTATTCGCCGATTCATCCGAAACTTTGCCACCATCATCGCCCCTTTAACGCAGCTCCTCAGCGGACACAACGAACGTCTCCAGTGGTCGCCTGCTTGTGACAACTCATTTGTGACCATGGCGCCTTACGGCGCCTGCGCCAATACGCTCCACGGGCCCATGGATCACTCAATGCACCATGCGGCTGCACTGACGCGGCCCAACTGCGCAGCGGTGCCGGCCACTGACTGACGCGAGTGGTGTCGTCTTGCGCCGTGCTCGCCAGCGGAAAGCTGGCTTCCATGAATACGTCGTCGCATACGCCAGCCACTCTGACGAAGGCGGAACGGAATTATTCCGTAACAGAGAAAGAATGTTTGGCGATCGTTTGGGCAATCAACAAGTTTCGCCCTTACCTCTACGGTCGTCCATTCAACGTCGTTACGGACCACCACGCCCTCTGCTGGCTGTCTTCACTCAAAGACCCTTCTGGCAGACTCGGTCGTTGGGCTCTTCGCCTGCAGGAGCACGACATTCGCGTCGTATACCGGTCCGGACGCAGACACACGGATGCTGATGCCCTGTCCAGATCACCCGTGGTGTCGGACGATCGCAGTTCATCTATGCCAGATAGTACCGTGGCGTCTCTAGACTCCGTTGACATGGCTGCGGAACAGCGTAAAGATCCGTGGATCGCCTCTGTCCGTCAATATTTGTCGAGTCCGTCAACAGTTGCCGCCTCTCGGACGCTGCGCCGCCAGGCTTCGCACTGTGCCCTTCGGGACGACCTTCTTTACCGCCGCAACTATTCATCTGAGGGCCGGAAGTGGTTACTCGTCGTCCCTGGCCATCTGCGCTCTGATTTCTGCTCCCACTACCACGCTGACGCAACGTGCGCGCACGCTGGGGTGCTCAAAACGTACCAGCGCTTGCGTTTGCGCTATTACTGGCGTGGAATGTACACGTTTGTAACCAAGTACGTTCGCTCGTGTGCAGATTGCCAGCGTCGCAAGTCTCCCCCTCAACACCAAACCGGCCCGCTGCAGCCGCTACCATGTCCGGCTCGCCCTTTCGACCGTGTCGGCATCGACATATATGGTCCGCTCCCCACCACGACTGCAGGCAACCGATGGATTATCGTCGCGGTTGACCACCTCACGAGGTATGCAGAAACAGCCGCACTACACGCTGTTACAGCCAGCGACGTTGCATCGTTCCTCCTTCAACGTTTTATACTTCGCCATGGAGCGCCGAGAGAGTTGTTGAGTGACAGGGGACGCGTCTTCTTGTCAGACGTTGTGGAGGCCCTGCTGACAGCATGCCGAGTCGTTCATAGAAAGAGCTCCTCCTATCACCCGCAAACTAACGGACTGACTGAGCGCTTCAACCGTACATTAGGCGACATGATTTCGATGTACGTTTCTCCCGACCATTCCAACTGGGATTTAGTTCTGCCTTTCGTTACTTACGCCTACAATACGGCGACGCAGACAACTACGGGCTTCTCGCCCTTCTTTTTATTATACGGACGTGAGCCATCGTGTACATTGGACACTATCCTTCCATACCACCCGGATGCGTCCGAGCCTGCACCCGTCTCGGAAATCGCCAAGCAAGCAGAAGAGTGCCGCCAACTGGCGAGATCATTCACAACCGCAGACCAAGGTCGTCAGAAGGCTCGCCACGACGCTTCCAGCGGCGCTCCTACATACGCTGCTGGTTCACTAGTTTGGCTTTGGACACCGTCCAATACCCCGGCCTTTCGAGCAAACTACAAGCTAAATACGAGGGACCCTACCGACTCGTCGAGCGAACTTCACTCGTGAATTACCTCGTTGAGCCGGTCACTCTTCCTACAGATCGTCGACGCCGTGGCCGCGAGACTGTTCACATTCAGCGCCTTAAGCCGTATTACGACCCGCTCGTCCTCACCTCGCCTTGAGTCGCCAAGGATGGCTCCTTTTTTTTTCCCGGGGGGTAATTGTAACAGAGATAGTGGCCGTTAGCAGGCGCGCCAGTGTGGCCAAAGGGGTGTGTGCTCAACTGAGACCGAGGCTGACTGTCAGGTGGCGTCAATCCCCAAACTGGGTCTATGTGCAAGGCTCAGTCATCGGAGCAGCCCCATCGAGAACGGTCTTGCTGAGAGACCTGCGCGTGGACTCCCGAGCTAGCTTGGCCTCTGGTACAACCAGCCCCCGTTACCACGCTCTAGCCGTTTGCTAATAAACCCCATTATAATATACCTATAAAAACAAAGTTCCCGCTCTGCTATTAGTGGGCGTTCTGGTTCTTGTCCACCGCAGGCCCATCGCCACAGAAAGTTGGCCACACGGGCTTTCATAAGATGATACATACGATTAGGATGCCGTGGTGAGCCCGTCACAAGTGCACCCATACTCTGCTTTGAAAGGTAAAGCTCTGCTTTATTAGTAGGCATGCGCTCTAGGTAGGCGGACGTCGTTACGTAATGTATGGCGAGTTTTGGGTGGGCTGCTTCTGTATTTGTGTTTGTGTGGCATTTCCAGTCATATTCATTATTTAAGACTGCAATGGCACAATGAAGGGTAAAACACTATTCCAAAACTCCCAGGAAAGAGAAGAACGTCTTACACGTCGTGAATATGAAACCAAAAGTTTGTAGCCACACCTCTGTCTATAGTGCTTTAGAGGTACGTGCTTGCATGGTGTGCTTTTGTGACGGGCAGTTTTTCAACATATCTATATAATGGCTGGAAGTGGGAGGTGGGTCAGCGCAATTGCGCCGCTGGTGGGAAAGCGATTCTTCGTTTCATGATACGGCCGCGGTGGCCGGGGTGACGCTCCGGTCAGCTCTTCGACGCCTGTTAAAATCTAAGCGCGGGTAACGAGTGGGGTTGGCGAATGACCAGGCGCGTTCACTTCGTCTGATATGCTCTTTACGTTCCGTTGTTGGTTTATTTGTACGCACACGTGTTTCTTTGGGCCTTGCAGGCTGAGTTTGTCACTTTCTGAAAAAAAATTTTCTGTCAGTACAGAAGCGGTAATCCAGTGCCGAATGAGCTCTGACGTAAAACGGAAAACGACGCTGACGCACTGCTTTGCGTTAAAAATTCTCGCTACCACCCTAGAAGTACGAGTGATGCAATCCATACTCTTCATCCCAACGTCTATGAGTATTTCTCAGAGAAACCACCCCAGAATAGGCCGTACAAGACGTCTACGGGCTGTTTACGTGCCACTGCGGTAGCGTTGTCGCCTCTGCGCATGACGGCGATGCCGATGTCCATGGAGACGAAAGCGCTTCCAGTAACTCCCCAACCATGCCTGATTTCACGAAAGGTCAACCGCAATCACCCATTTGGCGAAGCACGAGATTGCTTGGGCTTACAATGTTTCAGAATTCACAGTTTGTGCAATGTATCACCAGAGCCTTGCATTCTAAAAAGTCGTTTTCTTCACTGCAATCGAGGGCAGTGTTGAGTGAAAGTTTTCGTTCAAGCCACACTAGCGAATAATGTAGAGGTCACTAACAGTGCACTGGCGCCACAGCTGCTTGTGGAAGCGGATTCCTAGCTGATTCCATGCGAGGAATTTGGCAAAAAGGGTGAGTTTGCTTCTAACCTCAAACGGAAAGGAAGTGGTGGGAAGACCTGTTGTGAGAAAAGTCGAGTGGTGCTAAAATTAAATGTTCTGTATTTGCAAAGTGAATTATTTTCTTTTCCTTTAAGAAGGAAGTGGTGGTTTAAGCAAATTCATGCGTACTTTTCACTCTTCCTATGTGTTTTTGGAAATATGTTAAAAACTGATCACCGTAGTTGAAGATGGAGCCATTTATTTTTGGCATAGAAATTAAACACTGCAGTACTAACCGCACCCTTTTTCATTGCATTTTTAGGTCAGCCTTGATATTTATGTATTTTTAAAATAAAATAAAGTGTCTCTACTGTTGTTCCTCTTAATTGCAGACTTAATCCTTTTTTATCTGCTTTCAGTTAAATGTTTGCAATCTAAATATGTAAACGAAAGGTATTCCCTACGTCCAAACTAAACACTTTGTTCCTTATACTAGTTGAACTGAAGCAGTCGCAGATGCAGACCATTTTAATTTATGTTTGTGTGCAGTCGTTAGTAAGTTCGGATTGAAAAAAAAATAACGGGTTTTTTTCGTGCTTTGTGGGCTCATGCAAACGGGTATGGTCTCTTCTTTGTATTTTGTCTGAACTAACGTCGAGTGCAGAATGGGAAGCGTGGAGTGCAACATAGAAGTCGGAAGCAAAAGATGCATGACGTTCGGGATTAAACAGGTTATGCCTATGGGAATAGAACGCTTCGAGGTGCTCAGGGAGAGTTGTGAAGCATATGCCACTTCAAGCCACCTGCGCGCTTAGTACACTTGCGCGTGCGGCGAACTTCTGCTGGTTTGCGCTTCCGCCGCCCGCCGAGTTGTACAGCGGGCGGCCAGGCGGGCATCGAACTACGGAAAGCAGCGCCACCGTGCGCCATACATGAACCGGCGCGTCGCATTTGGCCGGCCGTTGGCGTCACCTTCCCCTTCTAGCCACCATAATTTGTACTCGCCTCGACCAAGCAGCCAGGCTATTTTACCGTCGGTTATTCATGCATTTACTAATAATTGTTTCCTCATATTTATCACACACATTTCACATTAATCAGGTTGAATCATTTTAATCATTCGTACCCACCTGATTACTGCTTTAGTGTACCACCATGAACCAATGAAAGGCGAACAAGGAAATGTGAACCACGACACGCAAATAGAGCGATTTCTTTCTCTGCAATTCAAAATATGGAGTGGCTCAGTTATGAAAACAAATTTTGGAACGGTGGCTTTCCAAGCATAATAAAAAGACCCCATTATTAGAACTCAATGAACAAGCATTTTTCAAGTTTGTGTTTGCAGATTCACATTTTCGTGTTGACATTTTTTTGTCCGGAACTGTACCTTCATCTCTCTGGAATCACACTTCTAGCCTCCATCCTCTTAGTCAACCTTAATGACACGTTAGTAAACACTACTATAAATCACTTAGAAATTAAAATACTCGTTTATTTTACTCAAGCTTTATTCGTCGTTATTTATCCTACTCCACATAATTACCACCTTAAATATATTATTGCCCATAACTTACTTGCTTATAATAGAGTTTAGTAATCATTATTCTTACTTTACATATTGCAGGGATATTTTAGTCCGCTACTGACATTTTCTGGCTTACTTTTGTTTTCGTATCATTCGTGCAGGCGCCAAAGGCAGGCGTGTTTATCCTTCCAATGAGCGATACAAGGCTTTCCTCTAAATATTGTTCAAGATAGTGCAAGTGATTTTGGTTGAGAAAAAATGCTTTGTCTCTGTTAAGGTCTAGAAGTTAAAACAATGGTTGGAAATATGGCTTTTCAAATATATCAATAACGCACCACTATAACACCTCGAACAACAGTATCTTTAAATTTCGTTTGAGGGACAGACAGACCTACAGACAGACAGACAAACAGAGTTCTGACCACCCTTATTAATCTCTTTTTTATGCGACCTAACATAACCTAACCCACACCGTAACCCCACCCAACCAACCTAACATAACCAAATATAACCTAATTTAACGTAACCTAACCTACTCTAACCTAACCCAAGCCCAAAGATTTGTTGTTGAAACACCCATGAAAGTGTTTCCACCAGTCGTCTGGGGCTTACAGCGAATCGTTCTCTGTTGTTTTCTGTTTTAGTAACAATTTGACGTGGTATTTCCATCGCGAAAAAATTAGGATTTCAAAACCAACGAGAGAGAGAAAAGGTGGCTTATAGGTCTCAAAGGCTTGTGCCAGGTCAGCACCCCTTCTGTTCTGAATACGTGGTCAAACGTGTGTGGATTCAAGTTTCGTCGCATGATTAATTGTTGTGGTCATTTACCGCATGGCTTTTTAAGCACTTCACAGGGTGTATGGCGCTCATTTTTTTCGCGCCAATGTATGAACTCGGCGAACATGATCCGGTGTACTACTTCTGTCGTTTTGTCATTGTTGCGTTTCATAGGGCGATGCGAGGTGGCCTATAGGCTCGAAGGCTTGTCATGTAGGCGCCCTTCTTTACAACATCTGTAAAACGTGTCCGTATGCATGTCGCCGCGTGAAATCATTGTGGTTGTATTTTAACAGTTCGCTTTTCAACCACCTTCACAGGGAATATTGGCGCGCATTTTTTCTCTGCAAATTTTTGAACTCGACGAACATATCCGGTGTACTATTCTGTCTTTTGTAACCTTGTTGCAACGTTTCATCGGGCGATGGAAGAGGTGGCCTATAGGCAAGAAGGCTTGTGCATGGTAGGCGCCCCTTCTTTTACACACTCTGTAAACGTGTCGCATGCAATTGTCGCGCGTAGTATCATTGTGGGGGTAGTTTACGCTTCGCTTTTCAACCACCTTCACAGGGAGTATTGGCCCGCATTTTTGTCCGCCAAGATATGACGGGTGCCTCTCGACGCACAGGATCCGGTATACTAGTTCTGACGCTTTGTCCTTTGCCGCACGGTTCATTAGGGAGGGAGGAGGTGGTTGATAGGCTCGAAGGCATGTGCATGGTTGGTACCACTTCTTTTTTGATACTCGAGCAAAAGTGTGGGAATTTGAGTGTCGTTGCATGTGTAATCAAGGTGGGTTGGGTTAACAGCTTCGCTGTCCAACCACCTTCACAGGATGGATTGGCGTGTATTTTTTGGTACAATCTCACTTGCGCTTGCTCATGTCCAAAATTTCTCAAGCCGCAAAGAGTGGTTACCGATTGCGTAGAAAGCTTGAATAAACTAAGCCCTTACTTAAGTTGTTCTGTAACGGACGCTTGCACTTCCGGCCAAACTGAGCGGATGGTCAAATGGAAAGCACTCGACTCATTGCTGAAATCATGTAATCACGCTTTTCCCCCTTTGGCCTTTCGCTTTTCCTAATAAAGACTTCTTGTTAACATGATCTCGCTCTCTCTGCCTGTAACGCACACGCGCACAGGAGAGAGAGGGGAGGAGAGAGAAGTAACTTTATTGCATGTCAGCCAGTTATCCTAGACGTCGGCCAAGAGCCCTTGGGCTCTGGCAGCGTCTTCGGCCAGCTGAATGGCCCAGACTTGATCCGCTGGGTCCGAGATAAGCAATACGGTCTCCCATTGCTCTACACTAGCGATTTTCGCGACCTAACGTTGACGACCTGTGATCAGGCCCAAAGCTGTGTGCTAGGTCTGCCCTCTCCTTACACCGGTGGCACTTTTCAGAATATTGCCCGGGGTAGCAGTGGCTGTACGCTACCGGGTTGGGGTGCGAGTTTGTTTGAAAAAGTCGCCAAGCCACGGATTGAAGTTTGCTGAGTGTAGGTGAGCCTGGGGGAAGCGGGCCTACTCTAGCCTGTAGTGATGAGTGATGCCTCTAAAGGACACGAGCCGATCCCTGCCCGAACAGCGAAGCGAATGAGGGCTGTGGTCATCACCAGCTCGGATTGAAAATCCTCGAGCGGCGTCGTGCGGGTATTCGTTCCCAACCAAGCCGAGTGTGCAGGTGCCCATATTAGGTATATCTTGACGGAACACTAAGCATTGCGAAGTCCATTCCTGACAATTGCAGACGCCTCTGGGGAGATGCGCCCCTTAGTGTAATTTATACGCAGACTTTGAGTCGCTCACCACGTATTTCATTTTTGCGGAGCCGTCATTGCCAAGGCAATGGACGCTTCTTCGCCCACCTCCGGTTCGCTCGTGCGGACCGACCCGGAGCTTATGATGAATTACCCTGCCGTTTGACTACCACTAGGGCCATGGCATCGCGACCAGGTAATCGGCCGCGTCCACGTAAACCATGTCCTCCAATTGCCGTAACGAACGTTTGTGCATGGCTTTCGCCCCTTGCCTGTCGGCGCCCCAGGTTGTGTACCGGGTGCATGTTTTTCGGGATTGGTCGAATGTGAATTTGTTCCTTCACTTCAGGAGCCACGAGTACCTTGTCTGTGCCGGTGCGAGGGGTATGGGATCCCCAAGGAGCCGAGAATATGCCGACCCGTCTGGCTGGCTGTAACTAAGCAACTCAACTCCGTTGAACGAGCCTTTGCGCCTCTTTAGTTCACTGAGGGTGTTGTGAAGCCCCAGTGCTTCGAAACGTTCTGTCGTAGCAGTGATCGGGATTCCTAGGGCCTGCTTGTAGGCCCGTCATATGAGAGCGTCAATTTTTAGTTCTTCGTCCTTCTTTAGGTGAAGTAAAGGGTGTTTCATGAGTAAAAGAACATGGCACTAGGTTCTGTAACTGCTCAGCCACCATAGACATCATAGGCCGTTTGAAATATGAGCGGACACATTCGGCCACTTTCGTTTCCTAACGCCTTGCCGTTATAGGGCGCTTGTAGCCTTGGGATGGTTCGTGGACGGGCAACAAAAAATCATCCCTACCATTGTCAGCTTTACTGAGAAGAGCTCGTTAAACCCGGGTGGTATTTTGATGTTACGGCCGCCTTGACAATATTCTTTGGAAGAAATGCGTCATCCCCATTGCAGGCATATCCCCATTCTTCAAACCAACTCGCGCGGCCTTTCGGGCGTTGAGTTTTCTAATTTAAGGTAAACGCCTTACGTGTCTCGTAAAATCCGAAGAGTGACCGTAATCATCGTGGTCCGCATCACGAACGGTTGCCGCTGAAATGGGAAAATATTTTTTCCTCGTGTGGGGTTTTAACCTGGATAATTCGAGCAGCAGCTCAATGCCCCAACAAAAGCGCTCACTGGGCACCCCTTCACAATGAAGCAAGAATTAGCACGATGCGTGCCCCCTGACAGGTGGAAGTGGCGGCGCGGGCGTAGAATGGCTGCACGTGGTTGAGCAAGGTGAACTGGCCAAGCTGCCCATTCTCCCTGTCAGGTTAGTCGCGTCAAAAGATGGTGATGAAGAAGAAAAAGTCGCAGACACAATTTGAAAAATAAATGTAGTCTTGGATATTTGCTATTGTTTCGCAATGGAACCACATTAAGAGTCTTAAGTGCCAGACAAACGTTTTGTGGTTATCTGTTAGGGTTAGCAATGGCAGAGAGTATGCCAGTGTGAATGCGGCGGGTGCACTCGGTCTTACCTGTATTGGTCACACTTAGGGCACGTCGAGCGGTTTGCCTGTGCCAACACTCGATTCACGCAGTACATTTCACGGGGATTGGTAACGGGGAAGTATTAACGGCCGCGCTATACTCTTGTGCAGCAATCGCCAGGAATAATTGGACCATTGGCAGCGAGGCGTGGCGAAGCAACCCGGCCATAGAATTGCAGCGGGACGTGGAGGGCAAAGACCTGCCCAACAACACAAGTGAGGTTGCGGTAGAGTTCACGCCGGAGGCCAAGACGGAGATCACACCGAAGGCCACGACAGAGGTAACGCCGAAGGCCACGACAAAGGCCACGACGGAGGTCTCGAAGAAGGCCACGAGGGAAGGCGCGAAGATTGTGGCAAAGGACGCCACAGCGCCGCTCACCTCAGGCGGCGTCCCAGGTAAACTTTGGACGCTTTCTTCCCTTCAGCACTTTATTACGACCGGCAAGCCACCCTAACTTGCACTCTTCACAGTAAACACTTTTAATCCTCTTTGTAAAACAGCTCTTGGCCATGCATGTCCACAACTTTCCTGTAGCCAAGTGCGTTGAAAAAGAGTATTTCGTAATCCTGAACATACAGGAGGCCACTGGAAACGTCCGCCACCCTGTTAAACACATAAACAAGCACAGAAAAACCTGGATAATCGATAATTATCCACAAATATCGATGCACGTTTTTTACAGTGTTGATGATTTTAAGGTGGGTACAACTATACGAGTTTCTGCTAAGCCGTTCAATTGTACGCTGTTCAGTAATAGCCAATTATTCTGGCCTTCTTAAAACATCAAACAGGTTGCGGGTGGCGCTCTCATACACTGCGTAACATTCTCGCTGTGAACATTGTATGTGTACCTGCAAGTTATAAATAATTGCCGCAGAACCAGGGTGCTGTGCTATTCTGCATAGCCACATATATAATGTGTTCGAGACCGTAGCGGTTAAATTTCAAAAAAAAATTCTACTATAGAATTTGAATTGGTGTGAAGTTTCGGAATAATTAGTCATTGGATTTACAGATACTCCAAAACTTGCACTAATAAAATCTCCTCTCGAATATTGACGCAGTTTCGCTACAGCAGCGATAATTCTACGCAGTCCCACTATCATAATCTACGCTAGATTGCAAGCAAAGTTTTGCAGGTCAAACTGCCAAGGGGTACTAGTGCATTAAGCATGCCTCAGGTAACCCCTAACATAATTGTGAACATCATGCAATACCATTCACGAATAAATTCTGTAATCCGGAGGATATTCCGGAATTTACCAGCGTATTACACGCATTCGTAAATCCGAAAAGTTTAATAAGGAGAACCCCCACGCCCTTGTGGACGTATCTCATTGAGGTTTACAGTTGCGATTCTGAAGAGCTGTAATCTAGAGTAAATGCTTTTTTTGAGCCTGTAAAAACATGTGCGTTGTACTGAATGCTTGTTCTCTGTGGCGTGTGATTCACGACTAGTTTCTGTTTGGAGCTCTAGTCGAAACCCCGGTACTCGAAAATCTGGTTTTAACAAATGAAAGTTCCGCTCTGCTAATAGGGGGAACTCTGGTTCTTATCCACAGCAGCCCCATCACCACAGAAAATTATCCTCAAGGGCTTTCGTCAGATGATTCATAGGCATATGTCGCCGTGGTCGGCACGTCACTGTTGTACCCATAGTGAAGGTACTTCCTAAAACTGTGCGTTCATAGTAGGCATGTGCTCTAGCTAGGCCGACGTCCTTATCTTATGTATACAGTAGCGAGTTTGGGTGGTGTGCTTCGTATTTGTGTGTGTGTCTCATTTCCAAATAAATTCATTGTTAAAGAATACAATGGTACAATGATGGGTAAAACACTTCGAAAACTCCGAGGAAACAAAGAACGTCTTACACGTCGTGGATATGAAACCAAAACTTTCTAGAGACAAATCACTCTACAGTTCATTAAAGGTGCGGGCTTGCATGATGTGCTATCGTTACGGGCAGTTCTTCAACATATGTACACGCCTCGACCAAGCAGCCACGCTATTTTACCTTCTGTTATCAAATATTATTTCAGCAAAATTTATTTTAATTAATACACTTTATAATCACCCCAAACCATCACGCCGCCTCGGCGGCGGCGGCGTTACAGCGTCCGGCGCCATGGTTTCATCCGAGGACTTTGCGGGCCGCACGCTCTACCGAATAAGCCACGGACGCGACGCTGTATTGTCGTTATATCTTTAACGCATTCACTACTCGTCGTGCGTTGGCGACTCAGCGGCGTTAAGCGGTTGATTTACACTGATACTACAACCCGATATTGCGGCGACAAGCGCCGCAATGGGCTGCAGCGCAAGCGCCGCAAGCGGCCGACAACCGTTACACTTCACTTTCTTCTTCCCCTCGGGGAATCGAATTTTTATTATAGTTTACTCATCTTTCTCTACGTATTTCGTATTGATCACGTTGATTCATTCTAATTCCCTTGCATCAACCTTAATCCTTCCTTACTGCACAGCCATGAACAAATGAAACGCGCACATGCAAATATGAACCACAACACACAAATAGGGGGATTTCGTTCAATCCAAACCGAAATGACTAGTGGCTTAGTTATGAAAACAAATTTTGGAACTGAGGCTTGCGAAGCATGCTAATAAGACGCTGCTATTTCACCTAAACGAAGAGGCAATTTTGAATTTGCTTTTAAGATTCATATTTTTCGTGTGGCACATTTTATTTGTCGGGAACTGTACCTTCATCGATCTAGAATCAAATTTCTACCTTCATTTCTCTTAATCAACCTTAATTACACGTTAGTAATAACTACTATAAATCACTGAGAAATGATAATTCTAATTTATTCATTTAAGTTAATTCATGATAATTCATGGTAATTGATCCTACTCCACATTCATACCACCTTAAATTATTACTGTCGACAACCTATTTGCGTATACCTGATGTTACGTAATCATTATACTTACTTAATATATGACTGGCATGTTTTTCTTCCGCTGCTGATATTTTTCTGGTTTATTATTGTTTTCGTATCATTCTTGTGGGTGCTAAAGGCAGTCGTGCTTATCCTTTCAATGAGCTATATAAGGATTTCGCCTAAGTAATGTTCAAAATATTGCTGCTGAGTGCCGCTCTTTTTGTCTCCGCTGTGAGTCTTCAAGGCTAGCAAATGCTATATATCTCATAAATTTTATTTGTTAAAGTGATGTTTTTGGAAACACCCCGTCAAAGCATTCTTCCATTACTCATCTGGGGCTTACAGCGAATGGTGCTCATTTGTTTTCCGTATTAGTAAGTTCGTGAGGGGGTGTTGATATCACGAAAAAAATAGACTTTTTAAAAACAAACAAGCCATTTCTTGTCGAATATACTCGAGAGCGATTTGCAGTATTTTACGTCAAATCTGAAAAACCGCGTGCCTTACTGCCGTCTTGGAGTATTCTAAGGCATTCTTAAAAAATACCCGCCTATTTATCCACTCCGCCGAAACTTTCGCAGAAAAACGAAAGCCTCCTCCCATCACTGCACATAAATGCCATTTCTCTCCCCCCGCTCTCGCCTCACGCCCCTTCCTCACTTTCTCGCTCCTACCATCTTAACTAGGGTGGATGTTTGGGAGTTCATACAGCTAGTGGATTGAATGGACACATTGATCATTGTAAATAGAAAAATTAGGGGCCATACTGAGTAAAAAATTCAGTTCGGCTATCCTATCCATGAACAAGTTGTGGAAAAAGACCTACGACATCACTTAGGAAAATGACTTTTGCTTAACAATACCAAGAATGGGACTTTTTTCACTTAAAGAAGAATGATATCATGGTGCCGGCGCAAAAGAAAGAAGAGGAAGAATTCACGCATCTCCACGAAGTAAATAATTACGAATGGGCGAAGCATTGGGGATAGATCTTAGTGCAAATCACCCATGGCATTGCGCACTCCCGCATTTAAATGAGTGACAACGCGTGTATACAGTATATACAATTCCAATCCAATCTATTTCGATACAATTCAATTTAGTTCAATCGAAATCGAACCCAATGCAGTGCTCCTCGCACATGCGCAACACTGTGTACACGGAAGCCAAGCCACGGACAGAGCGAGGTCCCAAGGTTCCCAGCGAGTATCAAACCTCCAACCTTTGCAACGAAAAGCGAGTGAATTTCCACTGCACCACGCCGCGAACACGAACGCATTCCACAGAAGCGTCATTGATCCGACTACTCAAATGGGATTGTTAACAAATAAACAGATATCGTCAGTTATGTTTACTTTTTGCATATAACCCATTCCGGCAGACATACAGCCAGGCAGACAGACAGAATTGAAGGCAGTTAGGCATAGAGGCAGGCAGGCAGGTAGGCAAGCGAAGAGGAATGCAGATTGAAAAAAAAAACATTAAGTTGCTCGGCTTTGCATTAACGATAACCTGCAGCTAAGTACAATTGTTCCTTCCACGCAGTGGATGGGCTGACCTTCGACCTGATCTTTGGCACGGAGACCTCTCTCAACCTGGCCTCGGACATTTGGATGCAGGTGACCTTGTCGTCATGGGTACGTATGGACCTGCACTATGTGTTTGGATCTGCAAACGTCTAGCACTGGAATTTATGAATAATTGGTTCGCTTTTGTGAGCCAGGACCAACAGTCATAAAATCAGCCGATAAAGAAGTTAGCGCGGTTCTCTTACCAATGGGAAAATATTGAGATGAAGGTTACAGGCAGCTTAACACCTTTGTAACTCCCATCCCTTAGATAACGATTTGAGCCAGGAGTATAGCCAGACAATCCGTCATAGCCTCATAGATCGGCGGTTTAGATAATTGCCCGAAACTGAGTGATAAAGTGGCAGGACGTTTCTACCTTCTCCCAAAAGCTCACAAAGTCCCCGTTGAAAGACTGCTTACTGCCGAAATTCAGGGCAAACCTTTAGGCTTGATGTACAACACCCCGTACCGAAATATTATCTCTGTTTCTGAATCATTACCTATCCGACATTAGGGATTTTGTTCCTTGATTCCTTCCCGGCACCCCCGCCTTTTCATCGCATAATAGAAGAGATAAATAAGGGTGAGCACTACCCAGTGAGATACTCCTAGTTACTCTTGACGTTGCCGCCTGGCATACAAGCATCCCTCTCGTCGGAGTGATCGAAGCTATTTCAAGGGCTGTATCAGAGAACCCGCATCAACATGCGCCAGAATTCTACGAAAAATTCATTAGAACGTGTTTTCAAGTAAAAGCGAAATGGTTCCGGCTAATTGGTAATCCATGAGCATGACAGCGCGAAAGCTGACCAGGGACGACAAGAAAAAAAACTACAAGCAAGCGCTGCTGTGTAGTCCTTGTTCTTGTTGTCCCTGGTCTCTTTTCGCGCAGTGAAGCTCGCAATTTTAAATCTCGATTATTTTTAATTTGACTCATCCTAAGAAGTGAACTGATTAGGGCTAGTTGGTGCATGCAGCTACGAATAAACAACGCTAAAAACGATACAACAGGAAGAAAGACACACACTACGCTGAATTGCCAATTGAGATTTATTTAGGTGAACTTCGAATATGTAGTAGAATCGAAACAACAAAAGAAGAAAAATGATACCAAAAAAATTTCACCATCTTCCCGTAGGGGAATCCTGAGTAGTATGCGAAGCAGCCATTGGGTCGACTGAATTTATCATTATTTTTAAGTTTGATCGCGCCATTGCGGAAGGAGAATGAGGGGAGCGGAGCACGCGCGCGCCATTTATAGCGCGGAGCTACAGTGGCGCCCCCAGCGGAGTATGCAGCGGCTACCGTCCCGTCTCTAACACTAAGCTTCTTCGCATTCTCGAGCATGGAGCCGCAGGTGTTGCCATTTGTTGCGCAATCCCTGAGAGGAGAGGAGCTTCGGACAGGAGTGGAGGAATGCCTCGCATACTACTTAGGGCTGCCCTACGGGAGGATGACGACGGTGGTTGAACGCGAAGCTACATCGTGATGGATTCTTTGGTTGTCCAATCCCTAGGGGCATCTGGCCACAATCATCATCAGCGGTGCCTGACCAGGCATTCGCAGTGGTGGTGTGGCGCCGCACAATGGCGCCCACGCAACGGTGGGGGGAACATGCTCGACTATACACTGCTCCACATCTAAAACAGACAAAGAAACTGATTGTGGGAATAGAAGTCGCCACACGTAATGCCTCGATCATGATTTAAACTATTTTGTCTCTCTTTCTGGCGACTCAATAGAGGGTGTGTTCACGCACCTTTCCCGCATTGTGTGGATGCCTCAGGTATTTCTCTCGTGCGCTGTTCACGATAGCCCTTCAAGGTGACGGTGCAAATTAATGCTGGCCGACAGAGCTGGCATAGCTCGCACTTAGCACAGTGTGCAGCTAACTTGCTGCCTGTGCCTGTCCGTAAAGTGCTGGCGTGCTCCCTGAGCCCATTTTTAATGGAGCAGCCCATTTCCCTACGTAGCTTTTGCCACATGGGAGCTTGACTTCGCGTACCACATATTCTATATAGTATCTAAAGCGATTAGCATGTTTGTTGCTGCATTATTAGCTGTCTACGGGCCCCAAATTCACCCTAACCGCCCATACCTCCACGTTTTCTGGGCGTGTGTGGTGTCTTTTCGCTGCCTAGGAAACTTGGCACTATGTGGCGGCGGCGCCTAGGGACAGCAAACACAAAGAATATTATTTAATTCACACATTCAACTCCCTAGAACCTGGTGAAATTCTGGCTTCCAGAGGCACATCAGAATCTTTGCGATAGTCATCAGGAATACAGCATTAGCCATTCACTTGCGAGTAAATTTATCCCAACAATATGACCACCCTGCTCCAGCTCCGAATGAGATCGCCTAATTTCTATAGCCTTCTTACTTTAGTGTCCAGTTTTCTACGCAAAGTCGCACCTTCAGCCATTGCTCCGGGATTCTCTACCTTCCCTCCCGTTTTTTTCACCGCTTTGGCTTGTGAAACCATGGCTTCCACACATGGTTCTAACAATCTTTTCGTTTTCTAGTTTCAGAAAGCGCTCTCTCTATTAATCATACTTTTTGTAACACGCGGAATTTCAGTTGTGTGGTTGCTTTTGCTTCTTTACTTTGTCAGTGGCTCCGTTTTGACCCCCAGCTTACAGACACCTTGTGATAACTACTTCTTCTGCCTTCTGTTTGGCTTCTGGCGTTCCCAAGAGACATGTTGTAGGCCGCGTGGCCTCCCATTCCCTCTGTCTCAACTACCCCTACATAATGCGTGCCAGCCAGGCGTTTGCCTTCGCAAAACCATTCGAAGCCAAACGCAAACTCTTTGAAGGAAAATGTTTTGCAAAACCCTTTGAGGAAGGCAAGCTCTTTGCTCAAATGGTGGCAACGATCGTGGTCGCTACCTTGTTCCACGTTGTCTCATCTTGAATGAACGCATGCACGTATGTATTTATGCATGTTGGTATGTTGTATGTATGTACCTTGATTCCGGTTTTGTGGGAAAAGTTTGTGGGAAAAGGATACTTAAACAAAAGGTTTATAGAGGCAAAAGTTTTTCGATCTGCGGAATATCGAAACAGACTTCATATCGCTAAGCATTGTCCATGAAAAGAAAATGTTAGAGCACAGTCATAAAGACATAGTGGTATTTGAAGCGTTCTTGTAGTTATATACACGGCTGCTTTATCCGCGTGGTATTAAATTAAAACACACGTGGAAAGCAATATTTCACCCAAAAATTCAAACAGAGCCCGCCACGTTCCTAGGAAACGTGGCGCCGTTACAATCGGTGGCGTTGCGCGACCAGTGAAACACGGGAAGATTGAATTGACTTTTGCTTACGTCCTGCATGCTTACAGAGGGATGAGCGGAATGGGATGCCCTGAGCAGGACACTCGGGCATGGCAGAGAAGGGGCGGCTGAACACTCGTTTGCCAATGAAATTTGCGGCGAAGTAAGCAGATGACTGGCCGCCAGTTTATCCAACCGGCACCATGGCTGACAATTTATGATAGAGGATGCAGGCCTTGCACGATGTTGCTCCTCAAAGTTTTACTCTGCGTGTCAACATGTGAATCTAGTCAAATCGCTAAGGCAGAAGCTTCCGTAATTTCTTTCTCTTTGTTAGTATTGCGTGAGCAAGTGAGGTGGCATTTTTGCGAAGATCTTTCTGTTTATACTTGAAGAGTGTCCGTAAAAAAAGTTATGTTACCACAACGCGTAGACCTCCGCTGGTCATACACACTAGAATGGTGCACGACTTTTCACCATTTATATCTAGCATTCTTTGCCGAGTACCGGTCCCTCAGCCAGGACCGTGCTGCCTGCCTTTCCACTAAAATGCATGTATCATGGCAGTTACACCTGTAATCGCTATAATTGCATAAATAGAGGTATGTGGTCGCACAAAAGTTTCAAAAACTAAAACAAAAAATAAAGAAAATTACAGAAAATGCTGAACCGTGTAACCGCTGAGTTCCACAATAACGCAGATTTCGCGTACGTTACACCTGTAATAGTCATAATAATGTAAATGGAGATAACTGTTCAGTTATCTCCATTTGAGATAACGAAATCTCAGAAAACTAAAATAAGAAAAATATAAAATATTTGTAGAACATGCCAAAACGTACAACGCATGGCATTTCCACAATAACGGAAATTTCGCGCAAGTTATACCTGTAATCGTTATAATATAACCTAAATGGAGATAACTGGCCGAACAAAATCTCGGAAAACTAAAAATAAGAAAAATATACAATATTTGTAGCACATGCCAAAACGTACGACGCATGGCATTTCCACAATAACGCAGATTTCGCGCAAGTTACATCTGTAATCTTTATAATAACGTAAATGGATATAACTGGCCGAACGAAATCTCGGAAAAGTAAAAAAAAGAAAAAAAGAAATATTTGTAGAACATGTCAAAAATGATACGCATGGCATTTTAAGAATAACGCAGATATCACAAAAGTTCCACTCAAATCATTATACTGACGCCAATAGAGATATTTGGTCGAAGGAAATATTTAAAACATAACAAATGAGAAAACTATAAAATAATTACGAAAACTGGACAACCCTGCATTTCCACAATAATGCAGAATTCGGGAAAATAAAAATAGGAAAACTATAAAATATTTTCTGGACATGTCAGGACGTAATACCAATGGCACTTTCACAATAATGCCGATATCGCGAAAGTTTCACCTGTAATGGTTATGATGGCGTTGTAGTGGCATCATCGCGATAGCAATCATCAGCGCCACTATCATCATCCACATCCTTTCACCACTATCATCATCAGTGGACTGGCACGTCACCAGTGCCACGCGCCTCGCGAAAGGGCCACAGGATGGAACACGACCGAGGAACACGAGGAACACAGGATGGAACACGACAGGATGGAACACAAGCGCCTGGGCGGTCGCTTGCCATCGCCGCCTCCCCCTCCAGTTCCGGCCGGGCCTTGCGCACCCCAATAAATGTAGGCGAGCCACATTGCCTCACCGAGTCCACGGCTTCGCTTTCCTACAGCGTCAATGGAGATAATTGGTCGAACAAAATGTTGAAAACATAACAATTGAGAAAAATGTAAAACAATTACGAGAGCTGGCGAACTGTGTAATGCCTTGCATTTCCACAATAATGCAGAATTGAGGAAAGTTGCATATGCAGTCGTTATAACATATATGGGGATAATTGAACGAGCGAAATTTCGAAACACTAAATGGTAAGAAAAATAAAATTACGGAAGATGTCAATATGTATGACACGTGGCATTCCCACAAAAATGCAGATTTTGCGACAGTTCCACCTGAAATGATTATAGTAGCGTTAATAGAGATCATTGGTCGAACCAAATTTTCAAAAACAAAATCATAAGAAAAATATGAAATAATTGCAAAACCTAGCGAACCGTGTAACGAGTTGCATTTCCACAATAATGCAGATTTCGCGACAGTTCCAAATGTAATCGTTATATAACGTAAATAGGAATGATTTGTCGAACGAAATTTCGAAAATTAAAAAATTAGAAAAATATTATAAGTTATGGAAAATGTGAAAACCTATAACGCATGGCATTTACACAATGATGCCGATATTGCGAAACTTACACCTGTAATCGTAATAATAGCCTAAAGGAGATAATTGGTCTAATGAAGGTTATTAGAAAAACAAAATATTTCCGGAAAATGGCGAACCGTATAACAACCTGCTTTTTTGTAATAATAAAATATTTCGGGCAAGTTCAAACTACAATCGTTACATTAACGGAAATAGAGATATTTCGGCGAACGAAATATCGAAAATAAAAAATAAAAAAGCCAAAATTTCTCAAAATGTCATAACGGATAACGCATGCCATTTGCACAATACTGCAGATTTCGGGAATATTCCACTTCGAATCGTGATAATAGCGTAAATGGAGATAATTGTCGAGTCAGGATTTAAAAAAAAACCAAAAACTTTGTCTGTAAAACTCATACCGAAGGCACGCGGCATAACAATGCTACGCATTAAGAGATAATTGTCTGAATTTGTGGAGAAATTTTTATTCTATCGGTTTGTGGGCTCTCCAAAGAAAAGCGCTTAAAGTGCTAGACAGCATGTGTGTAAACGGCGGTTCCGAACTAATGTGCAACACTGCATATCATGTGGTATCTCCAAGTGGTATAACAATACAGAAGGAGCAACAATAGTAGGCAGTTCTGGTCTTATAGGTTGAAGCAAACAGAAACTGTAAGCAAAGCGGCTCTGAAAAGAAGGGCTGTCGGCTTCTGGAACAATACACGCATGTAACGTATTTCTGCGGGGTTTATGCAATTCTCGTTTGAAGCTCCATGTACTATGACGAGCGCGTTGCACTAGCTACTACTAGAGCCAGGGGAGTGAAACTTCCTATACCTTGCATGGGACGCGATATTCGCTCGCAGTGCCGGACAAACCCCTGGTGTTTGCGGGCGGTACTAAAAGCATGGCGGCGCGTTGCAGACATGCACAGGGAGACGCCATCTTAATGAGGACTGAAAAGCCGAGCGGGAGGTGGGGGGGAAATTTAGCGCCAAATTCACTTGGGACGCACATGCAAGGTAAATTGAGCGAGTGGAATATTAAGTGCAATGCACTTCTTAAGCGACCCTGAACCTGCGTCCACCGGCGATGTCCGCGCACGTGGAGATGGGCGCGCGCAGCCTGGCCGCTGACATAGCACATACCCACGTGGGGGATTGACCAGGAATCTCCTCGTCTTCCTTGGCAACGGGGAGAGATGGGCGCGCGCTGCCTGGCCGCTGATATGGCACATACCCACGTGGGGGATTGGCCAAGAATCGGGGCGTGAGAAGGGCTAATGCACCTGCTTAAAGGAGTACTGACACGAAATTTCAAAGCTGAGATCCGCTCTAGCAATCAAGTACAACGGCAACACAAATAGGTGTCTGTGAATAAATGCATCTTTCTTTCTTTGTAGTTGTGTGTGTGATCTCTCTTTCGCGAACATTACCGAACCGCGCAAATTCAACGCGTGCATTCGCACTTTCACATTCTTCCCCTCGGGGAAATGCGGGGAATTTTTATTCAGATTGCCAGCGCACGACCTTCTTCCTCTTGCGCAACCCGCCACATTATCAAAAGAGCAATTGTTCTTTCCTGATGGATGAAGTTTTGCGCTTCCACTTTTTGCACCACTTATAAGAATGACGTTGTTTGGTTTATTAGTACATACAATCTAGACAAGAATAAAGTGTACAGTTATTTTAATTTTTATTGCCTAAATGTACCATTCATACAGTAAAAACACAACTTGGATATTTTGCACTTTTAGTCGCAAACAAAACTGTATGGCATATGGCCGCATACTAGGTATCCAGCCAGTGCATATGTGTCCAGTGCCTTGTCTGTCCAAGGTCCGCGTAGTCTCTGCTGGTGAAATGGACAGGACACAGCCGGTAGCTGCTGTAGATCTTTCGAGGTGGTAAATGAGCCAGGTCCTCCCTTTTCGCACCCTGGAGCCAAACGCGATATCCGGAACATCAACAAGCACGTTTGTATATTTGGGTTAGAATGAATACTAGCTTTAATGCTGCTTTGATTGAAATCTGGCATCTGCATTCGAAATAACGTGATCTGATATATTTCGAATCTTTCTCTCTGGAATTGATTTTGGCTACAAAGACGACTTGTGACAACACCAATTGTAAAGGCAAATTTTAAATTAACATATGCCTTTATTAATAAAAGACGCGGATACGTTTTTCTATTTGTGCGATCATATTGTTCGGTGGCAACGACCCACCTTTCCTCCTAATCCAAAATACATTTCTGCAGACAAAAGCAGCCATCCCACACCACAATCGCTAAGCAATTATTCATGCATATATACCTTCGCGCACTATGTATTCCTCAGGCATTTCTCGGGCCCTGTAGTTAACCGGTTATAAATACCTTATTTAAGAACACCTAATAAATTACCAGCAAATGTTAAGCCTGCATTGTCAAATTATTTATCGGCTTATAGCTGTAACTGCGTTTGTGTAAATATATCGTGCTTGTACTTAAAGCTGAAACTCGAAGCACGGAACGGAAGAGTAAAGTATAAATTATAAGTGGCGGAAATATAGTTATGATTGCATTATAAACATATACAGTAATTGCTTAGTTTGTATATATATTGCTACAAATACATTCTGCTATATTCCGCTGATTCACGTGAAGAGAAAATGCAGAACACACAATTGAAACGCAATAAAATAATTTATGTAGTCACTACTTAGTTAACATAGAGCTAACAACACGATATGAACCTACGGACCCACCCTTTCAGCCATAAATTTAGGGAGATGCCTTCATCCAGCTGTAGACATAGATAGGCTGATAACAATAATGATAACAGTAGTACTGATAATAATTATTATATTCAAAATAATATTAATATTATAAAAACAACAACAATAACGCAGGGAATCAAAAGCTAATAAAAAGAGTGCGGATAGGCTTACACTGTTCCATTAGTTATTGCATATGTTGCCTCATGTACATTTTCCTGCATACGGTGCATTCACTTGCGCTAAAATTCAAAACACACGATCGAAACGCAATAAATCAATACCGCTCGTATAAAAAAACATGTATAGCTAATGTAGACATTGGATTAATTTCCAGATGCTCTGCCACGCATTTCATGCGTAATTCAAGAGTCAAAGAAGACAATCAGAATGTAATTAACAAATAGCGCACGTGTAGCTCACTTAAATTTTAAAGCTACAGCTGCAACCGCATCTTTCTATCGTGCAAGCGTAGAAATTCAAAACGAGCAGCATGCAGACCGTACCTTTCTTCCGCCGGTATCCAAAATAATGTTATGTGGCCTGGCGTGAAGAATTTTGACACCACTCACTACAGCACTATCTGTGATGACAGCGCGAATCCATTCATGCGTCTGTTTAGATGAAACGAACTTTAAGGTGGTACAAACAGCCCTCGGAACACCGTGGATCGTAGCATACCTCTGGGCGCGACAATAAACGCCTCTTTCAGCGGTGTGAAGTATAAGGCGCGGTTTCCGTTTTCCACTCGAAGTGGCCCTCGTGTTTTCGCAATCTCGAACTGCAACTTCTAAGTTCACTTGCATATTAAAAACTCTGTAAATAATAAGTAACATGGTAAGCAAATATAAAATGCAACAACAAGGTTCATTTATGCTCGTATGTAGTACAGCCCCCAACCGTTAGAATCGCTGCAGTCACGGGACAAAAAAACTGCGGAGTTTCATCCTCCTGATAGAGCGCCCAAATGAGGTCTAGCGGAAACAGCGCACATGCGCGTTGTGGTGGCACGGAGAGTACAGATCTCGCCGCGCGCGTCGCGTCATCGGGCGGCAGCGTATTGTCAGCTACTAGCGAGCTGCCGGCGTTCAAGAAGCACTCAACATTTCTAGGGGTCATAGCCAGCAAAAATAAATACTGCGGCGCTGAAAAAATCAGGCATTTCGTTTGCATGCAGAAGATGCAGCGAATCAAGGACAAATTGCGGTATTTTCCTACGACGCGCATCGTCCTTGTGCACCCGTGAAGATCGGTAGTACAAGCCGCCAGGGCGAGCTGTGGAACGTTTTCAATTGCCGACCGGCCTGATGCTGGGCGACCACTACGCGCATTGCCTGCAGCGAACGTCGCCGAACGTGCATTGCCTGCAGCCAACAGGAGAAGCTAGGTCACCTGCAATAGGTTGTGCAGTGATGTCCACCAGCCGGGGATCATTACGGGGAAGTAAGATTTTTTATTTCGTGGTCTAGCGCAACTTATATTGCCGCTAAGCAAGCATTGGGTTTGTTGTTTTGTTTTTTCTGACAATACCGCGAACCGTGCATTCGGTTTGTTTGTTTTTGCCGACCGGCTGCGCAGGGCTTCATGTGTGTTCGCCGTATGCCAAGTGAAGCTCGTGTTCCATTCCTTATTTTTATGCGGCGGGTGTTGCCTCTTTTGATAGTGAGAGTGTTTCGAACTAAAGTGAACAGTCTAGAATATTCTTCTTTGATCTACAGTGTTCTGGATGAAATCGACGGTTCGAGAAACACTCGCGCCCGAAGAAAATTTTCGCAGAGCAGACACTCAGGCATTCGACTAGCTGACACTTGCCTGCACACGTCACTGTGTTGACTGCTGCCTCACCGCCTGTATATTCTTTGAGTTTTTAGGGGAGCACAAGTAAGCTCCAAAAAACGTGTTTTTCTTCGTCACAACTACGTCGTCTTTGGCTTCAGGACATCTGGTTGAGGTGCGGGGTACATGCAGCCTAAACCCTCTTAAAGTCGTCACCCAAGCCCAACTCGTGCCAGCCGCCATCAGCAAGGCCTAAAACCGGAGTTCGGACTGCTGGCCGATAAATTGAAGGCGGCAGACATCCGGACTGGTGCCATCAACAACGAATGCATGATGACCAAGGATGCGAGAACTACTGTAGTTCTGCAGCCATCCCGGGAGCCACCATCTTTTCACGGGTCACCTACGGAAGATCCTGAGGAATGGCTGGAGCATCTCGAGAGAGTCCGAACGTTTACGCGATGGCATGACGACGAATCTCTCAAGCAACTGTTTTTCTACCTTGAAGACTCCGCACGGCTTTGGTTCGAGAACTACGAGCGTACCCTGACGACCTGGTTGTTATTCAAGAACGAGCTTTCGAAAACGTTCACGACTCTGGTACGCTGGGAACGGGCCGAGCGACTGCTGCAGACACGCATGCAACACACCAATAAAAGCGTGCTCGTGTTCGTTAATGAGTTGATGCGAGTTTTTCGCCGTGCGGACCCAGAAATGAGCGAAGAAAGGGAACTAAGATTTAGGGCTCCAGTGTTTAAGCAGAAGCTCTTCCCATGCCTTGTCCGAAACTCCCCGAAGAATGTGGCCGAATTCGCGTCTGAGGTGGCCGATTTGGAGGAGACGCTATAAATTTGTACGAGGCAGTACGAGCGCCCCGTCAAGGTGCTAACTTCGGAGACGATCGGTGCCGGGCTATTAGCTCCGATAAACTACGCGAGACCATCCGGCAGTCGTCAGGGAGGCGCTTCCGAAACTTTTGCAATGACGCCGGAACCTGCATTAGCTCTTCTGATTGAAGTCATCCGAGAAGAGGTTCAACAGGCACAGGGAACTGCTACGGCATCCAAAGCACTCAGTCAGCCACCATCTATGACCTACTCAGCAGGTGTTCCTCGACCCCGCCCTGCTCCAACACGTCGTGAAGACGCCACGCGAAAACGTCGCCCACTGTCGTCCACCCGACCCCCTGTAGTCCGAAACCGGACGCCGAGCAAAGCGGACGTATGGCGAACAGCGGATAACCGTCGTCTGTACTACAACTGTGCAGAGGCCGATCACTTCTGTCGTTGCTGCTCATGCAAGATGTTCGGGCTTCGTGGTTTCTCCAACGAAGCACCTCACCCTCTCCCTGGCGAACTACCACATGAGATCGACGACTACCTATCTCAAACCAGCCGTGGCCCAGACCGTTTCAATTGTCGCTGTCGTCCTACCCATACAGATCGCCTAGCCGCTGTAAAAATGCGGAATCCGCACATGGAAGGTCCCCAGCCCGCGTAGAAGAAATTAGGAGTAGCACCTTATGGGGGTAAAGTGTCACGACGGCGGAAAAATGAAATCCCTCCAATGACGCAAACACTCGCCGAAGACCATGACTCCCGACATGCCCTCACCCCGACGAACCGATCTAACCCCGGCGTGGCTCCCAAACAAGTTGGCAACGACACGGCGCGACGCGTAGCCGACATGACCAAGCCTGCCGCTGCGAAGACGACGATAAAGACGATTCATATAGCCGCCCCCGCCAACACGCACAATCCGAGATACGACGCCCCGACGCCCCCGAAACTCGAGGAATGAGCGCATCTCACGAGCGCATCTCACGAGTGCATCTAGCAATATCAGCGCATCTCACGAGGATTTTTTATCTAAATTCGCTCTTAGACACTAGAAATCCAGCAGTCCTGATGGAGTTAACGGTAAGGCGGTTTGTTGGGGCGAGCCGTAATGCGAATAGTTTTTAAGAAATCTTTGTCTACCTCGAAAGCTCGCGTAGCTCGGAAACTGGCAAAATTTTCTCCGATGTCTTAATCCGGCAACAAGAAGTCACCAATCAATAACACGCTGATTTTACGAACGTTTCAATCATGTAAATTCTTGAACATATATTTGTTGTTCATATTATAGATGTTCCTGTAAGGATAACATATCTCGTGATGCCGAGCATAGTTTCACTCGCGGATGTAGAACCATCATTCAGCTTGTGGAATTTTCTCTTGATATTGCTCCCGCTTTCGACAAGCAAAAACAAATTATGCCATTTCAATAAACCTATCCAAGGCATGCGAATCACCGTTACCTTATCAAACCGACTTCACAAACATCATTCTACGTTTAATAACTGTTGTTTATGTGATTGCAAAACTACGTACCCGCTCTGAGTGCGCAATGTTTATTTCCTCAAACTCAGTGTTTGGTCCCGGGACCACCTTTGTTCTAATGTAACTGTTCAGCCGAATATTGTATCATCGATAATTTGCTTATAAGCTTATGGCTGGGCATTACATGACGTAATAAACAAGAATGACGACCACGCTTTGCTGAATGGCGTTCTACACAATTTTGGAAGTGGCGCGACAGAGTAAAAATAAATATAATCCTAAACAAACTCACAATTTCTTCAGCAAGCGCCGTTTCATTTCTTTGATTAAGTGATATTTTATTGAGTGTTCCGTACCCCGGGTGCCCGAATATAAGTTCCTAGACGTCATCTTCACACCTACCTTTTCGTGGACGAAGCACATTGAGTACACATGCAAATGGCAATAAAAAAATTAGGCTTCGTAAACCCTCCATTGGGCTAAGGTCCACATAAACACAATTGCTGACATACAAGTCGCTCATCTTACGGATCCTCGAATACGGCCGCGCCACGTCAAACCCCAACAAAATATCTGAATGCAACACGCTCGAATCAGTTCCGGAGGAAATAGTCCTTTTCATTTACCGCCGTTTCACCGTCATTTCACCTTGCTACTCTGAAATTACAACATCTGTCCGAGCGCACCGATCGCGAATGCCTCAGAAGTTTTCCATGTTCTAGCGAATTGTTTGCGCTACTATAAGAACGCAACTACTTGCCTCCTAATAGAGTGAATGTTTTTAGGAATAGAAAAAACGTAACCTTGCACAATTTCAGCAACCGAACAATTTATTTACGCACAGATTCTTCTACGCACTAAGTTAAAATTAAAACAATACTAAATTAAACTAGGCCATTGCTTTCAGGAAGATTTTTGAATGATTTGAATTTATTGTGTTGTGTAAATTACTGTGTATTTTCCTGTGGCCTTGTATTTATGATTGCCTGTTGTGTCTATTCTTCGGGAAACTTCCGTGATATTTAATGTGTTTTTGAATTATCTCTGTGTTGATCTCTCAAGAAAATGTTTTTACACTCATGTACACACGCAATCCTGCGATAGCGCAGTAGGGCTCCAGTATAGGAAAATATTGAAATAAATATGCAGCCTATACATTGCATTCGGTTGTTTAAAACTTTATGCTTCTATTTAAATTTCACAGAGCAGAAGCTCGGGGTTTATATTTCCTAGGTACACACCAGTCATAGTGCCAACCACCCGCACTAATAGCGCGTCGTTAACACTATATCTCTATTGCAGCAAAGCCCCGGGACCAAAAAGAAACTCGGGCTTTTCCTTGGCTGGAACGCCTTAACAACGGCAGTGTGCTACGTGATGTCGCTGTCCCTCGCCGACTTCAATAGCAGACTCGTAAGGGACCAGTTTTTGTGCCGAGTTCAAATACGCGGCCAACTGCACGTAGTTAACCCTTCAACTCACGTATCCAAGACTTGCTTTCGCTATTGGAGGAAATGTATCGGACTAGGATAACGTATCTCCAAGTGATAAAGTGATAGGAAGTTCCTCGGAATACGTTCTGAGAGTTTTTGTTTATTAGGTGGATCAGAGTTCTTCAAAAAATAAACCATACTTTTAGGAAGAAGGATGTGCCTTTGTGTGTCTACATACGAGGACTGAACCACGCCATCAACAAGATATACAGAGACAACCATGAAACAAGAATAATTTCATAAAATTCATCCTATCAAAAGACAGAATTATCAATATGACGTTTCACTTGCGAAGACACCGTAGGGCGGCTAACGTAGTTTCCCTACACTCGTAATACTCCCAATTGAGAAAGTTCATTCGCTACATTAATAAATTTCCTTCCTTCCTTCCTTCCTTCCTTCTTCCTTCCTCTTCATTTCCTTCTTCCTTCCTTCCTTCACTTGCTTACTTCCTTCCTTATTTCCTTCCATTTTTCTTCTTTCCATCCTTCAATTTGTTCACTCCTGCCTTCTTTCTTAGTTCATTTGCTTATTTTCCTTCATTTCATTTCTTCCTTCCTTTTTTCCTTCTGTCCTTCCTTCATTTCCTTCCTTTCTTTTCCTTCCTTTCTTTCTTCCTTCCTTCCTTCCTTGTTTCCTTCCTTGCTTCATTCCTTTCTCCCTTCCATCCTTCCTTCGTTTTCTTCCTTCCTTCTTTCCTTCCGTCAGTTCCTTGCGTCCTTCCTTTTTCCTTCCTTCCTTCAATTCCTTCCTTCCTTTTTTATGCTTTCCTTCCTTTTTTCCTTCCTTCCTTCCTTCCTTCCTTCCTTCATTTCCTTCCTTCCTTCATTTCCTTCCTGCCTCGTGGTATTCTTACGAATAGTTCGGACTCTGCAAAACGGGGATGTATATCCAGTAAGCAACGCGTCAATACTTTCGCTAACGCTTTTTACGGCTGCAGCCCTGGCATTGCGCTCCTTTGTTGATATAAACTTTTTCAAATACTTTTTGAACAACGGGTCTCTATTTTATTCGGCAGCATTCTTTGTCAAGCAATGCCGTAGCTAGGACCATGTAACGTCCCGAATTTCTACCAAAATTGCAGTTTTGGAGAAGCTAACACCTGTAATCATTGTAATAGTAGAAATAAAGGTAATCGTTGGTCAAAATTATGAAAACTCATGAAACAGGAAAGAGAAAAAGTAGAATTTTACAAATATGATCTGCCGAAATCAAGATGATCATCTTGTATATCCCCCCGAAAACCGACGAATAAAAAAAATCCGAAAAAGACGTTCAAAATACGTATAAAATGCAGTGAAAATAGCGAAGCTTATGGCTCCCAGCAAGTCAACAAAAATACACATTTCGCTGAAGTGATTCCTTTATGTGGCATAATAGCGTAACTGGGAAAAATATATCCGACCAGATTTCAAGAAACCATCATGTCAAGAAAATAGAAAGAGAAAAATCTCACAAAGATTCGCAACAATAAAAATATGAATCTTAAAGACCTCTCCTTCAAAACTTAAACAATACACAAAGAAACTGCGCAAAGGAACGTTTTAAATGCGTATGGAAATGGCATATATAGACTACCCCTGTGGTTAGCCTTGAATCTTAAAAAACAATTAGCGAAGCAAAGACACTTCATCTACTGGCAAAACGAAAAAAAAAGAAAACCTAAAATTATGTCAACCATCTAAAGTGCTTTGTCACTCTTAGCTCTACTTGGACGTAAAAAACTCGCATTGCAGACAAGTGGCATAAGTATGCTAGGCACTAGTGGGAGATTCTCTGAATTTCTGCAGATATCTATCCGGGTCAAACTTGTTGTCCCCACCAACCAACAGTTTCAACTTGTTTTCGTAGTGAACTCTGCAATTTTTCTCCCTACACAATAAGAAGTTAGGTATAATCACCCGAATCTGAGTCACATCGCAACCTCTGTATCTGTGTTTTGTCGAGAAGGCATGGCTAGAAAAGGTAACAAAAAGTAATGCGACTTTGATGTTTTTTTCTTGCTCAGGTCCCATATAAACCCGGGGAAATCAAAGGAACCGAGGAGGAAGCACAATATCGCGTAAGTTGCACTTGGTAGTCCAAACTTCGTCGAAAACTCCTCTGGCCTGAAAATTAATTACCGGAACTAAACTGACACTCGCCAAGAACGTTAAAACAATAGGTAAAAACAAATATACGTTTCGGGGCCCGTACGGGTGCCTTGTTCAGATATGAAACGAAAAGCGGCTGGACCATATTTAAACATGCGTTGAACGTTGCAAAGGGCTGCGTATGTTGTTGGCATAAGCCCACGTGTCCGATTAAGAGTGCGAGGGTTTGCCTGGATGCGAAAGGATTCCCTATGCGGGCACATCGATGAAAAAGAAGGCAAAAAACAGCGGAAAGAAACGGCACGGAAGAGAGCCCGTATTTGTCTCTTTCTCGTCTTCGTGCCGTTTCTTTGCGCTGTTTTTTGCCTTCAGTGTGAACCAACTAGCCCGTGTTCACACTATAGCGCTTTGATAATATTTTCACAGTTGCTAGGGTTCTGGCCGACTCCCAAGCGATGACATGACCGGTTACGTTGTGGTGTTCTCCTAAGGCATTCAGCTTGGTGCGGCCGTTAGCAACGTCGTTTTTGTGCTCGTTTAGTCGATTCTTGGAGTTTCCAGTTTCACCAATGTAGGCTCCGTTGCAAGCCTGGCAAGAAATTTTATAGACCACCCCGGAATATCTTTCGCGTTCAATCGCATCTTTGGCCTGTACTAGTTGCTGTCCGAGCTTACTTGTAGGCACGTGGATTGGACGTCGTAGTTATTAAAGATTCGTGATAGCATTAAGCTTACACCGACAGCGCAAGGAATGGCGGAGAATTCCATTCCTTTCTCTGTGATATGGATGGGTTTGCCGATCTGCGTTGCTGAGGGCTTAGAATTTGCAGGGGTATCCATAGCTTACGAGGTCCCCTGATATTTTCTTTCTTCCACTCTTTTTGCCTTGGTAGAAGAGCACAGGCGTTACGTTCGTGTAAAGAGTGCCCGAGCCACAGAGTGCTTGTGCCTGACCGGGCGCGCAGAAGCGAAGTCTAGGTATTGATGGACCGTATGCGTGGCCTCCGAAGAAGATCATCGTTACGAACCCGGTATTCGTCTTACCTTTTTAGCCGAAATTTTTTTATGAAGCCGTAGTGTTTTCAGGAAACGTCATTCGTTTTTACCATTTGTTTTAACCTTTCTGGCAAGTGTCAGTTTCGTACCGGCAAGTTACACGTGGTTTGAGATGATTGCACTGAGTTCTAACGCTCACAAATATCCATATCTTCTCGTGCATACTTTGAACCTTTTCTTGATAAGTCAACTACAGAATAGATTACCATCAGATTCGACCAGTTGTGAAATTTGGCTGCGGGGCAGTAATCGTGTGTCGCACTTGCATTCAGTGCCGGCAGCTTCTGTTCCCGGTTACTCTCGTCGAGGTGAACAAATGTGTGTTGGTAGCTTGTCCCAGTGCACCCTGTTTTGCAACTCCTCGTCTTTATTTCGTGCGTGCAACCAACGCACCTGTTTCATCAAAAATTTATATTGGCAGGCGCTGGACGCCCTGGCTATTCAACCTCACGCTCCAGCATTCACAGCGCGGAACTGATGAATGGTCATACCCTGTCCTGGGTTTATCATGCTTTATTTTGCGGGACCGTGTCATAAAAAGCTAAATACGTGCACAAAACCGAAGTTTTCGGGAATGTTAATGAACTCTGATGTCCTCAGATGCTCTAACAAGAAATGGCCCACTTTTCCTCTTGCTTCACTGAAGGGACATTCACCGATGACGTCCTTTGCTAGTCCCTGCCAAGTACCGCCTGCGTGCTTTACCCCTCGTTTCCTGGCCAACCCCTCATCTCATTAAACTCGCCTCTGTCCGCTCTGCCATACACTTTTATCCCCACTCACTCAATTCTATCGCTCCCCTCCTTCATTTCGACAGTATCCTTGCTCTCTTCCCTAAATGCCTCTCCCGTAAGAGCCCGACTTCTAGCTTCTCGAGTTCTCCTACTGTCTTGCAACTGGGCCTTTCTCAAACACCGCGATACCGGTTTTTTTTCTCTCCGCTTTGATCTTTGATCTCATTGACGTCTCATCCTGCTCATGTCTCCCGCTTCTCTCCTTGCGTTCTGCTGCTCTTCCCCTCTCCCTCCTATTGCCCGCGCATATCCGAATTTCCGTTTCCCCCTTTCCCTTTAGTCTCCCATTTCACCCCTCGACCTCATATCCCGTGACTCCTACAATTTCGTTCCCTCCCTTCAGTCCTCTTTTGCCTGTTTCCTCCACTGCTGATATGCCTGATAAATTACAGTTACCTATTTGCACTAATCCATTTTCACGTTGCCACCTGTGTAGCAGACTGTTAAAGGAGCCATGAAGAGAAAATACAAGTTGGGCGTATTAGAAAGACTACTTAGTCCCGATAACAACGATCCCAATATCATCGCAATCTTCTAAAAAATAACGGAGATATTAAAGAAAACGTGTGAAGCAGTCGCGACCCCCTAGCCAATTTCCCGCAACTTTTCTATGACGTCAGGGAACCTTGTTTGTGCGATTGGCGGCCGCCTAACTGACCTGTCGCGAAGATACATGACTGGGCGTCTGTAATGGGGCCTCTAGTTCCATTTGACAGCATCAATTGAATGCTAACGTGCAGTTAACGCACTGAAAATTATGTTTTATTGTTGGCCCGTATGACGTCATTCTCGCTCATAACACGTCACTGTGGCGCAAAATTTGAATGTTTTTAAATACTTCTTGCTTTTTTGTCGTTAAAAACATCTTTTGGGGCTGTAATGGAGCTGAGCGAGATACTGAATCCTAGTTCTTTCAAATTATATGAAGTTGTATTTTCTCTTCATGGCTCCTTTAAGTTTGAATTTTTTCACCATATCTCACGCTTGTTTGAGTTTCACGCTTCGTCTTGCCAAACTATTACACTCCTCGTTCCCTCCTTCCGCATCTTTCATACCATAAAAAACACCGACTCCATTATTTATTCGCAATACCTCTAGAGAACCTCGTGACAAGCTATCGCCTTTCTTGTTACAGATACAGAAGACCGCAAGCGATGGTAGACGCCAAAAACAGTGAAAGCAACACAATTCTCACCACTTTTTTCACAGTTTTACAACGATCCCCACTACAATCGCAGTCTAGTTCATGCCATTTCGAGTATTTCCCGCTACAGTCCTTCTTTTACACTGTCTCTTCCTGGGCCACACCCTCTTCCGCTGCAATTTTTTTTTATCGTTCCGCATCTCTGTCTCCACCTTCTCCATATCACCCTCGATTGATTGATTGTAGGTTTAACGCGCCGACGCAACGCAGGCGATGAGGCGCGCCGTAGTGGAGGGCTCCGGATTAATTTTGACCACCTGGGGATCTTTATCGTGCGCCGAAATCTCGTACACACGGGCGTTTTTGCTTTTCGCCTCCATCAGAAAAGCGGCCACCGCGGCCGAGAATCGAACCCGCGACCTTGTGCTCAGCAGCGCAACGCCTTAGCCACTGAGCCACCGCGGCGGGTTCCATATCACCCTCTCTCTTTCCCTTCCGCTACACAGCTTACCTGTTGACCGCGCTATTGCTCCTTCCCCTGCCCTGTATCCTTCACGCATTGTTTCTTCACGCACACTCCCCATCCTCCACTTCACCATCGCCTTCGGAGTCCTCCCCTCCCATTATTGTTCCATGTACACTTTTTTTTCCCATCCTCTTGGCACATCATGCATGCGGCCGTCACGACGACATAAAACGAGGGTAAAGCGACGATGAGCATAAATGATGAAGGAGGAGATAAGATTGATGCATACTGAGGAAAATTCCGCCAGAGCCCTTGGGTCGCAAAGTGGACAGGACTGCGAGGTTGGTGATGTCTGGCAGGAACCGCAGTCTTGGTAGAATGACGTTCGAAAGAAACCGTGTACGGCGTCGTTCTAAATGCCCCACACCTTGGACTATTGCTTCCACAAAATTAGCCAAGGGTAGTGACGTCTTCGTTCCTTCTTATTTATTGTTCCTTATAAGCACCGTGATTCCGTAAACTGTGTATACATATATCCTAACGTAGCCAAGGATGAATCACGTGTATTCAAAGGGCACAGTTTATTGAAGAGCGCTCTTCTAAGCGAGCAAGAAATACACAAGCGGGGACGGAGCAGTAACAGAGTAACGTGCACAGGCGCGTGTCGACGAATTGCATGCAATGGTCTCGGCCCTCACAGTATTTATTTTGCCGTGTAAATAGTTTTGAGATCATCGAGTTAAATCCGGAAGACCATCGATGAATGACGAACATTCTCGGTTAGTGACGAAATGCGAAACCCTCTCCTTATAAAATAGATTAGCCTGTGTGGCATACACAAGGTATGTGAACACGGCCTTCGCTGTGAAAGCAGATAAAAAAGCCGGGAGCAGCCAGACGCTGGCGAGAAAACTTAAAAATAAACAAGACATAAAGCATGGTCCGAACCAATATAAAGGAAAGTGTCAAAGCGATAAATCGATTTAATAAACCCCAGTAGAAACTGCTTGCAAATTTCGGTAGTACATTGATATCACCGGCTAGGGGATCACAAAGGTAGGAGCTTTCTGGAAGGATTCAGCTTTAAGACGCCGCCACAAAGGGGGAGAGATTGTTTCCACTGCTCAAAGCAGAGCCAAATGTCCAGGACAGGGACTTCAACTGCGAACAAATGTTCTTGTCCTATCTTGAAGTAGCAGCTCATTACTGCCGCGCTTTTGAATATTGCAGCCCTGAAAACGACTAATTTCTAAATTTGTGTTGGTATTTCTTTCAATAACATCTTTACTGGGTGGAAAGCCATTGAACATAAATGCGAAAGTTAGTTTTGCCTTTTCTTACTCTACTTTTGTCTACGGAAGCCAGACATGGTGAAGCCTCAGGGAGGTATCAGTATACCATTCAAAAAATAATGTGACAACTGTGTTTTGATATTTTGTTTTTATCTCACGGGCCTCTTGAAATATTAAATATTAATTCAGTCTCACATGAGAGGTTTATTAAATATTAAATCTGTCTCACATGAGTACACTAATTCCAGGTGCTCTCATTTCCAAACCTTAGATGACAAATTTGTACTTTAACCCATTTACACCTTGCTTGTTTGAATTACTCAGTACTTGTTCTATCGGGGCAATGGTCGCAGACTCGGGATTCGCGGGATAATACAACTGGTATATAAAAAAAACGATCGAAACGCCGAAGATAATTTACAATAAAGCAGGCGGAACGCAGTTTATGAGGGCAAGCTGATACGCTCGCGCACATGAGTCGCGTTACGCCGCTTCAACTGCAGTAAAAAAAATTTCAAACGAACTTTGCATTGTAGCACTTGCGGTGGCGGTGGTAGCGTGCGGCAATATGGTTTGCAACCAAGTTATCTTAATGCAGAAGCGGTAATGACAATGACGACAATGATCATGATGACGATCATGATTACGATGCCTTTGAAGTGCTTGGACCGTACTCACTGGTGGCTTGGCCATGGAGAAAGCGGTGGCAGTGCCTCCGTTGGAGCTTATAGATTCAATGATAGACAGAAACCCTCCCGCACATTCTGATTCTCGGGCGTAGCTGTCACTCGCAGCGTGCAGCTTTTGCGGGCCCGCGGGCACAAGTGTCGCGCTATGTCAAGCCATAATAGCAACCAATCAGCGTGATCACTCCCATCACAAATACCGTTGGTGTGGTCGCTTGATCTCGTCGGTCATTTCACCTTCTAGCACGGCATTGGTAGGCCGCTCGTTCTTCGCTCCATAGGAAAGCGGGCCGCAATAGAAGAACGTAAAGGTTCCCGTTCATAGCACAAAAATGACCTGCAATTTCCTATATATATGGTTTGCATTCGCGCAAAACTCGGCCATCTTAATGGGTTTGGCTTTTGTTGATCAATGGTTTTGCGTTTACATTTAGATCATTGCCTCTGCAAGTGTTTTAACATTAGTTTTCCATCATTGAGTTTCGATTTAGGTCGTTTTTGTTTCTACTGGGGTCCCGAGCGCTTTTGTTTCCGGAGGGAAGGGGTTCTTTTGTTAATCGTGAAACGCGCTTTGGTATAGAAAGCCCATATGATTTGTCAGCGCTGTTTCACAAGAAAACGCTTCTGACCCCTGAATATGTATGGGTGACTAGCCTCAATATCACTTGCCCAATTTATTTCCTTCTTTGCAGAGTACCCTGAAGACCAGCGGGATAATTAAGTATACTTCTCTGCTTGTGGTAAAGGTAAATCGTGTTTGTTTAAAGCGTACACAAAAACGAATTTAAAAGATTTTAAGAAACACCGCTTGCAGTTCTGTAATGGCCACAAAATTGAAAGGTGGTATCAAGATATTAGAGGTGCCAAAGAATTTGAACTTGGAACTTGAATGGAGCTTGAAGTTGCAACGTTCAACGCACGAACCATCTCTAGCGATGGTAGCTTACCTGTACTATTTGAGGAACTCAATGACGTTAGGTGGGATAATATTTTAACATGTAAGGTTAAAAGAAAAAGGAGAAGGCTGCATAGAACTGACTAGCGGGCATATTCTGTGCTATCGGGGGCCTCACGAAAAAACAGAGCACGGGGTAGCATTGTTGATCTACAGGAAAATAGCACGAAATGTGGAAGAATTCTTCAGTGTTAATGAAAGGTTCGGAGTCATTGTGATCTAGCTTAACAAGCGGTACAGGTTAAAGATAATACAAGCCTATGCACCCAGAGCTAGCTACAACTATGAGGCCGTAGATAGTTTCTACGAAGACATCGACTCAGCAATGATAAGGAGAACCACACAGTTCACAATTGTAATGGGAGACTTTAACGCAAAAGTAGGTGCAAAGAGGGCACAAGAAAAATCAGTGGGAAATTTTGGAATTGGCACACGCATCTGACGAGGTGATGCACTGGTTGGATTTGCAGAGAGAAATAACGTCGAACTGCTGAAGACATTCTTCCGGAAACGTGAGAGAAGTAAATAAACTTGGAAAAGTCCTTACAACATTCCGTGCAGTGATCATAGGATGAATAGGTGCAAATTAAGGCCAAATCTCAAAACATAAAGAAGGAACCTCGTAAAAACTAAGAAACCCAGTGTCAGGTCAGTCAGAGACAGGTTGCAGGATTTAAACTAACCCTTCAGAACAAGTTCGCGCTTCTAGGCGGTCAAAACTAGGACATTCTGGACACACTAAACGGTAGCCTAACAACAGCAATTACTCAGTCAGCAGCGGCTAATGGAGAAGCAGCACGTTGGAAGCAATATGCAAAACTAACTAGAACAACAAAGGAACTTGTTTTCCTATGCCAGAATATCATATTGTAGAATAAGGTGGATCAAACTACGGAGCTGTCAAAATTGATAAACAAAAGTAAAACAAATAAACAAATGACATTCGTTCATACCACATTGCGGCCATCGAGCAAACGTTAGAAATGAAGAAAGCTTGAAATCAACACGGAGGAAGCTGGCTCCTGGCAGAGACAGAATGCATGCACTTAGAGATGAACAGGGTAACATTACGCACGATATGGAAGAGATAATAAGAATCGCAGAACGATTCTTCACCAGGCAATACGACAGCGACGCTGGAGCGGGAGAAAGTACCGAGCCTACAAGCGGTGCTTGCGATGTTCCACGAGTAACGAGAGAGGAAGTAAAAAAGGCACTTAAGCGGGTGAAAAGTGGGAAAGCTGCAGGCGACGACGGCATAACCATAGACATCCTAAAAGAGGATGGAGTCATAACACTAGAAAAGCTTGCTAACAATTTTCAGTGTGTTGGACTTTAAAAAAAAAACAAAAGCCTGCAACAACGCCAACATAGATTCACTTCACAAGAAGGGACATAACAAACATCTCGAGAACTGTACATCAATCAGCCTTCTGTCGGTTGTATACAAGCTATTTACCAAGATAGTAGTTAGTCACATGGCCGCCAGCCTAGACTTCCAAAAAGCCCGGCAACAGGCTGGGTTCAGAAAAGGATACTCTACAATGGCTCACGTCTATGTCGTCAACCAAGTAATAGAAAAATGCGCTGTTTTTAATAAAACACCTTAGATGATATTTATAGACTACGAAAAAGCGTTAGATTCATTAACCACCACCGCAGTTATGGACGCCTTAAAAGACCAAGGAATAGAAGGACCCCCGTACGAATCCTAGACGGCATATATGTAATTATGCCGGAATGCACCGGCAGAATTACCCTTCACAAGCAAAGTGACAAATTGCCGATCTGAAGGGGAGTGCGACAAGGTGAAACACTTGTTCACAACATGTCTGGAGAGTGTATGCGGAGGCTTGACCGGGAAAACTTAGGCTTACAGATAAACGGCGAATGCTTGGGCCACTTAAGGTTTGCAGACGACATAGTCTTGCTTAGTGAATCTGGGACGCCACTCCAAAACAAGGTTTGCAGACGACATAAGCTTGCTTAGTGAATCTGGAGGGCAACTCCAAAACATGATTGAGGAACAGCAATCACAGACCTTCGCTGTGGGGTTAAAGATGAATATGAATAAAACTGAAGTTATGATAAATAAACATGCTGAACGCGCCTGTTTTAAACTAGCCGACGAAACACTGGAACACGTACAAGAATATAACTGCCTTGGCCAGGTGCTCAGTGTGACCCAAACCAGGAGTAAGAAATAAGGCGCAGAATAGGACTGGGATGGGGTTCATTCGCAAGAACTCGCAAATAATGAAAAGTAAGGTACCTTCTTCCCTAAAAAGAAAGGTATTCAACCACTACATCCGGTCGGTGCTAACACACGCAGCGGAAGCTTGGTGACTCACTAAACAATAAAAAATCAAGTTTAGGCCCGCTTAACCTGCCATAGAGCGAATATTGTTAGGAGTAACGCTTAGGGACAGAAAACGAGCTACCTGGATAACGGAACAAACTCGGATGGATGATATAATAGTTCAGGTTAAGAAAAAGAAATGAATGTTGGCTGGTCAGGTGGTACGACGAACGGACAACAGGTGTCGGACCTCGAGGACAACAGAATGTGCACCGGGAGACGGGAATAGAAGAGGAAGACGATCAACTCGATGGAGAGATGAAATGAGAAAGTTCGGAGGCAAAGAACGGATTCGGGAAGCAGAGGAGAGAAACGGGTGGACGTCAATGGGATAGGCCTTCATCCTGCAGTGCAGCTTAATGGGCTGTTGTTTATGATGATGATGATTAAAGAATTAGCCCGCTGATAGGGAATCTGCTCAAATCGCGCAAAAATCAAACCATCTGAAAATGGCCACAAACTTAATAGCGCTGCCTTCAATATTTGACAAGGCTTTTCGATACGGATGCGTTGAATACAGATAAAAATTTGCGAAGCCGCTAAGCTCTTCCGCGACAAAGACTCCATTTATCGTTTCAGCTTTGACGATGATTTTGTTGTTAAAGTTCCGTACAACTAATACTGATGCCCTCGTAAGGGTTTCTGTTCGCGTATCAAAAGATGCATCCAACAGAGTTACTGCAACCACGTGACGCGCTAGTAACAGACATGAGCCTTTGCACGTCCTCATTGTGAGAGCCAGAAGGCTAATCGACAAATTTCCGAATTTTCTTTTCCACCCATTCACCACCTGTTGCCGGTGTAACTGAGTGATGGTTACATGAAAATATTTTGGACAGGGAAGCAACACCTCCAGGTTTCACTGTTGTTGGAATTGATCGGTCCCAGAGGCGAGAAGCAGTAGTTGCACTGTTTCTGTCTACTGACTCTTCATTTTCAGTACTCCTTAGCCCGCCACTTGGAAACGCGTTTTCCACGAGGTCATTTTAAGCAACATTTCGGGAATTGTGGCATTATCTACCATCCGCCGCCATCCAACACAGCTTACCTTCGTGATTTAGCTACATCCATGCACAAGCCTATCCGGTCTTCTTCAATCTTAAACTCCCTAGGCAATTTCAATGTCCCCAGCCCTCGCTGGCCTTTCAAGGCTTGCCTGTTATGAGGCGGAAATGAGCTTATTTTCCACAATAATGATAGATTGAATATAGGGTTTAACGCGCCCACGCAATGCAGGTAATGTGGCGCGCCGTATGGAGCGCTCCGCATTATTTTGAGCACCTGGGGATCTTTAACGTGCGCCGAATTCTCGTACACACGCGCGTTTTTGCTTTAGCGTTTTTGCTCCATCAGAAAAGCGGGAGCCGTGGCCTGGGATCGAAACCGCGTACTTGTGCTCAGCAGCACAACGCCTTAGCCACTGGGTCACCGCGGTGGGTATTCCACAATATTGCAGATTTTGCGGTAGTTCAACCTTTTATGTTGCAATAGCCGGTGATCTTAGCCTGTGGGCTCGAGGTATTGTTCCATCTGATACCTGCATGTTAAAAGAACTTAAAAGAATTGCTCTAACATTATTCTTGGTTTCTGACCGCGTTTCGGTGGCCGTATCAGTTATTCCGTGGAACATTAGGTTATCTTTTTGTGACCGGTCTTCGTAGTCGTCCACTCGCGCGCGCAGGGCGGCATTCTCACTACAAATCGCTGAAGAAACCAAGCCCTCTAAAAGTGATTCGTCGGCTAGGTTACCAAAAGCATTGACTGTTTCTTCGAGATTTCCTAGACGCGTTGTTAAATCTGACACTTTGCTATCTGAGATTTTCAGATTAGTTTTTCTCTTCAATAGCTTCTAGAAGGTTATCATGCCGATCATCGAGGTTCTTCGTTAGGTTCGTAACAGCATAAAGGACATCGCAAGGCTGTGCATATGGATCAAGTTTTGGGGGACGGGGATTTTTTTCAATGTCACCTCCTAAGAAGAGCGATTTCGTAATATCAACGCATTCACAAACAGAACACATCAAAACATGTGGGCATGGAATAGCAAACATGCATTGTTAGACGGTCTAGAATGAAGACAGCAAGTACTAACCTGGGTGAAAAACAGAATGGGTTTTGAGCGACTATTGTCGCTGCTGGCTTCCCCTGCCCACTGAATACGTGACGCTCTGACAGCGAGCCTATATAGCCCGCCATTGTTGCTGTCGATGTCGTTGTGGCCGTCCTCAGATGCTCCTCTATCAGATCGGGCAGTGGGTGAGGGCGCCTCGGGTAATCAGCGCCGACACATCTGAAAGCGTCCAGAAGGCGGCACGTTTTGGTGTGTGGTACTTGACCAGTGGAAACCACGCACACAGGAAGGCACATTCCGATGAAGAAGGCCAACTGGGTGAAAAAAGAGAATGGGTTTTGAGCTACCATTGTCGCTCCTTCCCATTCTGCCTTCCCAAGCCCACACGTCGTCGAAGCATCACAGGAGCTGCTGTAGTTTAGAATTCAGTTTTTGCTAGTCACCATATATCAGATAGCTGCTAAGCATGCGAGCTTACTGATGGTATTCAAGGTCATCCCAGGGCCGTCCTTGCTGCCATCCCCGTTCAGATTCGCAACGTTCGTCTCATATCCCCCACACTTTCCGTCTCAATATGTTAATCCCCCAACAAAGAAAGACAAAAATCCTCGCCTTTCTTGGATTTCGGGTATATATTTCACCAGTAGCGTGGCATGGGAGGTAAAGTCGTGTGAAACGAAACGGTGATCCATTTAAAAACTTAACAATGCGAAGAAAAGACTCCGACTAAAATAAATTCATCTAAACACTTGTACTGAAAACTGCGATGACAATGTTTACTGGCAAGCAACCCTAAAAATTTTGCAGTTAAATTTTACCCTTTTGGAGTCTACCAATACTGTTCTGCTAAACAATGTTTTTTTCGAGTAACCAAATGACTAGCGCAACTGCCTTGCATGAGTATCTAAAACTGAGAAATTTGACATTCCCGTTTCCAACTTCCGTCGAATTACTCAATTGGTGATATTACCGTATCTCAAAATGGGAATGTAAATTCTATTTTTCACCTGACAATACTAAAATATGTGGGCTTGATGGAGTAAATTACTAATGTAGTCGCATATTGTGTTTGGACCACCCAATACTTGACTAAGTTTTGAGAAATCTTTATCCACCTCGACAGTTACGATAATATGGAAAGAGGATAAAAATTGCCCAAGATTAAATCCGGCCACAGGCACTCGCCATAAAACTATTATTTGATTTCAATAAACTCTCCATCATGCAAGCGTCTTGAACGTATAACCTTCAGCCAGATCATAGACTTTCTTGAAAATAAAACCTTGGGTGATCTCCAGCATTGTTTCTATCGATTATTTAGTAAATTCACGAAGGTTGTTGAAATATCTAATGACATTGCTCACACCCTCGACAAGAAACACGAAATTGATGGAATTTTCAGAAACTTTTCCGAGGCGTTCAACATTGTTACCCACTCAAAAGGCATCATGAACTTCGCGTTATGCTCAATAATTCTGCCTTTGGTGACTAGATCGATAGATGTTTACATGCCCCATCCCATTATGTTTCGATTCATTCCTTAAACTCGTCTGTAGTGAGTACGTCGTGAGGAGTCCCCTAGGGATGGGTCTAGGGACCACTTTATTTCTTATTGTGTATAAAACAGCTGCCAAATTCTCTATCTGCCCAAATCTGCCTCTACGCCGAATACTGCGTGTTATACAACATAATTAACACGAATGATGACCACATTTTTCTTACTAATTTTTCACACTCTTTGTAGGTGTTGCGACAAACTTTACAGAAACAGTCACTTTATGTTTTAGCACGCACAGTTCCATTTTTGTCTAATTATTCGTTTACTGATTCGTCCATGCAAAGGGCGTCCGAAAATAACTATCTCACCGTTATGTTCACACACATCTTGTCACGGTCATAAAAACTGAATATACATGAAACATCGCACATAAAAGATTAGGCTACAAAAGTCACACATTGTGTGGAGCTCCACTTGAAGCAGAATTACTAACATATAAATGGTTCATCCGACCCATCCTAGAACACGTCTACACTGTTATGAATACTTATACATTATATGAAATTACCCCCTTGTAGAAACAGTACAGAAGAAACCAATCCGTTTCATTTGCCGTCGTATCGAATTGAACTTTTCACGGTTAGCCCACCTTGCTACACTAGAATCACAACCCCTGCCAGAACGACGTAATCACGAATATTACAAACTTTTCCATATTATAACGAATAGTTCGCTATACACATTAGAGATAACTTTGTCTACCTATAAACCGAAATCTACTAGAAAGAGCCACAAAACTAACTTGAACCTTTTCAACCACATTAGCTACATAGGCACGCCTTCTTCCTCTGAACCATTGAAAATTGCATCTACTGCCACGTTAAATTACATCATTTCCTGTAGAAATATATATATATATATATATATATATATATATATATATAATTAAGAGTATGTTGTGTAATTCTTAAATAGCTTAATTTAGCCCTTTGTTTTTTTATTTCCATGTGTGCGTGAAGGTTGCGAACCGTACATGTGAATTAATGTATTGTGAGTTCTCACTCTGGTAATCTGTGCAGGAAAGCAATTTTTTTATTCTCTGTACATACCCACTTCTGCGATTGACCAATTGGGCTGCAGTATGTAGAAACAGATAAATAAATAAAAATATTTGTTCACTGTTTGTATCCCATTGTTGTTAGTCCATGGAAAAGAGAGGTAATATCACCGAAAATATGTCCGCATAAACGGGAGTTCTCAAATGATAGTATTTTACTCGGGCTCTTAACCGAGAACGTGCATGTGCGTGTGCATTTGTGTAGCCTCTCTACTCAAAATAAACCTACAAAGAATGAGAAATATAGGCTGGAGCCCTCACCAAAATTTTGAATGGCAAGTGACTCTCAGGGTGACCGCCTGCGTGAAGCACCTATAACTGGAGACTTGAGCTCATTCAAATGTAGTGGGGTCTTCCTACGGGAGAAAATTGATATCGAGTCGAAGACGTCGCCGCGTTCATGCTTCCAGTGGTACATTTGTGGAGTGCAGGTACCGTTGCCTTTCTGCAGGCTTACTTGCATGCTCCTTTGGAAGTGCGCTTAGATCCGCAAGGGAGCGCTAATTCTTATATGTGTGCTGTCCGCGTCAAGTCCCGGATTCTTCTCCATTCTCCATGTGGCCACGCGGGGCTGCTGACAGGTTGTGTTGAAAATTTTTCAGCTTAACGTTCCTTCCCTACTTGTCCGCTTCACGGTGCAGTTTGGCGGCATGGGAAATTTTCTGCCGATGTATTCATAGCTTTATGTAATTCAATCGGATCTTGACACGTTTGGGTTCGGTAATTTATTGCGCCGGACATTGCGAAATACCCAATGGGAACAAGTAGACGGATTAAAAACAGAGGATTTTACGACGAAACGTGCATACCTAGCAAACGACTCAGTGTAATGTAAATGCTTGTTTGATTCTTTGCTTTATTTAGGCAGGGTACAAGTGCATAAGACGAGACGTTTCAATTTCGGATCTTCTGAAAGGTAAACGCGGCAAAAAGCGCTCGAGCCTCCTGTTGACGCCTTTCCCCGAAGTAGCTCAACGACACCACCACAAGCTCACCCAGCACATTTCACGATCTGTAAATCGATGTATGACAATGGCAATGTCACACACGGCAACATTGTCAAAATATATAAACATAATTGTCGGCAATACTAGACAATGACAACGCACAGAAGAGGGGTAGTATCATAACAGACATATATGTACAAACAATTAGAGTGAATAGTTAGACACGCCTTAGCCAGGTGACTCCAGCTCCGCACTAGCCACTACCTTTTCTAGTTTTGGTTTCGTCGTAGATCGTGCACTCATGTGCGTCATTAGCCAAATGGGTTAGGCACAAAGAAAAGTCATAATTTAATACTGCAGACCAAGTCGGAGCTCATGCTGGTCGTCGCGAAATGGGACAGAAAGTTTGCGGAAGCGCACCAATGAACGAAAACTTGTGAAGACTCCGGCAGCCCCATCAAGCGGGATTCATTCATCTGCTCTCGAATGGTGAGGTTCCCTCCATAGGCCCCATGTGTCGCACTTAGTACGGCACGCAGATTAGGCGAAGTGCGGATAACCAAAGAAAAAGATTGGCTACAATCCACGCTAATGAGGTGGTTTCTCATCAAAGCTGTAAATGTCACCCACAACGATTACCATGCGGTGTCAGTGGAATTCAAAGATATGATCATACAAAGAATGGAAGAAAACGGAGAAAAAAACGGAGAGGAGCGTCTTTCGAAGGGTGAGACGTAGGGCTGCACGGGCAGCTATGGCGTAATCTCTCCGACTGCCTCCCCCTGTGTCGCCTCCCCCGGTGTTTCATGTGTCGCCTCCAAAAAGTGTCGTGTCCCTTTCTTGCGGAGCCGTGATACGAGCGAAAGACTGGCGCCACTCCGATGTAGCCGCACCCAAGAAGAGCCCCGTGTTTGACAGTGGCGTTTTTATAGCTCAGACAATGACGTCACTTCGGCCCGCACACCCAGGCGCTCCGCCACAACAGAGATAACAGATCGCACCACATCTCTCCCATTTGTAGGAGGGGTTTCAACACACCAAAAGAGTAATATATAAAACCCCAACCTAAACAAGGGCAGGTATCAACTGCAGCCATATCGCTGTGGCGGTCTTTTTTCGTGACCTATAATCTCTCACATTACCAAATGGCCTCTGATTACTCGACGAAGTCGCCGGCGTTAGGTTCAACATAGAAGGCTCTGACGAGGAGTTGGTTTCCTCGGAGTGCCCTGCAGCGTTGGGAGTGGTAGGGAAGTCATAACACGGGTCATGGCTGCTGGTTCGGTAGGTGTACCTCAGCGATTCCTGTCTGTTTCTCTCTAGCTCCACTCCGTTTTCGTTCCGCACCCGATAAGACCAAGGTCTCAGGGCTGAACTCAGCACCTTTGACGGCTATTTCTTGGTGCGAGGGGAGGTAAGAGGTAGCCGCAAGGCGACGGTCCTAGTCGAACCTTTGCTTCTCTGAACTGCCTCGTCTTTGTGTTGAAGGCTCCTGAAACCCAGAGCCTTTGATGGTACAAGTTTTTTCGGATGCTCTGCGAGCGTAGAGCGTAAGCGTCTGCCCATCAGTAGCTGGGCTGGACTTGTGCCCAACGGGCCAGGGTAGTCTCTATACGCAAGGAGGCCTAGGTAGGCGTCAACCGACTTTCCAAGAGCCGTTTTAGGGTCTGTACCGTACGGTCGGCTGCCCCGTTTGATTGCGGGTACCATGGGCTGGTTCTGGTGTCACGAAAGCCGTAACTTTCTGCGAACGCAGAAATTTCTGCAGACCCGAACTTGGGACCATTGTCTGTCACAACAATCTCTGGAATACTGTGTCTGTCAAATAGGCTCTTCATTTGTAAAATGACTACTGAGGAGGTAGTCGAAAATATAGCGGCGAGCTCTGGATGACGAGAAAAATATTCTACGAACATAAGGTAGCCTCTTCGGCGCAAGTGGAAGAGATCAGCTCTATAGCCTTAGCCGATGGCTAGCTAGGAGACTTTGATGGAAACATCGGTTCGGCTTTTAACTATTAACCAAAGCTCCAAGCTCGGCGCTGAAACCTCGCCACCACATCTATTTCCGGGCCCTCGCACGACATTTCACAATGCCCTGGTGTCCGTCATGCTATGAACGGAGCACTTCACTATTTATACTCTGAGGCACCACCAAACGAGACCCATGCAGAAGCGCACCATCACATGTTGTGAGGTGTGCTCTTTCCGACCAGTAAGGGCTCAGCCAAGTGCACACTTTTGCGCAGCGGGGCCAGCCTGCTTACAATACCAGCGAAGTTGTTGGAACGTCTCGTCTTGTTCTTGCGCCAAATTCATTTTCTCCAGTGTGCTGAAAATTTGAGTTTGGTGATGCAGCCTTCTACGTGGCTCAAAACGTAGCTTTAATCTAGCTGCCCCATCGCTAAGCTATCTTCTATGCACAGTGCCCGGGAAAGAGCGTCGGCGGTACCAATCTGCTTTGCTGGAACATAAAATACCGAAAAGCAAAATCGCATGAGCCTTTGTCGGAACCTTTGCATTTTAAGGGGAAACCCATCAATTGGGGAATGCTCCAGCAGCGATGCGAGCGCTTTGTGCCCTGTCTCAAATTGAAATTCCAGTCGCATCAAAAAACACTGCAGCCTTTCTGCCGCTTAAGTCAGCGCCAGCACTTCCTTTCCAATTCGTGCGTACCGTTGCTTTGTCGGTTACACGAGAGCCATACGCAACCGGCCGCCTTTCCCCGTCCAGCTGCACTTGCATCACACACAGCCGAGACCGACTGACGATGCATCGGTAGACACAACTGTGCGCAGCTTGGAGTCGAATTTTGCCACGCCTCGCGCCGAAGCGATCAACGCTTTTAGAGCCTCGAATGCGCCTTGTTGAGGCGATCCCCAATGCACGTCTCCGTCCTTCAAAAGCAGGCTCCGCAGCGGTGCTGATACGTCAGCAAGATTGCTCTTAAACCTTGCCATATAGTTTATGCCCAAAAACATGCGTACATCCGCTACACTTGATTGTATAGCCATCTCGTTTATGGTGTGAACCTTTTTTGATCAGGCCTGATACTCGAAGAATCAACCACGCAGCCTAAACACGCTACCCGAGTGACACAAAAGGAACACTTTGCCCGATTGAGTGGCACGCCAGCTCCAACGAGCCCTTCGAGGACTGCGTGCATCGTTCGTCGCGTTCCTATTTCGTTGCTCCGTAGACCAAAATGTCGTCCATTAGGTTCACCACCCCTGGGAGGCCCTCCAAGTCAACCGCCATTTGCTTTTTAAAGTATCCGGGGCCGAGCTGATACAGAACGGCAGTCTTCGAAGCAAGACCTACCGAACAGGGGTGATACAAGTTGTGAGCTCTGGGAGTTCTTTTGCCAACTTAACGTGGTAGAACCCGGAATTGGCGTCTACTTTTAAATAGTATATGGCCCCTGGAAATTGCCCAAGGACGTCGTGTATAGTTGTCACGAAAAATTCTTCACGGAGGACGTTTTTGTTCAGCTGGTTTAGTTCCACGCATATTCGCACTTCCCCTGATGGTTTTACTATATTGGCACTATTCCCGCACACCATTTAGTCGGGCCGTCTACCTTCCGAATGACCTCACTCTCTACCATTTTCTCCAACTCTAGTTTGATAGGGTCCTTAAGCGGCAATAGTATTCATCAAGGTGTAAACATTGCGAAGTGAAACGCACCCTCCCTCATGCAAATGGTGTATTCGCGGGGCATCGTGCCCAGGCCACAAAAGAGCTGCGGATACATGTAATCGTAGTGTTTATCATCAACTGCATCAACAAATTTGATGACGCCAAGTGCTTTAATTGCTGTCAGCGCCAGTAAACCACACTGCAGTGACTGTACGAACGTACGCATTTTGTAGCACTGTTTTTCATTTCCAAACGATATCATTAAAAAAGGAACCGTTAACATCGAGCGGCTAATTTGCGGCGCTTCTCAACGCAGCTCGTGATTTGTCTATGCGAGGCGGCACACCGGGTAAATCAGGGGGAACGACAGTGACTTCGGCTCCCGAATCTATTTTTGCTCATACGCGCACACCGGCTCAATTTTTTAGCAATATCGCGGGAGCGTCGACTATCCGGGCGATTAGCACCGTTTGATGGTGCGATATCCCTAACACGACGAGAGCAGCCGCATGCTCGTTAAGCAAAGGCTGCTGCTGCCGTCTTCTGCTAGGCTGCTCCAAGAGCAGACTGCCGCCCCTATTCTTATATTCGCCTATCACACTGCCCTCCAACCCGCCGTTAATGGGGGAAGAGGACAAGTGAAAGCGACAGATAACCAGGGACCCTTTGACTGCATTGGTGGGTCCATGTGTAGATTGTATATGTACCGTTTACTTTTTAGATGCGCCGCATCTCTTGCTCTCGGGTATGTCCCTCCATTGTCGTCGTTGTCGTGGCGCTGTCCGCACGCTCACTGCACATACGCAACTCTCCTTCGTTCTTCTCTCCGACAGCTGTGCGCAACACTCTCACCCCGTCTCATTATCATAACAACAGCTGCGCGTGTGCGCTTCGCTGCTCTGGGTGCGCGCATGTGTGCGCATGCGCGCGACTCCGCCCCCCCCCCCCCCCCGGGCTCCTCTCCTTTCAAAAGCGGGAATATAAGCGGGGGAGCGCGCGCCGCCGGATGAGTCCAGCGCTCGCTCTCGCACTTGACTTGACTTTGCTTGACGATACCTCCGTGCAAGATCTTCCGATGAAGACGTGATGGAAGCGACAGTCCGTTCAGCGAGTGGACTGACGCAATCCAATACCAGCGTCAGTCCCAACGCTCCCCCCTGATGCGTCGCTTCACATCAGGGTTCCCTCGCGAGAAGATGGGCGTAATTTTTTTTTGGTTTAGACAGATACTTTAAATTCAAATCTCCTAACTGGCGGGGTTTTTCGCGGTTTCTAAGGTATAGTGAAGAAGCGACATCAAAGAGCAGCAAAAAGCTGTTGTCTCCTAAGCGAACATAAGCAATTTGAAGCGTGATTTCTCAAAGTGTCCACTTTCATACGTCTTTTTATGTTAAATGCTCAAATGAAAAATGGAACTTACACGAACACTTTGTTCACAGTTTATTGCGGGATTCATTGACAGAAATGTCTTCGGTAGAGCTTTTGAAAAAAACCAGCACTTAAACTTACCCTTGTCTTGACTAACGCTCTCGTCATCCAATTTGAGACTTATTATTTCACCCCCAGATTCAACAACAGCAGCGACCGACGTGACGGGGAGGAGATCCGCAAGGGCCGCTACAAGTTCTGAGTTCATGTTTCTTCTCTCTCACTTGGCTTGGTTTTTTCCCAGAGTACCTCACAAGTCTCGTGATGCAGAGAACTTTTGGAAACGTTGGTTTCAAAATGTCCCATCTATGATGAGGAATGTTCAACACGGCCGCTGACGCAGCCATTCCTAGGTAATAAAGTCAAAATCTTGATGAGTTTTCACGGAAGGTGGTGTGTGCACTGGGGAAAGGTTGCGTTTCAGGATGAAGCATCATTCCGGAAACGGCCCAACTTATGACGCTGATCGAGATCTTTCTTCAATCTTGTGTAGTGGTCCCAGGCCGTCTGTAGTAATGAGGCCCCAATCGATCTGACGCGGTCGACGTAGGCTGGCTTGTACCTTTAAAATAAAAAATCACTGGAGTGATTAGGCTAAAAATTAAGTAAGGGAAGAAATGAAGCAGGAAAAACAGAAAGCTCGTAACACGGGCAAGAGCCGAACATACAAACACCAGGTGATAACAACATCCAAAAAAATACTAAGACTAGCCTTACCAAAAGAGGCCAACCTTGTGCCTTGCAGACGATAGACTCTGCCGGCTTGGTTCCACTCAGTGCACACGGTAGATTCTCGTTGAAAACACCATCCTGCTAGTCTTCTGCTGACCAGCCAGCATGGTATTGGGAAAACGCAAGCCGTTTTGCTTTAGCAGTTGTTGAAACCAGGGGATTTAGGGCAAGGGCCTGCTTCTTAACCCAGCTTCATGAAGTCTCTGCCGCACAAGCTCGTCGCAGACGTCGATGCCGGCACTGTCCCTTATTTGTCCTGCGGCAATAAACGGGTCCACAAATGCGGCAGCAATCATGGCGCAATCCTCGTTTTCAGTAGGTTTGGGCACATATATTTTTCCTGCTTCGCAAATACGCCCTTCCTCGCAAAATGCCCGATATATTCTGTTGACAGTTCACTGTGTAGTCCCAACGAAGGTTGCTATATTCCTCTGTGCCGCAACCCTCATCCCTTTTTTCAAAACGTTTCGTCTGGTTTCGTCAGGCACCCGACTAGACATTCTTACGAATATACACCACCTAGCAAAAACGAAGGCAGCCACCGTTGTTTTCGTATCGGTATAGGAGCTAGAAGGAACTCGATTATCTGTCGAGGTAGGCATATTATTCCGAAGTGGCTGCAATTTCTCGATTTCGATAATAGAGCCTTGCATTACTTCGTGTGTATACCTACGGTTCATGCGTGCAGGCAAACCAACTCAACCAAGCGCAGTTGTAATATAAGCCTGAGTGAAAGATCACCCGAACTATTGATCGGAAGTCACTTTTACATTTTTTTTTGCGTTTTCTTGTATTGATGAAAACAGTGGGCGATATACCCCTTTCGACAGAAACTTGAAGCAGAATATGGACGGGCGATACATTGATCGCAAGGTTCATTCGGCAACGCTCATTACGCTGTTTTCAGTTCGGGCCACTTGACTTGTCTTGAATAAACTGACGAGTATGGCAGGCAGTGTGATAAGCGTACAAACAAATCGGGGGCGGCTGTATTCTCTTGGAAAAGCCTAGAAAGCGGCCTTTGCTTGGTGTGGATGCGGCTGCTCTCGTCGAGTTTGACGTATCGTTCCATCATACGTCGCTGATCGACCGATTGGTCAAAACTCCCGTGATACTGGTGAAAGATTCGGTGGGTGTACACTGTTAATAGACTTCCGCGTACCTGCCATTGCAGCTGCCGACTGTCAAAACAAAAAAAATGTTTTGTCCTTTGCTTTGTAGCACAGACACGCCCGCCTGGTTGTTTTCCACGGTTAAGTGTGCTTTGATTCAGCAAAGGTGCACCGTGATGAACGTGCGGGGCACTGGCCTCTCGCATGACTGTCACGTCCACAGAACCGAAAACCTGGAAGTCCGCGGTGTTCCTGCGACCATGGCTGTTGAGACTATCGTTGCTGTTCGGTGGTGCGCCCCTGCCGGTTGATGAATGGCTCCCTCGGAATCCGTTGCAGCGTGCCCACTTCGCCAGCCATTGCCTCGTTGCTGTGGGTCCGAAGGTCCAGTTGCTGTCGGGGAACTGGCTTCTTGAGTATGGCCCTCGCTAGAGCGTCGCTAGCGTAAGAGTGGCATCCATCTCGGGAGCTTCTGACAGCTGTGCGGCTCGGAGGCCTACGACAAATCTGTCCCTGAACATACGCGCGCGGAATTCCGCAAATTCGGAGCGGTCAGCTAGTTCATGCTTCGCTGTCACAAACTTGTCCACGTCTTCATTGGGCTCTTGTTTCCGGCGATAAAAATTCGCGCTTTCATAGACTATGTTCTTGGCGGCCACGAAATGGGTGTCAAACTTTGTCTTTACTACCGCGTAGCTTTGGACTTTTGCTCCGTCAATCCGAACGTCTGAAACATATTCCTGGCCTGCCTACCCACGGTGTTCAACAGTGTCCTCACCTGCGCTTGGACCGTTCTGTGAAGGAGCACCGAGGCGTAGCGGTAGTCATCGAAGGACATAATCGATTCTGACCACTCGCAAGTCCTATCGAAATTGAACGCGAAGGCAGTTACAGGGCGTCGGATGGAGGGCTCGTTGCCACTGTCGGGCCATCATAGTATGACCAAGTGCAGGAAGAGTGCCGCAATGCCGCCGAGGAAAAGAAGGCTCACCCGACTTCTGACACCATGTAATGGCCGCTCACTGGGGAGCGGTGATGCTAGCAAAAGACTGATGGAACTGTGATGTAGTCGCACCCAAGAAAAGCCACGTGATAATTTGACAGTCCCGTTTATGCAGTTCAGAAAGTGATGTCACCTAGGCCCGCGCACCCCGGCGCTCGGCCACAACCGAGATAACAGGTAACACGACCAAAACGCCTTCCCCCTCCCCAGACATTGAATGCAAACCATCGTCTGTCTATCCTTCTCCACGTGTGGGCGTAGCTTAGTCGGCAAGACAACCGCCTCTCTCTCCCTCCGCTTCTCTTCGGGCCAGGTTGGATCCCTGCCAGTGCCTGTAGTTTGTGTAGCCTGGGTGTAGCCAGAAGCCAGTAGTAGCCTAAGATGTTTCTTTATGTAGCCAGTAGTTGCCTGGGAGTTTTCTGCTGACGCAGACACGCAAGTTCCTTGAACGGTTATAGGTGTACTCCTGCGTAGTAAAAAACGTTATCGATTCCAAATGTGGCTCGGAACGCAGATGCTCAGTCTGCGCCCTCAGAGACCTACACATATCTAGCAAAAAGCACCTTTAGGCGCACCATTCTCTGAAACCTTGAGCGATACATTTTACTGCGCAAGTCGTTGAAGTAGTTTATTTTAACGGCCCAGTTTCCGCGTAGTGCGATGCACAACCACAACCACAAGGATTTTTCGATACAAGTACGCGCCATTCGTAAGAAGTTGTAGGAAGCTTCCGCTGATTTTTGCAGCAACGGCTGCTCCGTGAAAATGCGCTTTGACCACTTATTTGTTGATGATGTTCGCTACAACTGGGATGACGCTACTAACGCACTGGTCGTGGCTGCCAGGTCAACGAATAACAGATACGCAAGGCATCCCCAGTCGTAAATTCTTCGTCGCCATCTGCACGATCCGCATCTTCCAATGCTTCCCCTCCAGCAACACCTGCCGCAACTTTCCGTTGACTGCAAAATACTACTACCTCGAATTTAGTCGCACTAAATATTAACGCCCAAAGCATAGCCAGCAAGTTTCCTGATCTGCTTACCCTTATTTCTTCGTATTCTCCTCACATAGTTGGAATCACAGAGACGTGGTTACACGAAGGTTTTTACGATGCAGAGTTCACCCCTCACGGTTACGCCGCAATTCGCGCCGATCGTTCGACAGAGAAAGGAGGAGGTGTCGCACTGACGTACGTTCCGAAATGAAATTCCCAGTCATTCCGGGCCAATCAAGAGTAGAGTCTGTATGGTGCAAGCTTCATATGGATTGGAATTCTATTGCTGTAGGGGTCTTTTACCGTCCCCCCGGGCCTTCCATTGATGGTTTGCATAGCCTTAATCAGTTCATGAACGAGCATGTATCCGACTTTTGAAACCTGGTCCTGATGGGAGATTTTAACACTCCCGGAGTTAACTGATCCTCCCTTACTGCTTCCGGGCGTGAAGCAAATATTTGCAATGCGCTGATAGACACAACGTTGTCATTTGGGCTATCCCAGATAGTAGTCGGAAACACACGAATAAACGCTATACTAGACTTGGTATTTCTAAGCTCAAATCTTAACGAAAAAGGCTTCCACTGTGAAGTTATCGATGGAAATCCTCCGATCACAAGGCAGAGTACTTGTTTCTTCTATCATGCGCAGAAAAAAAAACCGCACTTTGCTATCACTTACTTCTTGGATTTCAACCAAGCCGACGTAACCTCTATTATCGACATGTTAGCCGAAGCTTTTGAATCCTTTTCAGTCCTAAGCATGAATAGTAATATTGATCTGTTGGTCAGCACATTCGAGAGCCTGGTTAAAACTTGCATCAAACGTTTCGTTCCTACTAAATCAAAAAGAAAAATGTTGACGTTCCCTGGATTAATCGAGAAATTCTTCATTTACCGCGTACGCCTTCGCCGACTAAGGCGTTCCAAATCTACTAGTAGCCCACAGAGCATAGCCAAATTACAATAAGGCAAAGAAAGAACTCGGGAGTAAAATGAAGTGCGCTAAAGATTTCTTTTTCGGAGTAGAGTTACAACGCCTGCTAACAACTAATCCCCGCAAATCTTGGTCATCAATATTGCCTAAAAACACAATGTCAAACTCGTTTAAATAACAACGACATTATCAATGATCCCGTTATGATCTCTAGTGGCTTCAGTAACGTTCTTTCATTCCGTGTTTAGCAGCGACAAACGGCCAATGTCCAGAGTTCGTGAGCCGTAAACCCTTCCACATCCTTGGATAATGTCACAGTTAGCGAGGAAGGCGTCCTAAATCTTATACTGAACCTCAGCACAAAGAAATGCAGTGGACCAGATGGAATTCCGAACATGTGTCTTGTTCCGTACGGCTTTATGGACATGCCGCTACCTAACTGTCATATTTAATAAAATCACTTGAAAACAAGTACAGTCCCGAGTTCATGGAAAATAGCAAAAGTGTTGGGCATTATACAAATCCGGTGACAAGGCAACTATTCAATAATTATAGACCGATATCCGTTTCACCTTATTCGAGCAAATAGCTCGAGCATATTATTTACAAGCACATAATAGAATATTTGGAAAAGAATAACATACTGTCCAACGTTCAACACGGGTTCCGTCGAGGCTTCAGTACCATAACCCAGCTAACCGAATTTGCGCACGACATTGCTGACAATATGAACAACAGAAAGCAAACAGACACTATATTCATTGATTTTCCAAAAGCTTTCGATATAGTGCCTCACACAACACTCACCTGCAATTTAAAAGCCATTTTCAATAACACAAAGATCCTCAATTGGATTTCGCATTTTCTCAGCAACCGATCGCAATATGTAGACTATAACGGATCCGAATCACCAGTTTCTAGTGTGCCTTCCGGTGTTTGCCAGGGTTCTGTACTTGGTCCTTTGTTATTCATACTCTACATAAACGGCCTGCCTTATAACATCAACTCCAAGATTCGCTTTTACGCACATGATTGCGTCTTATACAACACAATCACAACAAAACAAGATCACCACCGTCTTAACAAATTATTTTCAGCATTTTCTGCATGGTGAGAGTCATGGCAGATGACTATCAATTTTAGTAAAACCGTAGTCATGTCGTTTACCCATAGCGCATCACCGTCCGATTTCACGTACTTTTCCAAGGGTGTGCAATTAGAAAAGGTCCCACACTACAAATATCTAGGCGTCTACTTTACCAGTAATTTGCTCTTGGTCCAAATATATCGATTTCATTTCTAACAAAGCACAAAGAAAACTTGGCTACCTGAAACGTACACTGCCTCAGGCCCCTCAACACACAAAGTTATTAATGTATAACACAAAAATACGTCCGGTATTAGAATATACATCTAACGTATGGAATCCACACAAACAGCTGACATTAACCGCATTGAGGGAGTGCAAAAAAAAGCCATCCGGTTTATCTGCCGCCAGATACGACGCAACTTTTCCCCAACTGGTGCCCTCCCATCGCTTAGCCCGCCGTCACATCGATTTCACTAAATTTTTTCACTGGCGTCGTTCATTCTACGCATCGTTTATATCCACTTCCGAATATATCACCCTGGCCAAGCCTTCGACAACAAGAAGCAATAACCCCTTGAACATTTCCCCTTATCGCCCACGCAATCAACACGTTTAGTTTAGTTTCTTTCCCCGAACCATAGAAGTGTAGCGCCACCCATCATCATCTTCTTAAGCGCCACCATCTTCGTCAGCAGACTGACTAGCTGGCACGGAACACACTCGGCACCCGGCACACCTCGGGACGGCATCCGCGTTTCTACGCGCCTCGTCCTGTCCATGGCGCAGCCAACGCAACCACAATAACGTGGGCTCGGCCGCACCGCCTCATCGGCCGCCTACAGAAGCATCGAATTTATTGCCAGGCAGCGTCCGTTCTCTTCAATCACAGAAATTTTTGGAAGCACTTGAAAATGACTAATTTATCCCTTGTTAATAATTTTTTTGTGTTTTGTTGCTTTAGCAAACTTTGTGTATCAATGCATAGGTGTATAAACGTGTTATTTGTAGGGCATATTGATGAGCGCACGGTATACTTGTGTTTCGTATGTTATGCATCCTGTATCAATATGTACTCATGTGACCTTGCCCATTTTAAGTTTTCGTGACTGTCGCGTTCATTCCGCATCCTGCACTGCTAGTGTGGCAAATAGTCTGTCTATTTTATTCATGTATGGCTGTACCCTGGTTTTCCTAAATCGATATTTTGTGCCTACCCCCACTTCGGCAATAGCCCCAAAGGGGCTGCAGTATGTTTAAATAAATAAATAAAATAAATAAAAACTGTGGCCAGGGAGGATGTCAGTTCGCCACTACAAAACTATGTATGAAATCATATGCAGGTTACCGATCGGAGACATACATGGTTATCGCATTTAAGCGATTAGATAATGAATAAATAAAAGCTGCTGCAGCAAATCTTACAAAAGAGCAAGAATGCATAAGTACAAATAAAAGAGGATACAGTCAGAAAATTATGTTACCAAACCTATTACCTAATGAATAATATAAAAATCGAAAAAATGCTCACATCCCCAGCTTTACGAGCCAGCTCGGGAAATATTTGTATGGTTTAACAAGGCTTCATCACTTGATTTGAGGGTTTATAAACATCACCGCACGCTATAAGTATTTATATCGCGATTTGCACATCAGCGCGCATAACATTAATAGCGACGCATTTGCGATTTTGCCGTCCACTGTATGCGCCCTTAGCCAGTTTCAACATGTCACCCACCGCGGTGGCTCAGTGGCTAAGGCGTTGTACTGCTAGGGAGGAGTACGCGGGTTCGATTCCCTGCCGCGGCGGCCGCTTTTCTGCTGGAGGTGAAAAGAAAAGCCGCCCTTCCGTACGAGATTTCGGCGCACGTTGAGGATCCCCAGGTGGTCAGAATTAATCCAGAGCACTCAACTACAACGCGCCCCATCGCCTGCATTGCGTTGGCGCATTGAACCCTACAATAAATAAATCAGTGTCAACATGTGTTTTCATAGCCACAAGTTAGCACGTACCAAACAGACAACAGCTGATAATGCGGAAAAGGTATACAATGCAGGCCGCGTCAGCTGTACGTGATCTGAATATTACAACGCTCGCCGCTGATGCTTTTTCACCGAACGTCGAAACAAGAAGAAGCGGTAAAGAGTAACATACAACTTCCGCAATCATGCAGAATATTTCGCTTTACATCCGTTCATATTCATTATATATTGCGTTCACAGACAACCATTTTAACCTAGGTTAGAAGGGAAAGATTTCAATGCAAGCTTCACAACAATATTAATACATGCTGAATTGTGTTTAATTATTTGATGTTGTAGCCGTTAGGATATTGTTTTATTACTCTATGAAACTATGTCGAAATAGAAAAAAAAGTACTAAAGCCATCATACAGCGTTACTTGGAAGAAACGCGTGACGGGGAAACTAAGCGACGAACGACAATCAAACAGTTCTTAAAAGGGCCCTGCAGACGAAATACAAGTTTGTTTTATTCAAAAGATTTCGTGTTTTGTAGGGTCCCCAGCACTTGTCTGGCAACAAATGTTGCCGTGTTCACTGATAAATTCATCAAGTTAGGTTAAAAATTTCTGTGAAGGTGGCTCACAGTTCTGCTTGTTACTGCCGTTAGGCGAATGGTGGTTGCTATGCGCCTAATTCGGGACTTGCAAGGTGGAAATCGTCCGGTAATGCTTCACCGGGATTGACTTCATTAACGGTGTCCACAATGAAATATGGCAGCGTCCGCAATTAATGATGTGCAGCTTGATCATCTACCAGTTTATTCTTTCACTTTGTAATGTGCGAAGAATTGGAAAGAACATTTACCATTGCAGCAGTGCGCTGAAACTGTTTTCCATCTTTGTTTTTAATTGCGTGGTCATGTGGTTCTTGTGTCGATTATAGTCTCTTCCCATTTATACCGTGTAGCAATTTGAGTCCAGACGCTTGGTGCCTATGCATGGCTGCAGGTGTTGAATTATTTTTGGTCCTCTTCGTGTTCTTGGATTCAGTAGAGAAGGTTCGCATGTACTAAGTTATTACGCATAAGTGGCGTGTTCTCGAAGCGTTCGTATTATTACGGGGGGTGGGGTGGGAGGCTGTCATTTTATCGCAGTGACTTTAACAGCACTAAAGTTTAGCGAACGGTGTTGTTTCTCTGGTCTTCCATTGTATTTTTCCGAAGGTGAGGCTCGGCTCTCAATTACTGTGCAACGTGCAAAGGGCTCCCTGCTTGTTGAACAGTTGTCAGGGGCCCTTTAGTGGTTGCGGATATCGGTGCGGTCTATGGCGTCCTCCATTGAATCCAATATCGGACACTGCCGAGTCGGCGATTGGGCTTCGTTTCAAGGCTTCTTGCAACAATGATATAGAAAACACCCACGAGAAATGGCTGGAACTTGTACAGGAGCCATGAATTCTATTTACGCAACAATTATGATGATATTGTCACGGGACGGGACAATCCCCGTTGCGCGATGGCCCACCACGAAGGATGACGACGAAGAAGAGCTGTGTGCACGGAGCAGCCAGGCCAGGCTCGGTTATGGCCTAATGTAGATAGTTTATTTATTTATTTATTTATTTATAAAAACCTTACAGGCTCCGGGTGAAGCATAGGGTAAGGGGGGCATACAGAAAAGAGGAACTTGGGGCATATAGCCAACACATTCTAAAAGGGAAATATAAACAAGATGAACAGGACATCATTATACATTTATAATGAAAAGGTACCATCAAAAATTCATAAACACTCAAATCAAAAGAAAAATTCAAGGAATGTGTAAACAGAGATAGAAAGCATGGTTATCGAGTATGTGGGAAGCACACATGTGAGGTAAAAAGATTAGGAAAAATGCGCATTTAGTTGTTCACGAAATTTGTCATGGTTTGTTATAGAAGCGATAGCGTCCGTAAGTTCATTCCAATGAGATATGGCGCGAGGTACAGCCGATGAATTGAATGCAAGTGTTTCCCCATAGATACGCTTAAAGCCGAATTGATTGTGTAAACGTGACGAGACGCGTGAAAGGGGTTCGAGGGGGAGCGGGGATGGGTTATCACTATGGGCGTATTTTTGAAACAAACACAAAAGAGCGACCATGCGACGAACTTGTAGTGGTTGTAATGAAAGGTCTATTTTAATCTGTGTGATACTTGAATGGCGACTATAGTTCCGAGAAATAAAACGGGCGGCTCTGTTTTGGATGGACTCGACCAGATTAATTCAGTAGCTTTGATGAGGTGACCATATAGATGAGGCGAATTCTAGCTGCGGGCGGACGAATGTGAAGTAGGACAATTTTCGCATGGCTGGTGGCGCGTTACGCAGGTTACGACGCAGGTGTCCCAAAGTTTTAGATGCTTTTGCGCAGATTGAAGTAATGTGAGTGGACCAGGAAAGTGTAGAAGTGAAATTGATACCTAAATATTTGTAGGTAGTGGCTCGTGATAATGCTGCGTTTTTTACATGGTAAGTGAAATCAGAGTGAGTATGCTTACGAGAAAAGGTGATAGTTTTGCACTTAGTTGTGTTTAGCATCATTTGCCAAGTCGCGCACCAGGAATTATTTTAGTCGAGGTCTTTTTGCAAGGTAATGTGACCTTGGGCAGTGTTAATGACACGATAAATGATACAGTCGTCTGCGAAAAGCCGCACAAATGATGAAATGTTATTGGGCAAGTCGTTAATGTAAATTAAAAACAGTAATGGACCAAGGACGCTGCCTTGAGGTACCCCTGAGGTGACGTCAGTTATAGTTGAGGAAGAGTCATTCACGACGGTGAACTGTGGGCGAAGCGACAAGAAGTTTCGCAACCACGATAAAGTTAATGAGTCTATGCGGAGAGCTGATAATTTAGAAATGAGGCTCCAATGAGCAACACGGTCAATGCCTTAGAAAAGTCGAGGAATATGCAGTCTGTTTGCTGGTTATTATTTAAGTTGAAATGACAAATCTGAGGAAATTCAAGCAACTGGGTAATCACAGAGAAAACCTTTCTGAGCCATGCTGATTTTTGTGGAAGTACTATTTTTCTCTAGGTGTCTGAAATGTGCGATGCGATGATGTGCTCAAGTAACTTGCCGCAGATGCATGTTAATGAAATGGGTCGATAGTTCTCATGTGACGTTTTATTACCATCTTTGAATACTGGAATGACTTTGGCTACCGTCCAATCTATGGGTAGCTGGCCTGAAAAATTAAAGACTGTTTGAAAATATGAAATTAATATTTGACTTGAGACGTTTACTGGTTTTTAGTATCTCATGTTGATGTTATCAACGCCACTACAAGTGGATACTTTTAGATTATTAATGAGAGAGGACGATTCTTCAGGGTGATATCAATTTCCTCCATAAAAGGGCAATCAAGGTCACTAACCATGGGCACATTGGTATGATCTTCTCTGGTGAAGATAGACGTGAAAAATGAGTTGAAGGCGGATGCGCATTGTTCATCAGAAAGGGGAGTGTCGTTATCAAACAAGCAGATTTTATTATCATCAACACAAGGGGAAATTGTACGCCAGAATTTTCTAGGGTTGTTTTTCAGAATAGAAGGACGATCATGTGTAAAGTACTTGGTTTTGGCCCGGTCTAACTCCAGCTTATATACTTTCAGGAAATCGGTGTATTTTTTCCACGAGGATGCGCAAGGCTCGTTCTTTGCATTTTTGTACAATCTTTTCTTTTTATTTCTCGATGTTCGAAGATTTTTATTAAACCATGGGTTAGTTTTGTGGTTACTGATATTAATTAGGGGTACGTACTTATCGACTAACGAGCACAATTTGTGCTTAAAAAGGAGCCAGTTGGATTCCACTGTACGGTCGTTAAATGTGGGCAGAAAAACGTGATTAACAAAGACATCCAAATCAGAGTTCATGCAAACGTAATTCCCTCTGCTATAATCGCGAATGTTTTTATTACTGAATCCTGTTTCTGGAGTAGGCATTTCAACGGTTAAATGGATTAGTTTGTGGTGACTAAATCCACACAAATAAGATAATGGGCCTATGGTTTCAGGTGCAGTGGTGAAAATTAAATCTAAAACATTAGGTCCCCGGGTTGGTTGGTCTACAATTTGAGAGAAATTAAAGTCCAGAATTAAATTTAAGAAATCGGTTGAGCTGCTACAAGTGGATGACAACAAAGGCCAATCAATTTGGGGGTAATTGAAGTCTCCAAGAAGGTAAACTTCATGCCCCCGATATTTCTTCAAAGCGAGGTTAATACTGTCAAGCAAGTCATCAATAAATGAACTGGAAGCATTGGGAGGACGGTAGCAAACACCAATTAAGATTTTACTAGTTGAGGCCATGCAAGAAACCCAGATTATTTCTATAGGCGACTCAGTTTCAATGACGAAGGATGAAATTGTTTTTTAACTGCAAGAAGAACGCCCCTTCTTTGGCGGCGGTCCCGTCGGTAGATATTAACTATCCGGAAGGACCTCGCCATTGCCTATTTGGTCATGTACCCACGTCTCGGTTAATGCCAAAATATCAGTGTCGCTGTCCTCAAGAAAAGAACAAATATAATCCTGTTTAGGCAGCAGGCTGCGGATGTTAGTAAATAATGATTTCAAAGAAGGATTAGCAGGACGTGACAGAGGCAGGCTTGGGGACATGTGAACATGTTCTCTTTTTTAGCTATCTTGGTGATAACTCAACAGTGTTGGAATCGCGATTATACACGTATGTCTCTTTACCCATGCGCAGTTTTTCAACAGACAAGTTAAATTTCTGTTTTTGCATTTTTGCAAACTCGACCAGTTTGCGCCTTGCTAATCTTGAATATGGTGAAAAATCCTCGCCAATCGACACGGTTGACCCTTTAAGTTTAAATGCTGATGAAAGAACTTTCTGCTTATCTTTATAGAAGGAAAATTTCGCGATTATTGGCCTTTTTTTGTCGGGGGAATAACGGCCAAGCCTATGAACGCGTTCGAATTGAGTGCTCGTGCTCGGCACCTCAAGTTTATCTGTGCAAAGTTTGATAATTGTTTGTTCTGATGCAGCCCAATCTTCGTTCTCGTCATCATCAATCCCATAGAACAGCAGATTAGAACGTCGCATTCTGTTTTCCGCATCGTCGTACCTTAATGTAACGAGTCTGTAACTGGTTTGTTAATGTGTGTAAAACATTACTAGAAGTGCCTTCCACTGGAGAGTTTTCACAGGCGACACTAGTTTCAAGGGCAACAATCCTTTCAGTGAGGCGTTTAACTTCATTATCGGTTGCCAACTGTTTTCTCTTTAAACCCTGGAGTTCGTTCAGTATCGTCTGCTGCCCTGCTTCGATTCGGCGCACGGTTTCTAACACAGAGGCGAGGGTGTTAGAATCGCTATATTTGTCAAGACTACCACCTTTCTTAGTGGGGCCGGGATTTGTTTCCACCTCCCCCTGACAACAACAAACGCATGAAGTCAACACATTGGGAACCTTTCCGTGAAGGCAAGCACAGCAACCATTTCATTTGTTCATAAACGTCTATTGGGCACGACACCGCTAGCAAACAGTAGTCACTACTCCTAGCACAGGCAGCAAAGTTCATGTATCTAACCTGAAACAGGAGGAGTGGTGAGCATGCCATCGGGCTTGCGGTGAAGTGCCCGAGGGGGATCGTTGCTTGCGGCCTTTTATCTCCCGCGCCACTTGATTCGGTACTGTTGCTCGTCCCGCGTTGCCAGATGACGGTGCTGGTGGTGACCAAACTTAGCGAAACAGGCACATCGGCAGCCCAGTGCTGCGGCGAGGCGATGAAACCACGTTGCAACGGCCAGGGAGCCGAGCAGGTCAAACCACCGATGAGGGAAATCTGAAACAGGTGGAGCGGTGAGCATGCCATCCTGCTTGCGGTGAAGTGCCCTATTGCATGCGGTGAAGTTCAAATACATGCGGTGAAGTTCTTCACCATTATGTAAATACATCGCTTTATCGCTAAATGGTTCGTGTCATCTGCCGCCACGTTACGTTTGGTGGAGTTTGCGGGTTCGTCAACCCCATCCTGGCCCCAGCATCGCATCGCATCGGCGTGGACGCAGCCGCCAAGGACAACGAAGCCGCGCGGGCCGCCCCAGCCCAGTCGAGACCAGAACAAGACGATGTCCCCCGCCCTATGTTCCCCAGCCCGAAAGACGAGCATGAAGGCCAGACGAAACGAGCCGTGCCCAGACAAGCCGAAGATGTGTTCTGCCACCCTTCCGTCCGACGTGGCTCGACGACCTATGGTGCTTCGCCGCGGTTGAAGCCATTGCTGTTGCTGCGTCGGGCATCATCAGCACCGTCATCGTTATTCATGGCGTCAAATGATTCGTAACTGCATTTTTCATCCCAACACTCATCCGCCTTCAATCGCCAGTTTGCCTCGGCGTCAACCGGGACGGTCTTCATCGACCGGTGAGGTGATGTCACGGGACGGAACAATCCCCGTTGCGCGATGGCCCACCACGAAGGATGACGACGGAGAAGAGCTGTGTGCGCGGCGCAGCAAGGCCAGGCTCGGTTATGGCTTAATGTATATAGTTCTTCACCATTATGTAAATACATCCCTTTATCGCTAAATGGTTCGATCATCTGCCGCCACGTTACAAAATTACCATGTACGGAAATTAGGGGACTTGTTTGACAACACTTGGTCGTCACAGAACAGCCGCAGGCCGTTATCGCTGCTATAACGAAACACGCTCTCAGCGGTATAACAAAAGTTGAACAAGTGGGGACCGTGTGACTGACAACGACGGCACGAGAGTTGAGTGGCGCACGGGTGGTGCATGAAACTCTGATCCCGAGGTAAGGTGTGGGTCTGTCCCGAGTTGGCGTGCTGGAGTGTTTTGCGTGAAAACGCGGAGAAGTGAAAGGAGAAAAGAGGAGCATCCAGGAGCGTCAAAGTAATTAACACCAAAGCACAGGAAAACAAAAGCGGAGAAAGGGACGCCATTACGATGTTGCAGTACGTAAGTAATAATAGGTATCGCCAGGTTTTTGCCTCCAAAGGACACAAGGACAATGAAGTGGATATAGAACAGGTTTTTGCCTCCAAAGGACGCAAGGACAATAAAGCGGACATAGAAATACTTGGTTTTATGAAATTTCGTTTTTGAAGCTCTATTTAAGGCCATGCAAATTTAGTGTGCACCTACAATTTAAAACGAATGAGTGCAAGAATGAACACAATAATGAATGTAATAATGAACGAATAAATGAATGAATGAATGAATGAATGAATGAATGAATGAATGAATGAATGAATGAATGAATGTTCGCTTCTAGAACAAGGCTTCCTTATAATACGGTCCATCCATGAATCGCATGATACCTTCATCCACTCCTTGTGGCTTGTACAGGGGGCGTAGGTTTGCTATTGCGTCATATTTATTTCTCTTGCGCAGGTCTGCGTCCTTGGCTGCATACTGAAGTTTTTCGTCGACTGGGAGCGCCTTGCGGAAGAGTCTAGATTGCAGGAAGGTCAAGCATACCCATTTGGCATTGCTGCGCCATGGCCAATAGCTTATCCAGCGCAGCCCGGAGCTTATCCAGCGCCACCCGGAGCTTATCCAGCGCCGCCCGGAGGTTTCCCTGCGTTAGGACAGTGGGCCTACCCTACGCCATACTACGTCAACCCTCCCCGAGGTGTCGGCGGTGCTCCGCCTGCAGGGTACCCGCCGCCCAAAGCGGTATTGCCCAAATAAACGCCTCCGATCAGGCGCGCTTCGCAACAAGCCATGCTTCGGTCCTTTTGTGAGCATTGGAAACGTGCCTTTGCGTGTGTTCAAATTACCCGGGTACGCGTGATTCGAAATCTTCATCGCAAATCACACTCTTAAAATCGCCTGTCATAATTTGTGGCAAAGTGAATCCCACCTCATTTTCGTTTCACTCCTCTTGAACCTGGGAAAATAATCATACGTTGCAATGGCAGAACACGTAGCGGGGCGTCTGGCCATGATACCCTAGACGGCGTCTTTTAACACGTCGTGTCCCAACGGGATGCTCGGGTGTTGTAGAGGAGTATATTCCTGCGCATGTCACTGCAGCACGCCTAAACCTGAAACTTCAAACCTACTCACTCTTCTACGTCAATGAGTGGTGCTGAAAATTTCCCCGTTATTTTTCTTCTCTGCGTCTGTCTGAAATGAGCTCTGGATTGTTTTGTGTTGTCTGTAGTGCCTCCTGCGGTGGAGATTGGTGTAGGGTAATTGCAGAAGAACATACAAGGAGCAAGTCACCTGTGGAGAAAAAGAAGTGGAAATTAACGATAATGCTTAAGTACAATGGGCTCAGCTGAGGCGCTCGCTTTTCCAATTATGATACACTACTAAACACATGTGAATTTCAGAAGTCTTTTCCACAGGGTTATTGTGACCAGTGCGATATTGAAGTAAGCCGAACTGAGGACCTCTCATAAGTACCCAAACTCCCAGCCACTAAAATGGAATGGGGTGCACTGTTCCCCGTCGAAGTTATACTTTCTTCGTTTCATCCTTTCCTACTTTCTTTCAGTCCTTTTTTCTTTCCATCCTTCCTTCCTTCCTTCCTTCCTTCCTTCCTTCCTTCCTTCCTTCCTTCCTTCATTCCCTTTTACCTTCTTCATTGCTTTCCCTCCTTCCTTCCTTCTACTTTTTTTACGGAACGCAGAGCGGAGGCCAAAAACTTGATGCCTTACTTGTTTCCTGGCTCCTGGTAACAATGGCGTCCGGGCAGAAATATAAAAGAAACACTAGTGTGGAATGCAAACTTGCAGAAGTGTGACAACCAAACCAGAGTAGTAGTCCAAAAATGCAGTCGCAGTAATGCGCTTCGGAAGCGGATTTCACGTATACTGGGCACAGAATAGTATATTGGAAAGGAAATTTGGCGCATTTTATAGCTTCACAACACTACTATCTTTTCCATGCAGCACAATGAATGAACAAAGTGTTGAATGCACAATATAATGGCTCACTTAATATTATATATACTATACCATTGCATAACTTTTTTTTATTTTCCGTATACTTTAAGCCGTATACAAAAGGGTACTGTAACTGGACATCGTTAGTACGTATTATTTGAGAGAGCGAGAGAGAACATTTTATTTAGCCTATATTTAAGAGTGGCACCCAAGTCCGGGAATCCATGCATTGCCCTAGCCGTCTTGGCCCATGTCGGCAGAAGAGTCGTGTACTCCGGTTTACAGCTTGTCAACTGTCTCCCACAGCTCAGGAAAGGAAATGGTGGAGAGGGGACGTAAGGCTGCATTGTGAGCGCATTCCAGAATTATATGCTTGAGGGTACGTAGCTGTGGATAAAATTTGCAAAGAGTGGTGTACTGTGGGGAAAACAATTCATTCGAACCGGCTGTACTTATGTCCGTAATTTTAATTGTCGGAGGGTTTTTACTGAGTTGTGCCGAGGAACGGGGAACCGGGGCAGGCTTAATAAAAGACATTTATCACAAGGTGGACCTCGAAATAAACAAAGCACAGCAAACGAACCCGTTCACACACGAAAAAAAAGTTATATGAAAAGTAGAATTACGTGTCGCGGTCGACTGAATAGTCTCTTACTATATCTATAAGGTCTTACACAAAATCCGGAAACAGGCCTACCCAATGACCGACGCTTAAGAATTAAGGTTGAGTGGCTGTGAAGCTGTCATGAAGAGGTAGTGCCTCCGTGTTGTCGTCGCGATTGTGTGAATCAGGTTTTGGAGCGTCGCCGTTACCGGGGTCGTCGTAGCACAAGACGACGATGCGATCCGGGAGACAGCGAAAATGCCCTGTCGCCGCTTGAGCCGCCAAAGCGTGGATTGGCGGAGCGTCGTGATTCAAGAGCTGATGCGTCGTCGGCCCGCTCCCGCCCAGGCTTGTGTCGGGGCGTCGATGCCTTGGGACACGTCACTAGGGGCTTCACTTTTCAGGAACCCGGTGTGGTGGTGATGGTGGTGCCAAAAGATGTGGCTCATACCCACTCAGGTGGATTGGCCAGGAAAGGGGCGCTCACAGAGAGAAATTACAAAGTAATTAAAGGGACACATTTAAGGAATGAAATAAAATATCAGGGAAATATAAACAAAAAAAAACTGCCGAAACATCAGACGTAGCACCAGGAATGGTTGAAACCGACATAAAATAAAAAATGAAAAATAAAAATAAAGGAAAGAAAACGTGGAAAGTATGTAGAGGAATAAAACAAGAAGGGAAGTTGGTGAAGGACAGGCAGTGGGCAGGAAGGCACTGATAGGGGTGATCAATACACGCAGGGATGTTTTTGAGGGAAGCCGGGCACGGCCTGGGGCTAGCACGGGAGGCGGCCAGATTCCGAGATGAATAAGTGCACGGCGGAGCAAACATCTGCGCGGCTAAAACCCGTGCCTTCGCCCCAAACGAAGAGATTAGAGGAACAGACAGTGGGAAGGCCAGTAATAATTACAGACCAATTTCAGTTATCACTGTTCGAAGCCTTATAATGGAAAAACGGGTCCATAAAAGCATGATGTCTTCATCTGAGAGATTTTTTATTATAAGTCCAACGTAATACGGCTTCAGGAGAAGACTTAGTGCTATTGATATGTTAGAAGAATGCAGCAACTATATAAAGAGGCATATAACCTAAACCAAACCAAAATAGTAGTTGAATTTATTTTAGATTTAACTAAAGCATTCGACACCATCGACCAAATTGTAATGCTACATAAACTAGAGAATATAGGTTTCCGCGGTTCATACCAAAAACTTTTTATCAGCTATTTTGCTGATCGCATTCAAGTAGTGGGTGCTAAAAATTTGAATAGCGACTTCATGAATGTTAAATATGGAGTGCCACAAGGATCCGCGCCCGGACCTCTTTTAACATCTATTTTAATGATATTGCAAACGTTCAATTGAATGCCCAACTCCTTCAGTACGCAGATGACGCAGCACTAATCTTGTCACAGGAATCTTACAATGAGGCTATAGAGCTACTTCAAAATGACGTAACAAAAGTAGGAACATCGCCTGATAAAAATCAAATATTTCTAAACAAGAACAAAACCATGTTAATTTGTCCTAGAAACCCGCATAAGAAACCACCGTAACGGATCTATTGTGTTGCATTCTGACTATTGCAAAGACTGTTCGTGCGTACCGCTACAGCTTTCACCCACAGTGAAATACCTGGGTCTTCATTTTGACGAGAACATGTCCTGGGCGCCTCACGTTGAAAACATTAACAAACGTCTCAGAACCGTGTCGCCCAGTTTTATTTTCTAAAATTTAGTTCCGCTATCAACCTACGCCTACAGATTTTTAGGGCCCTAGGGCGGTAGATTCTGCGCTATGGAATTTCAGTCTATGGTTCCTGCCCACAAACCAGATTATACAAGATCAAAAAGTTATTGGATCAAATATCTACTAACATGCTATATGGTGCTGACCTGGAGATATTGAACACATGCGTAAAAATGTACGTTTCCGGCGTGGTTTCTTTTGTGGGTCTGCATTATCAAGTAGTACTTTTTTGAAACGTATCTTGTACTCGATATAAAAAAGTAGTAAAAAAGCCTAAGGTGCTACGCAAAACAGACCGTTACGAATTGCCTAGAATATATACCAACTATGGTAAACGGTGCCGGGAATACTACGTTCCCTTTTATTTCAATCACTTGCTCGTGAGCATATAAATGCTATGCTCAATTAATAAAGCGATATCTCAAATTAAACATTGGGTAAATTTTGTAAACTAATAGAGTGTCGTTGACAGTGTATTAGCCAGTAAAACCAGTGTAATTTATTTCGAACAGATCCTGCCCATTGAGTAGTTTTATTTTTTTCATGAGTTTTACTGCCTCATTTGTTTATATTCTGTAACTCTTATGAAGATGTGTGTGGACTTCCAAAATCGGAGATTTTGTGAACTTACTTAAGTGCGAATGTGCATGTTGGTATGGTCATGTGTACATGGAGTTGTCGTTTTGTTTTGTCTTTGGCAAAAAAATTGCCTCTTGGATTGTTTGCCCTGAACGAGAGTCCTGAGCCTGCCGTGATCTGCCCACAAGCGATTTGCGCTTCTGTGGGCCCGAAATGTACAGTGACATGTATCGTGTTATAAAGTGCTATGTATGTATGTATGTACCTATTGACCACCGTAAAGGATACCAAGTCAATGTTACTTAAGCGGGTATCGGAAAAATACTTTGAAAATACTGGGTCTAGAACTCAGTGGGCTCACTCCAAAAGGTAAGATTTCACCCCGAGGCTGTTTGAGCCGCACAACGAAGTTTGTTTGGCATATGCTGAAAACAATAAAAGGAGTCTTCCAACAGAACCATTAGATGGCGCTGGGAGTGCAGAGTATGTGGTCAAAAAAATATTATGGCACGATCACTCCTATGAGGCACTCCGCAGACTGAACGCGCTCATGCCTACTCTAGTGCAAGTGAATAAAACAAGTGCGACCAGGGAACTGGTAAAGGCCAACTACGTCGACGTAAAAGTTCTTTGAGCGTGCCTTCATTTTAGTCGACGAAACGCATCCGTGAATTGGTCGTTTTTGGCGATGGAGATGAGACTTACAGCGTTGCGCTGCTACAGGCAGCGGTAGCAGCCACGACAGTCGAAGCGGAGCCCAGGGAGAATGAAAATGCAGCGAGGCACTAAACTTCGACAAAGTCCGAGCCCTAGATGGTCGACAACGCTTACCGATAGAGCACCAGCCCCAAAGATAACGCCAGACACGCTCGAAATAGAGTGTCAGGAAGCCGAAAAAACGCCCAATGCAGGAATTGCGTGAAAGAACCTGGACCAACAATTGGTCCACCCTGTGGCCACTAGCCTCCCAGTTACTAATTCGGAGCTCCCCAAATGCTGAAACAGCAAATACTTTGCGCAAACTGCCAAAGGAACGTTGTAACGTTGGGTGGCACGGAGGATACGATAACTGCCTACGTGGCGTTCTCTGACTACGAAGTGAAGGAGTCGCAGACAGGTTACTCCGTAGCCCTTGACCCTAACATCTTCTGCAAGGTGTTCGAAGGCATTCATGCTTTTTATGGCTAGTCTAAGGAAACGTCCGCCCCTTTTTTTACCCACCAACTACCACTTGGGCAACTGCAAAAGGCATGGGTGAAATAAAACAGGTTGGGGAGAAGCTGCAAGTCAGGAATAAGTTACCCAGTGTGTGGATGTCTTTGCCCCTGTGGCTGCGGTGCGCGCGCTCAGAGGCCTTCGGCGTAAAGAACAGATGAAGTTACAACTGCGTGAAGGGGTGGCTGGTGGTGTTGACGGATCCTCGTCAACGGGGCGAGGCCAAACACCAGCCGCGCATTGCTCGGAAATAAGAAGTCCACGCGTCATACGCGCAGCCGTACAGAAAATAAAGCGGACCAAGCAAGCGGCGCGCCAAAACTACTGTCGCCACACCCTTAGGCGCCGCGACTGCTGTCGATGTGGCTGAATGTGCTTGCGTGCTTTTTACTGGTCGACGCAGATCGTTTGCCATGATTATGGCGGCAGCTCTTCGCTTGTCTCAAACACCGCACCCGACGGCGCTTTCAGCAGCACGACGATAGAGCGGCTTGATTCCAGGCAAAGCCCGGCAGCCTGCAGCATGGGCGAGTTACATGCTACGATGTTCGTTAAGGTTCGAGATATTTGCTTCAGGAGCTTCTATATTTGTTTATTTATTACCAGGGTACAGTCAGCTTTTATTAAAATGCTCAACGCTGGAGCGGACAAACATAATCGATACAAAAACAGGGAAACAGGAGTAGGTTCAGATAACTGCGAGGAATAACGCGCATAAAACAAACAAAGAAAAACTTTTTGTTCGCGTGGTAAAATAAAACAGCAATAAAGAACGCGTGAACAGGAACTCCAAAGGCGACAACTTTGTCGCTCGATTTAACATCAAATGAACACACCGATGACACAGGGAAGCAAACAACTGAAAAATGAAATTCAAATCATTTAGAATGAACCACTGAACAAGAAGAGCATTTAGGCAGGCGCAGCCAAACACTACAAAGATACACGGGGAATGTGGGACTGCATGTGGTTGTTCATTACGGACATAAATGATTGTACATTATGGGGCCTAACAATTTCTACAGGCAGTCTATCCCACTCGTGGATGAAACTTGGGTAGAATGAATGAAAGAAAAAACTCTGTTCAACAAGAAAATTCACTAATCTTTTTGGAATGTTGCGCACGCGTGAATAGCCGAGTAACGTGTTCAATATACTCGTTTTTGCTTGCCTGTGGTTTGCCATGGTACAACGAATACATGTTCTTATGCCACTCGCACTTTCGCTTGAGTTGAAGACCTAGTAAGTTATCGCTTCGGAAAAAGTTTCCAGGGATGTCTGCCAGCTGTAAATGTTATGAATAAATCGTACTGCTTTACGTTGGACATTTTTAGGTTTGGTTATGTTAAGTTTCGTATAAGGGTCCCAAACGACAGGCGCGTACTCGAAGAACGGTCTGATTTATTTATTTATTTAAAAATACTGCCAACCTCGTGAGAGATAATAGCAGGTAGGCAAAAAAGGTACATTGAACTGTAAACGAATGCGTCACACAATTTCAGTACTAAATGCATAGCAATACAGCGCCCAATAATAATGTATAATAACAGAACGGCTTCAGTGATCATGGTGTGCATATTACTCGCATTATTACACTCTGACATCACTAAAATGGAACTCACACAGTTTCATGTCTGAAAAGGTTTACAGTTGGTTGATCCTTCTAGCAAAACATACAGGCATAAAAGCAATCTTACTGTAAAAGACTCAGAGTAACACATACAAACAGATGTGGACCACAGTTTATAATACGGGTAGCGCCAGATGGTTAGAGCTAAAAAAATAACTTTGTACCATTTCCTTTTCCACAAGTTTTAAAAATGTGGTCATTGAAGTGTCACTCGTGATGGTTGGGCTTAGTTTGTTCCATTTTATTATCGCTGGAAGTAAAAAGGAGTTCCTGAGACAGTTAGTGCGGCAAGGGAATTCAGTGAGTGTAAAAGAGTGCTTGTTACGCGTCGGTCGTGTCTGTACGACCGAGATGAGGTTTGTGGTACTAATGTTCATCTGACTAAGAAGCAATTGGAACAAGAACTTTAAACGCGCTAATACCGCCCTATTTTGCATGGTCAACACCTGAGCTTTTTTTAATAACTGGGAAGGTGACTGTGTTATTTTGTATCTGGTGAATATGAACCTAACGGCTTTCCGTTGTATTGCTTCGACTTTTTTAATATCCACTCTTTCGGAAGGGAACCAGACGATGTTTGCGTACTCTAAGATTCTTCCGTCGAATGTGTTTTTCGCAAGCAGCTTTGTCTCAGGTGGCGCGAGGCGCAGGCGGCGCCTGAGAAAAAATAGCCGTTTCAGAGCGGATGATGTAATGTTGTTAATTAGGGATGGCCACCTAAGAGCATGCGTTATGGTGAGCCTTAAGTATTTATACTCTGTCACCCTGGTAATGGGCGTGTCGTTTATCTTGTACAAAAATTCAGAAACACATTTTTCCCCGTTACGCTAAAAAAAGCGGATTTGAGTACGTTTATTTTTATCTGCCAATCATCACACCACCTGGAAATGGATTTCAAAGTCTCATTTAGAATTGTGTGATCATCAGGTGAATTAATCTCTTGGTAAACAATGCAGTCATCTGCGAAGAGCCTGATTTTGGTTCTTGATTGAGCAGATAGGTCGTTTATGTAAATGATGATGATGATGATGATGATGGTTGTATATTTATGGCGCAAGGCCAACTGGGGCAAAGAGCGCCAAAACAATAGTCATATATGAGGGGTGAAACCTTAAAGACTACGTAAAGTCAGGAAAACAAAAGTGAAATCACAAAATGACAATGAGCCATGGCTGGTGTATAGGGCCAGTTTGATTATGCGTGATAGGAAATGAGGTTTAAAAACTTGACGTCTGACAAATACTCAAACACACGTTTCACGGAAACAATGGCATCGTCACCTAGAAAAAATGATGGATGTAGAGGAATATGTTGTCTGTAGAGTTCTCTGAAGTGTTTGTGTCGTGTTGTGTAAAGTGCCTTGCATGTGATTAGTATGTGCACTACGGATAGGGCCTCTCCGCACATGCTGCACTGGGGTCTAGAAGATCCTGTCAGCAGATACGAGTGCGTTGCATGGGTGTGCCCTATTCGCAGCCTACCCAAGGCGACTTCTGTGTGTCTGTTGCATGAGTCAGCTGTGTACCGTCCCAAGTGTGGCTTTAGTACATGTAGTTTGTTGTGTGTCTGTTCATCCCAGTGTGTTTGCCATGTTCTGCGCAGGTGTTGTCTTAAGTGTGGCTTGAGGTCTGTGTAGGGTATCATTGTAATGTCTACAGTGTTCCTGAGTGCAGCAGCAGCGGCCCTCTCGTCTGCCAACTCGTTCCCAGCGATCCCTGCGTGTCCTGGGACCCAGCAGAGGAGCAGCTGATGCGTCTGCGCATACACAGACATGATGTTGTAAATACAAGATTAACTATGTGGTTTTTTGGGGGTGTATGGGATGACAGTGCTCGAACAACACGCAAGAAATCTGTGTAGATGATAGACTTCGGAATTTGATTTTCAAGTATGTGTCGTACAATCAATACAATTCCATATGCTTCTGCTGAAAAAATTGTTTTGTGGACGCTCATGGTTCTGGCTGCACTGAAATTCGGACCATGAGCAGCGCAGACCATAGTGGAGGTTTTCGACGCGAAACTGCACAATTCTGCAAGTGGGTATTTATACTGCAGAGACAGAACGTGCTGCAATATTGCAGCGCGCGGTACCCGATTTTTGTCAAGTTTCATAAAAGAAAGGTCGGCGGACACAGGACGAACTTTCCAAGGAGGTAAAATGTCTGAAAAAGAAGATCTCTACAAATCTAAAAACGAAGCGCTCAGATCCGAGGCTGGCTCTCTCACTCTAAGTGAAAATGGCAGAGGAACGGATGGGCGATTTACAAAAAGCAGAGATGTGGATGTGTCGTTAAAGACACGATAAACAGGATGGTTATTGAGCGATGAAATTTTAAAAGCGTAAAGTGTGTCCATGTACGTCCGTTGGTTCTCAAGGCTTCACTTATTACACTCGGCATACAGACTCTCAACAGGGCTAGTGCGAAAAGCACCCGACGCAGCCATATCCCCAAGTGTAGCACTGAATCAAGCATTCGCAACGCTGTTTAAGACGCCGACTCATATACCACACTGCCATAGTCTAAACGAGACCAAACCAAAGCAGTATAAACCATAGTAGGAGTTTTTTGTCGGAACCATACGATTGATGGGAGAGAACCTTAAGTATATTCATGTTTTCAGACATTTATGTTTAAGTTCCTTGATGTGTGGAATGAATGTGAGTTTCTGGTCAAACACAACACCTAAAACTAGTGCTCCTTGTTCACAGGCAAGCGACACGCCATTAAGAGTAATGTCTGGGTCCGGATGGACCCCGCGCTTCCTGGAGAACACAACGCAGGAGCTTTTTGCAGGATTCAATTTAAACCCATTTTGTCTGCCCAGCCGGCAAGCTTCTCACACCAAGCTGGGCTTGACGTTCGCATATTGACATATGACATGATTTAAAAGATATTTGCACGTCGTCTACATACATAAAATAAGAGATTGTTGGTGGCAGTGCCTTTTCAAGAGTGTTCATCTTTACAATGAAGAGAGTGCAACTCAACACGCCACCTTGCGGCACGCCATTTTCTTGGACCTGTACCTTTGAAAGTGCACAACCAACTCTTACTCTGAACGTTCTCTCTGACAAATAACTAACAAGGGTGTTCAAAATATTCCCCGAAACACCGAATGACCTTAGGTCACTAAGGATTCCATAACGCCAAGCGGTATCGTAAGCATTCTCGAGGTCGAAAAAGACAGTTAAGCAGTACTGCTTATGCACGAAGGCATCCTTGATGTATGAGTCAAAGTGCAGCCAGTTGATCATTCGTCGATCGCCCACCCTAAAGCCTGCCTGGCAGCTCTCGAGAAGACCATTGTACTCGAGTAAGTACACGAGCCTGCGATTTGATCATCTTCTCGAGGGCTTGCACAGGCAGCTCGTCAAGGCCTATTGGACGGTAACTTGACAGGGACGATGGCTCCTTTCCCTCCTTCAAGAAAGCCACTACAATGGCCCTCCTTCCAAGAGTGTGGAATGTGCCCCCGAATGCCATATATTATTATATAGATGTAGAAGTGCTTCAAGTGTGTCTGCGTGTAGGTGTTGTACTATTGTGTATGTAATGTTGTCATGGGCCTGGAGCTGAGGGTTTACACGTGCTCAGAGCAGCCCTCAGCTCATGTAGTGAAAAACAGGAAGTTGTAAGAAGTCTGTGGATGATTGTTGTTGTCTAGTATAGGCTTCTTTTCGGCCGTTTGTTTGTGTTTCATGAAAGTGTTTGTGTAGTGTGCTGAACTAGAAACGTGTTGGAAGTGTTGTGCGAGTGTGTCAGCCTGGTCTTCGAGTGTGTCCCCTGTTGTGCTGACCAGAGGCAGGCTGTGTGCTTGTCCTTTGAATTTGCGTATTCTCTTCCATACTTTCCGTGTGTCTGTGTATGAGTTTATTGATGTTATGAAGGAACGCCAACTCTCTCGTTTGCCTCATGGCGCTCACGTTTTCCTAACGCCTTAGCCCCGTTTGAACAAAATGAGGTTACCCGACGTGGGTTACCGACGAAGGATACCCCACGCCTTGTTCTGGGCCTCTCTCGCCCGCCTACAGTCCTCATTCCACCACGGCCTCCGCTGGTTGCGCGGGGCAACAGAGGCGTGGGGAATGAACTTTTCGGCGGTGTCGAGGATGTGCGCCGTGAGCAGTTGGGTAGCTTCTTCGACGTGTAGGTATCCTATGGTTGTGTGGTGTAGTTTCGATGTCTCTGTAAGTGTGTTCCAGTTAGCTCGTGCTTCATTGAACCTACTATGGGAAGAAGAACTGCTTGGGGCTTTACCCATATATGTTAGTGAGGTGGGGAAGTGGATCCGCTGCCATATGGGTCAGTTTCCACACCCCACTCGAGAAGAGGAAAGAGAACTGCGGAGCCAATAGCCAAGTCAAGGTATGAGAATGTGTTGTGTCCTATGTTATGGTATCTAGGCTGTTTATTGTTGAAAAGGCATGCTCCTGATGATGTAAGGAATTTCTCTATCAGGCGACCTCGGGCATCCGTACGAGTTGAGCCCCAAAGACAATTGTGTGCAATAAGGTCTTCTGTTAGGATATATGGTTCGGGCAGCTGGTCGACCAACGCCTCGAAGTCAGAGCTCAAAAGTGCAAGATCAGGAGGAATGTATATGGAGCATACCGTTATCAACCTATTAAATATTATTGTTCGAATTGCTACAGCTTCAAGGACAGTGTTCAAAGTGACAGGGTGGCATGCTAAAGATTTCCGGGCGATTATGGCCACACCCCCAGAAGAGTGTGTGAAGCCATTCCTGTCCTTTCTGTATACCAGGTAACTATTCAAGAAATTTGTGTGTTTAGAATTCAAATGTGTTTCCTGAACACACATTACACTTGGCTGATTAGCATGCAGTATTTCATTTACATCGTCAAGATTTTTAAAAGAGGCCTCTGCAGTTCCATTGTACTATGTTCTCTCTTCCCATTATGAAGTGTTCGGAGCTACTCGACTGTGTTGTTTATGTGTCGTCTTTCGGGGCTGTGACTCTCGTCTTTTTTGGCTTGTCGGGAGGCTTTGGCGTCGGGACGCGTTCCTTGCGGTGCACCGCACACAAGAACGGACCGACATCCATTTCATCCTCGCATGTCCTCGGAGCGCCTGAGGGATCAGGCTCCTTGGACTGCGAACCCTTTGGGGCGCGCTTTTCCTTGACCGCAACCACCGAGGTATTCAGGAACGCCTCGGATGGCGCAGGCGGTGAGGTGGGGGTGGGAGCTGGCGCTGGCTCCCCCATGTCCATCTCCTCTGCGCCCTCGCCGGTGGTGTGGGACGCTGGAGTGGAAGTGAAGGATGCAGCATTGCTTCCACCAGACGTGGTTGCCCCCACAGCCGCTGCTGGCTCAGTGAGCGGTGCGGAGGCGGGTTGGGCTGCCTGAGGCAACCCAGGGGGGGGGGGGGCGGCGAAGGTGGGACCAAGTCCGACTCGCAGTACTGGGTCCCCGCCGAAACCAGGCGCTGCTCCGCCCCCCGGCGAGCTGCGTCGGCGTACCTCCCCAGAGCAAGAGAGGCGAACCTCTTCCGCGCATCCGGGAAGGTGATGTTTTCAGTGACCTTGATGTTAATGATTTTTTTCTCTAGTTGAAACTTTTCACAAGCGCGAGAGTATGCTGCATGTGGACCCTGGCAATTCAGGCAGGTAAGGTTGGTTGCAGTGCAGTTGTCGGATAGATGATCATGCTGTCCACATTTGGCACATGTTGTTCTGCCACGACAGGAGTTGGTACCATACCCAACCTCTTGCACTTGAAACAGCGCCGCGGGTTCGGGATGTATGGCCGCACAGAACAACGAATGAAACCTGCGTTGACATGCTCGGGCAGTGTGCAGCGGTCGAAAGTCAGAATCAGATGTTTGGTGGCTATTTCTTGTTATCTCTCCTAATGACGATGCGCCTTACTGCTGTCACGCCTTGGTCTTTTAGGCCTTCGAGCAGATCGGTCTCTGTCTCAGTTAGGAGATCTCCCTCAGAGATCACACCTTAACAACTGTTGAGGCTGCGGTGGGGTGTGACCCGGATCTCCAGATCTGCCATGCGGGTTTGTTTCAGGAGTATTGTAGATTGCTGCTGAGTTTTAACTTCAACTAGCACTTCACCAGTTCGGAGCTTTTTGGCGTCATATGTTTTGCCGATGATACCTTCAAGGTATTTAGAAACAAGAAATGGAGATTGAGAGGAAACCGGCTTCGATTTGTCCACAGATTCCATGATCAAAAAACGCGGGTAGTTATCTGGCTTTGGGAGCGAGATAGAAGGCAAAGAAGGAAAAGATACTTTGGTGCGGCCCCTTTTACGTGCCGAACACGGTTGGGGGGGGGGTTTGAAGATACCATAAGGCATAGTATAAAAGCAGGGAGACGGGGGTACTTTCTCCTTTGACCTTACCCTGGTAGTCAAAGAGGTCCCGGAGCTCCCTGCCTGGTAGACAGGCAGGGAAACCCATCGGCCGGAGCTTGACCAAGGCTCCGACGGCCACCGTTCGTGGGTTCTAACCCTCCACCTATAAACACATCGCCACGGTTGGATCCAGCTTATGTTCGGGGGCTCGGGGTCCGCGGTATCGCCAGTACCGTCACCAAGATTGCTCGAGGTGCCCCGTGCGGGGTCGTTTATGTAAATGAGGAAGAGAATCGGATCCAGGACACTACGCTGTGCAATGCCAGACGTGACCGGGACAAATTCGAACGCTTCTTTTTGGATTAGAACAAACTGCTGCCGATCAGTTAAGTAGTCAATGAGCCAGTTAACAACGACTCCTAGCCAGGTAACAATGACCTCATCGCCTTTAGTTTTTTTATATGGTACACGACCAAACGCTTTGAACAGGTCCAAAAAAATAAATCTATTTGCTTCTGACAGTCAGTGGATAGTGATAAATTATGGGGGAGCTGTAACAGTTGAGTGGTCGTCAAGAGAGCTTTCTAAAGACCATGTTGGCAAAGGGACAGGAAGTGCTCACGTTGAACATGTATTATGTGTTTCAGGATTACATTTTGAATAATCTTACACACCGTACAACTTAAAGAAATAGGCCTGAAATTAGACACATCTGTTTCGTTTCCCGACTTATGAACCGGAATTATTTTGGCCAGCTTCCATTTTTTCGGCAGTCTACCTACAGTTAATTATTTATAAAAATATTGCAAAAAGATTTTGATACCCATTCAGAGTATTTTTTTAGGAAATATTTGGTACGTTATCAGGCCAGGTGGATTTCTTTGCATCCATGGTTAATAAAAGATTCAATACTCCGGCTTCGCACAGTAAGAGGTCCTATAGTACCATGATTAAACGGGCCTACGATAAATGCACCTAACAGCGACACTCTAATAGCCAAATTTTAGTTTACAGAAGATTGCTTCCACGTTTTCCACATCTGGGAGAACACTGAGAGGAATAGTGTTTTTTATAAATATGGCCACGCCCCCGCCACGAGCGACGGAGCAATTGGCGTTGATATCTCGCCATCCATGATATCAGCTGTTAGCCATGTCTCTGTTATGGCTACGAAGTCAGGTTTCAGGCCCAACAGTAATGATTCAGGTGTGATCTGATTTATTAAGTATGCTGCAGGCATTTACGTTAATAAAGCTTATTTCGGAAGCTGGTTTGCTCGTCTCGGTCGTTGTGTTAGCATCAGGAGGTTGTCTTCTTGGGTTGTTTTCTCTCTGGTTTTTTTATTGCGCCGCAATGTTTGGCACAGCTTTTAACAGGATGACTTGATTGCTCACATCATCCCAATAAAAGGCCTCATCGTTTATTCAAAGTTTGTCATAAGCCCGCGACACTTCATCTCCAGCTTCTTTTTTTGCTTTTCCGTAATTGCACAGCTTCTTTCTGATATCCCGAACTCTGATTGCGAAATCTTGCTAATCGAGTTAGTTCGTCCCCTTTACATTTTGCAACAGGTTTGAGGAACGCGGCTTTTTTCGCGAGAGTCAACTAATTTCAGAATTATCGGTCTTTGTTGGGTGTAGGCTTCCCTAGTCTGTGGATTGTTTCGATGGAAACAGAGGAACATATAGGAATATCTGTAATAATGGTCTTATTAATTAGCTTATGAAGGCTAGCATCGTTTTCTTTTTCGCTCTCCGGGACGCCAAATACGAGCAGATCTGACCTTCTTGACTGATTTTCGAGGTCATAAATCTAAACTCCTAATGTACGCACAGTAGTGTGCAAGTGAGCGACTTAGTCTACACAGGAGGATACTTTCTTGTCAAGAAAAGCAAGGCTTTCAAGCTTAGTTTTGATAAACTTTAGTCGTTGTTCCTTAATATCTTTCAGGTAAAGAGCAATTAGCTAAAGTTGTTTCGAAAGGGACTCCAAATTCTAGACAGGATTTGTCTCTATATCGCCTCGAAGTAACAACAGTTTTTAGTGCAGAAAGCCAAGTCCCAAAATAACGAACAAAGCAGCCATGGGCACGGCAGAAAAATCAGGCATACATTGTTTCATCGGATGCATTTTCCATACCGCCTTCCTACCTGCATGAAAAACATGAAGGGATGATGCATCCGAATTCCAGCGATGCTGATGTACGTTTTGTAGGCGATCAATTTTATTTCAAATTTATTTTTATTGTCATTTGGTTGGCTTTAACACAGATTTGAGTTGAAGCGAGCGGACGATCAAGCGGACGATTTAGGCGAGATCAGGGGCGCTATTCCAGAAGGCCCGAGATAGCTCGGTCCCGAGTTTCCAGCTGGTGGAGTTAACAAAGTAGTGATCGTACAGCATCCGATAAACCTCAAGCGACGACGGCGCAATCACGCGGAGCACGCTTGGCATTATCAGCGCGCCCCGTTGAGGCCGCTCACGTTGAAAAAGCACGGCCCATACAAACATCCGCGTGTGGCGCCGTCTATTATAGAGTTGCAATATGCACTCCGTTATGTAAAGTAGATAATCAAGCTATTCCTTTTAAAACTGCGGCCTAGGGTGCTATTCAAGAAGGCCCGAGTTTGAGCGAAACTCGGGCAAGTCGTAGCTGTGGCGAGACGCTCATGGTAATATTTCAGGGCAGGGTTAAAAGGCTTTAAAAATGCGACTTATGCTATTTGCTGATTATTTAGGTTGTACCACGACTAGGGCGTGGTACATCTTTCAGGGCGTTCTCTCGTTCCACTGCTGCACTGGGGGCTACTGGGGGCAAGCAAATCCAGCTATTCTATTTTATTGAACTTTTACTTTATTAATCTGTATTTCACTACAAAGTTCATCTTATTTTTTATTCCAGGCGTTCATATGAGGGTTTGGTTTCAAATTTTTTATCCTAAAAAGTAGTTTCTGCCGTTGGTGGCAGACAGTGCAATCACGTGACGAGGGCCGACTGGCAAAAAACGGAAAGCGTGGTGATAGAAGCGCGCCACATTCAAACCAGTTGCTGCTGTATACGTTATCGAAAACCCTCCGCTTTTCGAGACGAAATTTCCTCGGCCCCGTCTAGTCTGCCTACGGGCTTTGAAGGCGATATGTAAGCCTGCCGATACGTATTAGCACCTTCTTTTCTAATACGTTGTACTTGCGCATTTTGCCTTGCCTTCGTTTCTTTCTCTTTGGCACGAAATAATTTAAACCTGTTCTACTCCAGTGACATCACGTTCAGGCTTCACTCTGCACGCACTATTCTACAAAAGTTCCTTTTCAACTTCACAGTGTTATGAATTTTGCTAACCGGGCACTTTAGTTCGTCAAACCTCCAAATAGCGGGCCAATCCACCAAGTGACCATGTGTTAAGAAGGAAGGAATAGCAACATGGTCAACAACTTTTCATATTTCTTCGCTTTATTTTGTTTATTTCTTCACCGCTTTTGTTCGAAGAAGCTCTCCACAGTCCTTTTTTTTCATAGAGTTCAATCTCCTCATATCCTCTCTTATTTAGCGCCCTTCCCACTCCCGCTACCCTCCCTCTGGCGTCACGCGGTTACTTTAATTCTTGGCTCTCCGCTTTACTCACTATCCATGCTCTGGTTCCCGCCATACGAAGGTGACGCTGAACAAAACCCGCTTGAAATGTGCAAAAATCGCCTCTGACAATAGGCATGCGCCGTTGATTGTATTGTAGCGAGGATAATGAACAGATGCGTCAGGTAATCAAGCTATCGGGGTAGGCGAGGTACCAGCATCAACCATGGGGAGGAGGAACGTAGGATTATGTCCTATCCAGACGCGAGAATATGGGCCAAAGACGTGTCAGGGAAAGATGAACCCCATAAGTGTCATGCGGGAGAAACGAGCTGGGTTATCTTTTTTTTAGGCGATAGTATACCCGATGGCATAAATACTATGTTTCAAGTATAGGTGAACTCCCGTTTCGCGAAGAAATGCAAGGACGGAGCGGTGGTTGGGTCCCCATATCCACCGATAAAGGTCAGGTGGCCTGCCAGGGTAGAGGCCTGCGCCTCGGAGGTGTCGTGTTCTGGCCGCTTCCAATGAATGGCACGTCCACAGCAAATGTTCTGTGTCCGCATCTTCGGCAGGAGCCATGCAAAGGGGCAGTTTTGTGCGAACGGGGCATGGTAGCATGGTGGCCCAAAGCTTGGACCTGCATTCCTATCGGCTTCACCCTGGGAATAAACCACCTCAACCGGCTATCGGTGCGTAGACTGTTTCTTTGACAGTATATGTGATACGCATATGCTGTCCTCCCAGTAACCTTTTCACAAGAGATGCGCGTCACGCAACCCCTCGAGGGTGTCTGTCTGCCGCGCTGATGATAAACAAAATGCACAGTTATGCAACGCTTTGTTCGAAACTGTTTTGCGAGCAGACGATAAGTGAAGCGCACTCTCCGGCTGCACACGGATAGACGCCCGGTAGGAACCTGCGGAAACCATGTCCGCCAAATCACCTTAAAGAAAGGCGAGGTCTTGGAAACACGTCTCCACTGCACTGAACGTATTGCCCACTTCCCGGCTGACGGTCGACTGGTGGCGGTCGATGGTGCGGTCGCCACCAACGCTTCTGTAGAAGCTGCCCATTGCGTAAAACCGCAGCGAACAGAACACTACGCTTGCTCCTCGACGGTCATGGAGCGAAAGCCGCCTTTAAGTCGTAGCAAACGGGGGTCTGTCGCCAGAAGACTGCACAACCAATGCACACCACCTTTCGAGAGCTGAAAACACGCTCGAAATTCCTCCTTCGTTTAAAAAACATGTCGGAATAGAAATATGCATGCTACGGTGGCCACAAAAATAAACCACGCTGCAGCAGCGGCCACCAAGGGCGTCCCGAGTTCACCTCGGCTATGCAAAACCATGCCCGAGTTTCTTCCGAGTTCGAATGTCAGTCAAACACGCCCAGACCATTCGTGGGCGCGGCGTAACAACCGAAGCCACACCCACCCATGGCGTCCACTTTGTGTGGGCGTAGCGTCGTAGCCACGAAGTCTTCATTTGATGCCCGCTAGCAGCGACAAAAACCTAGCATCAAACAAAAATGAAGTCCCCAGGCCACCGTCAGCCAATGGTACCACAGTCACAGGCGTGTTCGGTCCGAACTGGAGTTCACTATCGTACGAGCCGATAGGAGAGGCCAAGACAGGATTTTACCACGGGAGCCTTCTTCATAAACCGTGAAAACACAGTCGATCACAAATGACACAACTTCAACGTATAAATGCCTTCGCCAATGCTCAAACACGCTGTTCAAGACGGGGCGATTTCGGATAAGTGCCGGCCATGCGCACTCAAGCAAGCCATAAAACAAATCAATATTTGATGTTCGGGAGCAGGGCGCCTTCCGTTCGCTACAGTGGACCCCTTTGATTACTAGGCTTGTGCTTGCGCAGAGCTACACTTGGACTACCCTCAAGCGAAGTAGCAAAAATATTCCAGTGGATAAAGAGAACATCGAGAAAAACGAACCGCCCCGTGCCGGGTGTGGCCAGCAGCCAGGCTGGAGATTTCAAAGTAGCAGTGGGGTTATCTAGTTTATGTTTGGGAATGAGTATTGCAGATTCATTTCAGACGATGCTGCATGCGGGAGATAGCACAAGCCGTACTTTATCAACGTAAGCAGCCCCAATACAGTGCGCTGAATATGTCAGGCGTGCTGCGCGCGATTCCGGCGGTTTCGCTCGAGGTGTATGGAATGCTCCACTATCTCTCCTTTCATAACCCAAGCAGCTGGAAACTCGGGAGTAGGCAGAACTCGGGCCTTCTGGAATAGGCCCCCTGGCCCCAGCCTTCGTTTTAAAGGTCCGCCCCCCGAAAGGGGGAGCGGGGCGGCTCCCATTTTCTCGGTGTTCTGTTCTTCCCCTCAAATGGGTTTGCTACGTAGTTTGACGGTGGCTCCAGTGCAGGACAGCGCAATTCCAAACTAAGTAAGCGAAGTTATTCACTGTAGCGAAAGAAATGTGTCCTTATCCTGACTGTCAAACTGACCGACTTTGTTTACGTCCGGACGGAGGAGGTTGCATCAGACATCGCCCCAATTTAGCGTGTCATGAGCATGTTTAAATCTAATGACGAGTGTGTTTTAGTCGGTGAAGGTGTGTCATCCTGTTATCGATTGTGTTTTTGCTGTGTATGGATACGGCTGCCATGGGAAAATCTTGTGGTCTTAGCCGCTGCTGTCGTCCGTACCAGAGCGAGCACTTCGTTCGGACCGAACACCCCCCTTCCCCTCACCCACTTGTGACCGTGGCAGCATTTGACTGACGGTGTCCTGGGGACTTCATTCGTTCATTGTTTTCTGCTAAGCTTTGCTACTGTAGCATCAAATGCAACTGACTTCGTAGCTACAACACTACCCCACCGGCGATGTGGACACCATGGCAGCCATAGTTGGGTTGGGCTTCGGTCGCTGCGCCGTGCCCACGAATGGGCTGGGTGTGTGGGATTGACACGAGAACTCGGAGGAAACTCGGGAGAGATATTGCACGGTCGAGTTGAACTTGTGACGCTCGTGTTGGTGGCTGCTGCGGCGTGGTTCATTGTTCACGGTGGCCGTAGCAGGCATATATCTATCCCGACAGAGTTTTTTCTTTAGCGGAGTAGGAATTTCAAGCCCTTTTTCGTCTCTCGAAGGGACTATGCATTGGCTGTGCAGCCATCTGGCTCCCGACCCCCTTTGCGACGACTTTGATGCGGCTTTCGCTAAATGACTGCCGAAGAGTAAGTGTGTCGTGCGCTGCGCTTTTACGCGACGGACACCTTTCATGGAAGTGTGGGTAGCGAACGTACCAGCGACCGCCCTCAGTCGACAGTCAGCTGGGGTGTGCGGAATAGGATTACTGCAGACAAGTTTTTCGCCTTTTTCGGGTGGTTAGCCGGGCATGGCTTCCGCAGGGTCTACCATGTGTTTATCCGTCTGCCGCCAGAGCGTGCGCTTCAGTTGCAAACCGCCCGATGGAAAGAAGGTTCTAATCGAGTGGCCGTGCTTCAGTTATCGTCCACTAGCAAAACTTTCCAATGTGGCGTTGCATCACCGTGCGCTTCTTTTGTCGTCAGCGCGGCAAACGGTTTTTCTTGAGGTGTTTCGGGTCACGCCATTCTTGCTGAAACTTTACTCGCTGGATAGTATATATTCAACGGGGGTGTTTTCAACGGGTTTCAAGCATTTCAAAGGGTTTCACCCAGCGTCTTTGTCGCCTGGCAGGAAGCGGATCATGCAAAGTTTGTGAAGGGAAGATTGAGACCAAAACAGAGAGCGCGACGCCAGAAGGAAGGTGAAGGTATTGAGTCTATAAACAAACCAACGACTGTGGAGAGCTTCGTCGAACAAGAGCTGGGAACAGCAAATTAAAATAAAGAAAAACTTGAAAAGCTGTGGTTGTTGCTATTCCTTTCTTGGCAGCACATACCCAATTCGGTGACTTGACCGCATTTGAGACCTTTGAGGTGAGGATGGGTTCGGTTTTGAAAATTCACAAAACTGTGAATTGATTGAAAAAGCAAAAGTTGTAGAATAATGCGTGAAACGTGAACGTCGTGGCCCAGAGAACGACAGGTGCACACCAGCCGCGCAGAACCCCGATTATAGGGAGGCTGTGCTGTGTGCCAGTCTTCTGGCCGACGAGTACACTACGAAATGAAAGAGAAGAAACTGACGCAAACACGGTATAGCAGAAAAGAGGCCGGTCGAAGTAATGCCAAAATTTATGCCGAAAGACAAAGAAATAAAAGCGAGAAAAAACACGCAAGTGCAATACATCAGTTAAGAATAATCGCAAGTACAATAATTCAGTTGTTAATAGTATCGGACAATGTATCAGTTGTTATTAAGAATCGCCAAGCTTTCACCTTCAAACCACGTAAGCTTACCTAAGTGTCCCTAGGGAATATTGTCATCTGAAAGCTGACGGAGGGTTTCGATAACCCCGAGAAGCAATTAATTTGAATGTGACGCGTTTCCATCACGCGTATTCTTTTTTTGCCAGTCGGTCTTATCAGGTAATTGCATTGTCTGCCACCGACGGCAGAAATAGGCTGAAGCTGCTTCTTACCCTACTGAAACGTTCCGTATATACGTAATAATGGGAATATGGAGTTCATACGGATTATGCCTCCCCCAAGCACACCGAAAGTAGATGGCAGTATAAAAGAAAGGGAATCACATTAGTGTGCGCAATAAAAACGTTTGGCACAGGTTTCGTGTTTTTATCTTCAATATTAAGCAAAATGACCCTTCGTATGTTTTCTGTATACTCCGTATATACGGAATTCATACGGACAATGATTTGGCGGTTCTAGTAAAGTCACAGACATAAAATCGGTGTCAAATTTTTGGATAAGTATGCACTATTTCGTTCATGTGTACTTCTCAAAAATATTTCGTGTTTTGTTGCGGCCTTGTGTCATTCTAGTAAAGTACTCCGTATTCCCATATTTCCGTATATACGAAACTTTTCAGGAGGGTAGGACGGCGAATTTCAAACAAAGAGCCCCTAAGAATGCCTCATATTTCAAAAATGAAGTTTGGAGCGAAATATAGAGTAATAAAAAAATTACGCCCACCTCCTCTCGCGGGAACCCTGGTGTGATGCGACGCTGAAGGGGGTTCAAGCGCAAGCGGAGAGCAACCGTCGACCGAAAGGCCGCCGGAGAGCGGCACATTAGTTACATGCGCAGCGCGCCCGAAGGAGAGGAGACCGCGGAGAGAGTACTGCACATGCACGACCGGTGGAGTGAGAGCGCGCTGGGCCGCACACCCGCAGATGTTGAGAGAGTGTGTTCGCTCTCACCTAGGCACGCGCCGGCGCCCGTGCGTCTGCCGCGGCTATGACGCAACACAATCCAACACAATCCACTTTAATCCAATCCAATCCAACCCAAGCCAAGCCAAGCCAAGCCCATCGAATTTAATTCAATACCCCTCGCGAAAGAGTCTTCGCTATCGGAGAGGAGAGGGGGAGAGTGGAGGATAGACGCAGCCTTGCCGACAACAAAAACGGACGCACACAGGAGCCTTGCGGACAACAACAACGGACGCATGCACGAAGGACAGGGCCGCCGACAAGTGATGCTCTCAGCGTCGCATCTAATAAAAGCGCGATAAAGTAATGAAGTTAGATTTGCTTGCCCCCCCCCCCTTGCCACCCCGTGTGGAACGAGAGCAGCAGTGAAAAACGCGCCTCGCCCTAGTCGCGCCTCCTTGGAATGCGCTTGTCTGGACCGGTAACGTCACCCCAATAATCGGCAAATAGCATGAATTGCATTTTTATTGCGCTTCAATTCCACCTCGAAATATTATCCTTATTTTCGTGGGCGTCGCTAGAGCTCGTGTTTCTCGAGTTTCGCTCAATCTCGGGCCTTCTGGAATAGCACCCCAGGAACGAAAACGACAGAAAATACCAGGAAAAGACTGTAGTCAACCAGAAGTAGACACATCAGCGTAACTGCACTAAAACAAACTTTGCCACTCGCGTCGCTCGCTCCACGTCGCATAACTTCTCGTGTCTGCCTCCTCCGCACTTTCTTTTACTTCAACAGATCGGGACACCCTCTCCTAGAAGGCCCACATCATCTCGCCTGTGTCATACGCATTCCTTGATGACCATAAAATGCCGGACTATAGCGATGAGAAGCTCATTTTTCCCCATGTCATAACACTTTGGAATGCACTGCCAGATAATATTGTTTCTTGAAGAGACCGCAAAATACTTCGCGATAAACTAACCCGTTTCAAAACACAAATAATACTTCCTAACAGCACATTCACCTCTTGCTTTTATAGTCGTGTTTTTACTGCACTCGCAGAATTTATCGCCTGTCATGTATTTTTATATTTTGTTATGCGCGTTCTTTTCATTTCTTGTAATTTGTGTGTACCTTCATATTGTTACATTGCAATGAAACTTCCCATTTCGATACAATGCCTTTTGTAATGCCTTCGCGTCCTTAAGGTTCAATAAATGAAATGAAATGAAATGAAGTAGTAAGACACCGTACATACCAGCGGAAGGTTTCAGCTCCGCTTGTTAACCATGTGTACGGAGTGCATGGGCTCATTCTTTATTCTGAACGGATCATTTGTTCGTAGAATTTTGGTTGGTGTTAGCACTTCTTTCCCCCTATTCATGTTTCTCTTCGAGCATTTTATTAGCAGGGGTGTTTAAAGGGACTATTAAACCCTCCTGGTAAGCACTTCCTTCGCGTCCTGGAGTACTGCGGAAGCAATAGATATCGCTGTAAAGAAGCGGCCCTGCGTCATTTTCTCGTCGCAGCAGATACGCGTTCCGTTTCTGCTTTGCTTTTGTGACTTTATTTTTAGAGTGGCTATGAAATGCTTTCATTGCTGCAATTAGAAGAAGGCCGACCAATAGCAGCTACACCGCTTAATGCCGTAATTCTACCCGTCGCAGAGCGCCAAGACAGGGAAAGAAAGAAGAATGTTTTGAGCAAGTTTTTAAGTTATCTGACGGGAATAGAGCAGTAATTTTTTGATCAGGTACTTTGTGGCACCAAAATTAACTACTGGATGTGTTGGGTGGCTGCGTTCTGCAAGCGTTCCACTTCTAGGGAGCCTGAAAGACTTCTTTTTTCTTGCGTTCCTCAAATTGAAAGCAGCGTTGCAGGCTCCCTCTTAGCTTCCTTGTTTCCATTCAGATCGTTAGCAGATAATTCCGCTCTATTAAGTCGAGAAGGAGGAACGCAATTCCAACAAGTGTCAGCGAAAGTGGCGAAGAGACAATGAGGGCACGAGCAGATCTGCGGAGTGCGCGCCAGAAGAAAAAATGATGCACCCTCCGGGTAAAGAGGACGATAGGTGAACGCGAAGCTTATTCGTGACGGATTCTTTGGTTGTCGTCTTTGTCTGGACATACTTTTGACCACGTCAAAATGGAGCCATCAGATAGACACCGGCTTCATAACTCTAAGGGTCCAGGCTAGATTCCGGCTTCTGAGTCCTTTTTCTTTTTCACTTCACCCACGATCGTTCATCATCATCACAAAATGTTAGCTTCCTTGACGGGCATTTTCATTATACAGACGCCATCAGTGAGAACACTAAAGGTTCTCTTTAAATAAGTTCACCGTGGTCAGAATCGAAACTGGGTGCCTCGCAATTATGGAACCATCGTCTATCCTACTGCACTGTCATCGGATGTTTTGCGCACATTACCATCAAATGGGTTCGTAGCGTGGGCCTTGCTTTGGACTTTGGCTGAGTTGAAGTGGACTTTGGCTTTTAACTTTGGCAGTTTGAATTTTGGACTTTAGGAGTGTCGACTGTGGACTTTGATTTGACTCAGTTTTCATGGAGAAAGCTTCTTGTTTTGACCACCTTTCTCTCAAGAAAGGAGTAGACCTAAGAAAAGCCAAGTTAAAGCTGATATTGACAACAAGCTCCGCTGTTACCTCAGTCTTCGCATCTGGATCGCGAAGATGGCCGAATTCTCTTTTTGAAGGTAAGTCCGCCGACCCCTTTCCCTGGAAACAAAATTTGCGGGCGCCGTTGTGGTGTGGCGTTTTCCGCTTGCGTAATACAGCGAAATCCTTTGCAAGCGGAGATAAAACTTTCATGCCATTTTTCACCAACTATGCGACTTTGAGCGATTGCTTTAGTTATGATATACTGCCGCCCTTCCTAGTGAACCGCTTTTCCCATGTGACAGGCTTAGAGGTTGTAAAAACATCTTGCTCCAGTATATCATTACAATTAAGCCGCTACGAGGACAACTGCACATATCTGCGCCACTGAAATATTTGATCCGCCAGGCCTGGAGGATGATACAAAACGGGCTTTAACCTCGAGATGAAAATGCTTCACGCACACGTAGAAAATGATATCGCGAAGTCAAGGTGCCGAGAAATTGGTGGGTATACGGACGGCCGCTTCGTTGGGTTGGGGTAAATTAACTTTGGCAGTTTTCCTTCGCTAGTAAGGCCTTATGCGACTGTCGGTATAACACATGGATGCCCTCATAATGAACGCTGTCCGTACTGATTTCAGTATATAATACCGTTAACTACCTGGAACCTAATGGATAATGCCGATGTGTATTTTTGCTGTGTAAGTGTCAACTGAAAAAACTAACAAAAGCATCTGCTTGCTCGAATAGCACATTTTTTGACCAGTTCCGTTCGCTGAAAATATCAGAGCCTTTGTCGATATTGACTTTGTATTAAAGACATTTTCCGTAACGCTCTGCGAGTACAAGTGCAAAGTTTTACAGGAAGGGCCGTAACCTGCGGAAGGACCTGAACCTGCTGGCAGCTTCAACCGGACGATTTTGTGCGTGGCAGCGCAAATTAGTTTGAGTAAGAACCAATGGAATTCCCTCAACAGCGTCAACTATTTTGCAAGAATATGAGCAGAGATTGCAGCAGCTTTTCCGAGGTGACTTTACAAGTGCAACAGATGGTAAATGTCAGTTTGGTAGTCCCACTTCGGTCAATGCCTGCCACTTGAAGCAGGAAGGCTCGTGAGACAAACCTCCCTCTGGAGTGTAGCTTGTTGGCTTTAGCCCAGCGCTACGCAACTTCAAATCATCGAGTACGATAGCATACTGACTGAAGAGTACAACAATAATGTCGTTGTTTAAATACACTGGAGCCCACAGGGAGCGTGCACTCCCCATGAAAAGTTGGCAAGTGCGAAGTGCAAGGGCTCCGCAAAAACTCAGAAATAACAGAGACGGACGACGAGGAAATGCGCACATAGCCGGCAAATTCAGATAAGCATTACAACTAAGGATCGAATGTAGCACAAGCCGATGCAGTGGCGCCGGAAGGAACTTACAAAAGCGAAATAGGAGAAAACGAATATGATACATGACATCGCCGAGCATGGACAGGTTCTTGTTTTCCCTTATGGGGTCGTGTAAAGATAAACAAATGAGCCGCTTTCCAAGAAGCACATCTGCTGATTGCACTTCTCTACCTCTGAGCGGGCCTCCTCGATCAGAGCCTACCTTAAGGACGTAAAAGTAAGAAGCTGTTCTCTTCGCTCAGCTTCGTATATCAAGAATGATAAAGATTAGAAGCCGACGCTGTTGCACTAAGAGCACGCTACAGCACTAATGGTGTTTTACAACGTTTCTGAGTCAATGGCTGCATCCGGGCAAACTCAGACTTTATACTTTTATTCTCGAAGAGAAGTGGGACTAAGAGTGAGGTTCAAGGCATTGTCACGGGAAACAAACGTTGATCCGGGCGGCCTTACAATTGAGAGCAAGATTGTAAAAACTAGAAAACGACATCTGTTGACATTCTGAACCTGACAGAGGACACTGGGAATGCACAATTTGCTCTACTAAAGTCGCCTCCATCGCGCTCCATGGCACCTACAATCAGGGAGAAATTTCACCAGCCATTATCACACAGTGCCTGGCTGTGGCGGCCACAATGAATGCATGGGTTCCTTCGCTACCTTTTAAATATCTACAGCCTGGTAGTTGTGTGACTCTGGTTGTGCAGGAATAGAAATCGTGCTTAATTACATGTCACTTGTCTGGTTTAACTCTTTGTAGAGCCACGTGTGAGAATTCAAGTGACGTCGCATGGGTAATCTTTGTTGGTGTCGTTACAACTTCGCAGCCCAACCCCCCTCACGGAGTGCATTGGAAGCGAATTCTTTGCAGTGCCTTTTTTAGGGAGCAGTACCGCCTTTCGGAGCGGTTCGAGGCCTGAGGGCCCTCGCCGTCGGTGTCATCGAGCGAGCGAAGAGTGAAAGAAAGCAGAGGAGGAGACTGTCGATATATGGCAGGGGAGGGCGTTTCGCCGTAACGGCGCTACATGCTTCTCCGAAAGTGTGTGGAATACTGCCCCCGCACGAGACGCTCGACTGCGCGACGCTTCCCGAAAATGTGAGGGGACGTGCGTGTTACGTTGATGTGCGGTCGCTTCCTAGGACGCAGTTCTCGGTATTTTCCTGAGACGCAGTTCACGCCGCGGACGCCGAGACTCACCATAGCTGCCGTCCAAAGAACCCACGAGTCTGTGCTGCCTCTGCGCGCTGCAACCATCGGGAGGTGAGTGCTGAACTGCGAGTGACGAACACGGTCGTGCACAACTGCAGCGGCTGTGGGAAATGCGCACATGCGCACTCAGCCAGTTATTACTGAGCAATGTGCGACGCAACCGCTGCACGTGCCGCAACCGCTGCGTGAGCCGCTGCAGCTAAACGAGCTGCTGAAGCGGAGGCTCCGCACCGCCGACGCCAGAACCCCGAGTGAAGTCTGAACAATGAGCGAGGCAACTGGTGCATGTGCTTAGTCGGCCACTGCAAATACAAGTTTTCCTAATCATACAAGTATGTCCGTGTGAAATTCTTTGCCTCAACAAATTTTGCACAGTCGAAACAGCTAAACAGCTGAGACCCCAATATCGCATTACGGGGTATCGTAATCGCCAGCCAGTTTTAAATGCAGAGCATTTCAGTAACTCACGATGTCACCCGCGTTGACGTCCGTAGTCCGCACCGTACCCCTCCCTACTATATAAAAAAATACTATCCGGCGCCCGGTTTCGATCCCTCGACCCTGCGGGCGGAACGCAGTGTACATGGTGCTCTACCCACTGCGCCACAAAGCCGACACAGAATGGGACCCTACGAACGCGCCTTATATCGTTCACTTATTCAAATTACTGCTGACGAGCGCTCTCTCGTCAGCTGTTGCCACAAGTGCAACAACATTAACGTAACGCAAATTACTTAACGTCGTGCGCCCCCAGAAATGCTCTGCATTTGATCGTGCCCCTCGCGAGGGGGGTGTTTTTTAAATGCGGAGCATTACTTAGTCGCACGATGTCGCGCTTCGGCGTCGGCGCCGTCCACACGCTCACTTCGCATGCGCGTCGCGTCGAGGCGCAGGTGCGCGTCTCTCCCCCGTACCCACCTCGCTCTCAACAACAGGTGCGGCGGTGCGGGAGAAGCGCGTGTACCCCGTGCGCTCCGTCGCTCAACAACAGCTGCGGCGGTGCGGGGGTAGCGCGTCTGTGCGCGCATGCGTCCTAGCTACCCGTGCGCTGCGTCGCGCTCAACAGTAACGGCGGCAGGGCGTGTACACGTGATAACGGCGTGGTGGGTGCGTGGAAAGTTCGCGCGCTTGTGTACGGAAGTGTGCGCATGCGCGTCTCTCCCCCGTAGTCCTCTCCCTCGAACGCGGGCCGTGTGTATATAAGCGGCGGAGCGCGCGTTCGGAATTCAGTCAAGGGCGTCTTTGCTTTGCTTTCGCTTCACTTGACGCTTTGCTTGACTCGAGCAGATGCGATGGAAGCAACGTCTTCACCAGTTGCGCAATCGCACAACCGCTCCTCAAAGACCCCTTGACAGTGCACTTTAGCGAAAACAAAGCAGTCATCCTCTCCGTCCAATACAGCGACGGCACCAAGCAATAAAGACAGACTTTAACTTTACACTCCTTGCCTTCGCTTCTCCTTCATGCAATAAATACTAATAATAAAGACGAAATAACAATTAAGCATTCCCAAACCATACCCAATTACGCAACATTCACCGCAAACCCCCACCACTCTGCGACGCATTTACTCTAGTTCCCCCCGTGGGAACATGAGGGCGGGTTTTTTTCGTTCATCTGGCATTTTTTTGTTTTCTTTTTTGCCAATATAGGCAAAGCAGCGCTTTGACGGTAGCCCGTAGCTCTCCACTGCCTAGCCGCCGTACACTGGTGCCACGCGAGAGTTCTCTTACACTGATCACGTGCTGAGCACCTGTTTTTACTCGCTGAAAGCGTATCTCGCTTTGCGCACACAGCTGGAGATTGTGACCGCTCTTATGGCTGTGAAAAACGATCCAGATACAGCGCGCAGACAATGTCAAAGCTCTAACCTTGGGATATTGAAGTTGGCGGGAAACAATCGCTCGCCTGCAAGCAATGGAATGTGTGCTGAGGCAAAGCTCGACATGGCGCTGTTCCTGAAAGTTTGTCAGCGTTAACTCTCACTGCTGAGGAAGAAAACCCATACACACAAAATTATCGCTTCCACAGTCGGTACTTTTGCTGCGCTAACATTTCAAATGGATTTGATTCACCTTGACACGTATGCACGCGCGAACTCATATGTTTCCGATCGCTTAATATAAAGTTTAAAAGTTTATATGCCGTGCGCTAAGTGGCCTTGGACGCTCTATAATTTGTGAATTAGAACGTAAGCACAATTATGCCCAACAACAACCATCTTTCTCCTGTTTTGGCTCATTGTTGCATTAAAATTAGAGAATACACCTGTCGATTGAATGTCCTTAAATACTCTTTCTTTCCAAACTCTATTAGCGACTGGAATGCGCTAAAAATACCAATATTCTCTGATTCTAATTTCTAACAGCCATTGAAGCAGCATTTTAAGTTGCTGAAATGGCCCATATATTTAACGTTGGCTTTGTACTTCTCGTGGTTGTTGATTTTTGATATGTATAATTACTGCTTTCGTTGCATAATCTTGTGTTTTGTACTGTTGTTACAATGCTTTACTGCAAGTATTTAGATTTCTCATGTATAATCTTATGCATGATTTCAGTTCGGTTATAATTTTGCTGTTTCTATTCTTTTATCTACTGTAACCCCCCTACAACAATGCCCAATGGGCGATGTAGGTACTTGAAATAAATAAAATAAATAAATTAATTAATAATAAAAATAATTAACAGAAATAAAAAAAATGTTTGAAATGTAGTTAGATATGGTGTCGTGGAACACGATGAACGATTGGTTCACCAGTGTCATAATATTTTCTTTGAAAAGTACGAAAACAATTTTCAAATCAGCTTTAAGCTGCTTTAAGCTGCTCAGTAGCTTTCCCGCTCATGGAAGTCCTTTCAACAGCGATTACTTTGCAGCTATTTAGCGTAATTGAAAGTTATTTTGCGCTGCTAATATTGGGGGTGAAAACGTGCTGTGCGCAGTTTCAAGTCTTGCGCGCTTTGCGGCTAGGTTCCTGAGCCATGCAAACTATCCCATAGAAATGCATGGGGAGTAAGATTTGACAGCGAACTGCACATAAAATATTCAGAATCCTGTAATGTTCTTCTAGTGTTTTCATCTCCACGTTGACTTCTTGCTTTGTGCCAAATATCACTTTCCTGAAGTGGTTTCCCTAGGTCGGAGAGGTCGGAATTTTGAGCGAGAAAGCTGGCTATGGACTTTTCCGCGTACACGAAATTGCGTAACTTCAATCTAGAGGTGAATTACAGAGTTAGGACCCCATTTCTGTGGATTGTAAGACGTAATGAAGCATTACAGAAGTTCCGTGAATCTAAAATAGGGGGTTCTTAACGTTAGCTGGATGAAATTTTTTATGAGACTCCGCCCCCCCACCCCCCAAGAAAACAAAAATAAGGGATTCCCTAATAATACCCAACTTCGGTGTCCCGTATCTGTATAAATTTTCCATGCACCGCGAGGGTTGTTAATGATAATACCTTGAAACTGATCCCGTTGGTCTGGCCGGCAAGAATGCTTTTCTTGTTTTGCTGCGAAGCATGTGCCTACCCAGGCGGTACAGAAAGTGTGTCCCAAGACCGGCCCGTCTATGGCCGCTTTCTGGCATGTCCGGCCAGCATCCAGGTTCTGGCAGCCACTGATCATACGATGAACGGCCAACATTCGCCAACCAGCGCTTCGGTATTTCTCCGGCCGCCCGTGTTCAGACGTACAACGGCAGCTGCCCGGCTGCCACATATTCAGTTGCCTTTCGGCGGCAGATGTTGAGAAAGAAATCGGCCGGAGTACGGCTTAAGGGCATCGGTTTTTCCTTCGGGAAGCGGTGTTCAGCCGAAGCACGGCAAGCGACCGGCCACAGGATATCCGTATTCTTGTGGCAGTTGGTGTTCGAAAGGAGACCGGCCGTAGCGCGGTTGCCGCGCATCCGCTATTTCAACGGTGAACCGCGCGTCCCGCGGCAGAATATTTGTTTTCTTCGGGCAGCCGGTGTTATAAAGGAGACCGGCCGACTTACGGCCTCAGAATGTACGTTTTTCATTTGGTTAGCGATCATCGGCCGAATTACGGCAAGCGGACGGCCGCAGAATTTTCGGCAACCGGTGTTCAAGAGAAGACCGGCCTTCGTAAGGTATCAGGTTATACGTCGTTATGCGAACAACGGCGGGCGTTTGGGCGCCGAGAATTCATGCACAGACGTGCTTTGAATAAGACCCGCCGATGTAGGACCGGTTTTTCCCTCGGTGAAGAAAGAGCCGTTAGGGAGTCGAATGGCGCAGACATGTTTTTGATCCGCTCGGGGTTTCTACGTTTTAAATGAACGACCTACATTTGTCAAACAGTAATGAGTGTTCTAGGTGAACGGGCAAGGTGCAAGGACTCACGGGAGATTACCAGGAAAACGCTTAGGCCTTCGAAATGCCATTTATTGCCAACAGAAGACTGTGCCACACCGACGGGTGAGTTAAGCCTCGCCAGTCATAGCCGCTACAACGCATCGCCCATCGGCTTCGTCGACGCATCAGCTCGAGGCTATTCGCCCCTACAAGAAATGGAGACCTTTGGAGACATCGACCCGGCAGCGATGTCTGACCAGAGATGGCGGTGGTTTACCAAAATAAGTGGCCTTAAAGGGTGTCGAGCCAGCGGCCACCCCACAGGAGGTCAACCGGCGCCCTGTCAAGGACTCCCCACCAAAGAAAGGCAAGGGCGCGCAAAAGCGCAAGTTTCCGGCTATTCTTCTCACAACAATACTGCGAAAAACAATGTGCACTATATTGTTTGTGATAAACCTAGAAGAGGCTAAGCTCGTGCATTGGTAGGCTGAACTTCGTGCCCTGCACTGTTACTTCATGGGAATTTATGACTCCCTATTTAGAAACAAGTGTTATTTTTGAATTCGCCATAAGAACAGAGCCTTGTGAATGACGAAGCCTGGATGTTAATTTAGTTGCGGTGTTTGAAATTGAGATTAGCTACACGTGGGTAATGACTCATTTGGTTAAACATAATCGCCAGCATCGTAGCAAACACCGATTTCGTCGGGTTTTTCTTGCTCAACGCAACTTGTTGAGTTCACGCACGATTTGGCTCTAGCAATAGATAAGCGTAAAGTAGCTGACTATTTTCTTGTGCGGCAAAAAACATTTGACGGTGTTTCATATCACCTTCTTGTTAGTACATTGCGGGAAATAAACTGAATGCATCGGTTATTGCATGGATAGCCGAGTATATCTCTTTATGACAGCAGTTGGTCACTCTCAATGGTTGTTCGTCCGGATATGTTCCCGCGACCTCAGGAATTCCCAAAGGCTCAGTTGCGGGCCCTCTTTTGTTTGTGTGGCCTCAAATCTTTCTTAAAAATGTTCTCCAATGACTGTGTAATTTACAAGAATATAGCGAATGAACGTGATTCCGAATACTTGCAGCATGATTCAAATTAACAACATCCTGGTGTGCTGATTCAGAAAAGTCGTTGAATCTTAAAAAGTGTTTTAACGTGAACTTTACGAGAAAACCTTCAAACCAATGGAATGCGTATACAGTAAATTACATTGCTTTAGGAACGGCCGGGGAATATAAATAACGAGGAGTTTATTTACCGAGTTGTTAGAGAAATAGGCACGTTCACAACATAAAAGTTAAGGCTGCACGTGTTTTTGGCTTTCCCGAGATTAAATTTCAACGAACCTCCATCTAACTTAAAAGAACAACCGTATTTCACTCATGTGCGCTCAATGTAGGAGTACGCATGTGTTTTCCGGGATCCCCACCGCAAAGAGCTGGTTGATCCGCTCGAAAACATACAGAATAGGGCAGTGCGATTCGTATTAGGTATTGGCACTGTCAACTTAGGATGTGGGAAAGTACCCCGCACGGGGCACCTTGAGTAATCTTGGTGAAGGTGTTGGCGACACCGCTGACCCCGAGCCCCCATACTCTTGCTGTAATCTACCGTGGCTACGAGTTGTAAGGTGAAGGGCAGAAACCACAAACGGTGGCCGTCGGAGCCCAGGTCAAGCTCCGGCGGATGGGCTCCCTGTCTGTTTACCAGGCAGGGAGCTCCGGGACCTCTCTCGGCATCAGGGTAAACCGAGCGAAGTAAGTACCCCGTCCCTTGCTTTTTTCAATATCGCATGGTTTTTTCTTTATCCCCCCAATCCAATGATCGGCCCCCAAAAAGGGGCCGCACCGAAGTACTAGCTAAAGGTAAACCAGAACATTTCCACAAATTTCTTGTCATTCACTCTGCTGAAACCACTCCTGTTGCAAAGAAGTCTGTCATTCTGTTGGCAAAGTGCATTGAGTCTGTTGTTGGTTCAGACTATGATGCTAAGAAACTCGCCTCAGGTGATGTAGTGGTCGAAGTAAAAAGGAAAAATCAGAGTGAGAACCTACTGAAACAGACGACGTTGGCCAGCTTGACTGTCACTGTGACACCACACCGGACCCTCAACTCCTCGCAAGGAGTCATATCAGACAAAGAACTAGAGTTTGAGACGGAAGCAGATCTTCTTGAGGCGCTCCAACCTCAACATGTAACTGCAGTAAAACGAATCGTAATTCGGAGAGCAAACCAAGAAATCCCGACAAAGCATCTAATCCTAACGTTTGATCGCACAACGGCTCCAGAAAAGGTCAAAGTGGGTTTTCTTAGCTGCAACGTACGACCGTATGTCCCAAATCCGAGGCGCTGCTTTAAGTGCTAACGATACGGCCACGGAACCCAATCATGCAGAGGGAAGTTGACATGTGCCAACTGTGCTGAGACAGGTCACTCTTCAGAATCTTGTGAAAGCACCACTCAGAAGTGCCCGAATTGCAGCGGACCGCACGCTGCTTATTCGTGTGCGTGTACACAATTCAAGGCCGAAAAGGAAATGATTCACATAAAAGTAACTGAAAACATCACCTATCCAGAAGCGCGCCAAAAGCACAAGCTGCTTTCGGCCACATCGTACGCAGACGCCGCCCGCCGGGGGTTGGGCGGCGTTTGGTCAGCACGGCAACACAGTGCAGCCTTCTTGCTGACGTGTTGCTGTCCCAACCCCCAGCTGAGCAGCCACCTGCTGCCTCTACAACACCTGTAGAGGCTGCGGGGGCCCCGTCTCTTGCCGGACTGCCTTCGGTAGCCCACAGTAGTCAGGAATCGCCCAGTGTGGCGACTCCAGCGAATATGGCGAGTGCGATCGCCGCTGGGAGCTCTGCCGCTCTCACTGTGTCCTCTCCACCGGCCCTAGGGACACCTGAGGGCACGGAGGAGATGGACACGGTAGGGCCCACAGAAGCGCCCATCCTAGCCCCGCCGCCTGCCCCGCCCGCGGCGCTTGCGGCTGGAACCAAAGGCACCCGTAAGGGTGCCAAGTCCATGGGGCCCGGTCCGCCGGACACCCCCCCGAACATCTGATGAGGAAATGGACGTCGGACCGTTCCTGTCTGCATCGCTCCGCAAAGAACGGGCTGCGGCGTCCAAACCAACAGAAAAGCCAAAGAAACCCGCTCCAAGAATACAGGCCTCGATAGACAAAACATGAACCCATACACACATTCCAGTAGCTCTTAAAGGTACATAACGGGAACAGAAAATATCATCCAGTGGAACTGTAGAGGCCTCCTTAACAATCTTGATGATGTCTACTAAATATTGCATTCCAATCAGCCAAGTGTGATGTGTCTACAAGAAACACATTTAAACTCCAAGCACGCAAATGTCTTGAATAGTTACATGGTATTTAGGAAGGACAGGGCTGGTGGTGGCACATCTTCAGGTGGTGTGGCCATCATTGCCCGAAAATTATTGGCATGCCACCCTATCCAATTACAGACTGTCCTTAAGTCTATTGCCATTAGAACCATAATTTTCAATAAGCTAATAACAGTGTGCTCCATATACATCCCTCCTGATTTCCAGCTTTCAAGCTCCGATTTCGAGGGCCTTGTAGATCAGCTACCAGAACCTTTCATTCTTATAGGTGAACTCAATGCACACAACACTCTTTGGGGCTCTCACCGCACAGATGGCCGAGAGCGCCTAATCGAAAAATGTCTAATATCTTCAGGAGCATGCATATTTACAAAAACAAGCCTACATACCATAATATAACACACAACACTTATTCACACCTCGACTTGGCCATTGGCTCTGCAGTACTCTTTCCATCACTTGAGTGGGATGTTGGCACTAACCCATATGGTAGTGACCACTTCCCTACCTCAATAACATACATAGATAAAGGCCCTAGCAGTTCCCCTTCCCATTGCAAGTTTATAGAAGCAAGAGCAAACTGGAACAAATTCACAGAGACATATCAACTACACTACACAGACATCACACGCTTACCTGTAGAGAAGTCAACCCAGCTCGTCACGGAGTACATTCTCGCCGCCGCCAAAAAGTCAATACCCCAGGCCTCTGGGGCCCCGCGCAACCCGAGAAGGCCCTGGTGGAATGACGACTGCAAGCGTGCGCGGGAGGCCCAGAACAAGGCGTGGGGCATCCTCCGTAGACACCCCACAAGTTTTAACCTTATTTCTTTCAAAGAGCGAAGGCATTAGGTAAGCGTGTGCGCCGTGAGGCAAAAAGGGAGAGCTGGCCGCGCCTTTCTCACATCCATTAATTCATACACGGACACCCACAAGGTATGGGCCCGAATACGTAAACTAAAAGGACAACACACACATACCCTGCCCCTGGTTAGCACGACAGGGGACACTCTCGAAGATCAGGCTAACACACTTGCACAACACTTCCAACACGTGTCAAGTTCTGCGCACTATACAAACACTTTTATGCAACACAAAACATCTGCTGAAAAGAAGCCTATACGCGACAAGAACAAGTCAGTCTGGATACGACTGTGAATGTACACTCCATGAGCTGAAGATTGCTCTTGCCACTTGTAAACCTTCTGCTCCAGGTGCAGACAACATTACATACACTATGATTCAACACCTACACGCAGACGCCCTTGAGACACTCCTGCACCTATACAACCAAATATGGCTATCGCGGCACCTTCCAAGGCTTTGGAGGGAGGCCATAGTTGTAGCTTTTCTGAAAGAAGGGAAGGCCCTTCTTCTCCCGCAAGCTATAGACCTATTGCCCTGTCAAGCTGCCTGTGCAAGCTCTTCGAGAAGATGATTAACCGGCGGCCCATGTACTTTCTTGAGTACAATGGTCTTCTCGAGAGCTGCCAGGCAGGCTTCCGGGCAGGGCGATCCACAAACGATCAATTAGTTGCACTGGAATCTTACATTAAGGCTGCCTTTATACACAAACAGTACTGCATGACCGTATTTTTTGATATCGAGAAAGCTTATGATACGGCATGGCATTATGGCATTCTTCCAGACCTAAAATCCTATGGTGTAACAGGTAACATGCTGAACACTCTTTCCAGTTACCTGTCTGAACGAACATTTCGTGTCAGGGTCGGTACGGCACTCTCAAACGTTCACGTGCAGGAGAATGGCGTGCCTCAAGGTGGCGTATTGAGCTGCACCTTGTTTATAGTTAAGATGAACTCTCTCCGAAAGGCACTGCCGCAAACCATACCCTGCTTGATGTATGTAGATGACGTTCAAATATCTTTCAAATCATGTAACATATCCATTTGTGAACGTCAGGTCCAGCTTGGGGTAAACAAACTTTCCCGCTGGGCAGATAAAAATGGATTTAAACTTAATTCTTCTAAAAGTACCTGCGTTGTATTCTCAAAAAGGCGGGCATCCTGCCCGATCCCGACATAAAACTCTTGGTGACTCGATTCCAGTAAAAAAGAGAACACACGTTTTTGGGTGTGGTGTTTGACGATAACTCACATTCATCCCTCACATCAGACAACTAAAACATAAATGCCTCAAAGCATAAACATACTTAAGGTCCTTTCACACCACTCCTATGGCGCGGACAAGCAACTCCTCTTACGTGTCTTCACAAGCTTCGTGGGGTCACGCTTGGACTATGGGAGCGTGGTTTACCGGGCGGCAACAAAAACAGCGCTGAAAATGCTAGACCCAGTGCTTCACTTGGGGCTTCGCCTCGCGTCGGGCGCTTTCCGTACAAGCCCCGTACAAAGCCTATACGTCGAGTGCGACAAATGGTCCCTTGATCATCAGCGCACATACATAGATCTTCTGTACGCTTTTAAAATTTCGTCAATAACCACCATCCTTTCAAACCATTTATTTGTGATACACCCATGTCCCAACTTCTTAATCGTCCATCTATCTCTGCTCCGTTCTCACATAGGGTGAGACAGGAAGTGTCCAGAATTATCTGTCACCTTGTCAGACACCTACAAATCAACCCTTTCCGACTTCTTACCACCATGGCAGCTGCACCCCCGTGTCGTGCGATTTGTCCTTTGTAGCGATTGATAAAAAATGAGTACCCACAGCTGCAATTCCTTCAGCACTTCTCGTTCCTTCAAGATAAGTACAATTGTGCAGAATTCTTTAGCGACGCGTCGTAAACAGCCCGTAAAGTGTCCTGTGCTGCGCACGGACCTGATTTTATGGTGTCTAACACTTAAACTCGAAAAGCAGCATTTTTACGGCTGAAGCCTATGGGATATTTCTGGTTTTAAAGCACATAGTTCATCATAAAATTACCAAGTCCATCATCTTCACAGATTCCTTGAGTGTAGTACGTGCATTGTCATCTAAGCAGCTTTGTAAAAACCATGTTATCCATCTAGTTTACAAAACCATTAGGTCAGCCTATGCATTAAGTCTTGGAAGTAACCGTATGCTGGGTGCCAGGTCACTCGGGGATCGCCGGAAACGAGACAGCAGATCAAATGGCCGCTGCTGCTGCACTTGCAAACACGGTGGACATAAGAACAATACCGTACACTGACCTTAAGTCACACATCCGACAACACCTTCGCAATACATGGCAAGCACACTGGAATGAACAGGCAGACAACAAGCTACACGTTATAAAGACACCCTTGGGAGCATACATCACTGACACACACAACAGGCACAATGAAGTTACCCTGGCTCGATTACGGATAGGCCACACGCATGCAACACACTCATACCTGCTCACGGGATCTCCAAGTCCCTTGTGTAGCAGGTGTGGAGACGGCCTATCCGTGATCTATGTGCTACTTCAATGCAAAGCACTCCACACAACACGACAGAAACACTTCGCCGACCTCTACAGACAACACATTCCACTACACCCAGCATTGTTTTTAGGGGATGACCCCATGATTCCTGTACAACGCAGCTTTAAGTTTCTTAGTGACATCAAGTTTTTACACCTGGTTTCCTATCACGCGTAGTTGCTTTTAAACCCGATCTCATGCCACGCACCATCACAACCTGGCCTTTTACACCAGCCATCCTCATTGTCTTTTACTGAATTCACTTTGGTTTTTGATGAACGGTTTTAGCGTTTACGGTTACATCCTTCATACCTAACCACCGTTTTGGCGCTCTTTGCCCTCGTTGGCCTTGCGCCATAAAACGCCAACCATCATCATCATCATCATCTTCATGTGGGGAAGTAAAAGTAAACTTAAATGGTAAGACGGGAAAAATCATAGGCGAAACCTGAGTTTGAAATTTTTTCGTAATATCTATCATTCGAAAACTGGAATAGAAGGAGAGAAGTATTCCAAGCTCCATTCTACATATCCCAAAGTTGGATCGCTAGCTTGAAGCAAATTATTAACTTTCCTTTAAGGTGACGCCTTGCGCGATTTATTTTATTTTAAATCAATATGAGTGTAATTATCTTCCACGTATAATATTATCCACTGTTTATAATGACGATTTTCACCGCGCTTTGTAGAATTATTTTGTTATTTGGTGTCATATTTGATGCTTAATGTGATGTATCTCCCTGCTGTAATGCATGAAAGGGCAAGCAGGCATCAAATAAATAAATAAATAAATAAAAATAATAAATAAATAAATAAATAAAACACTTCTGGAGCAGCAAGTTCGCCTCTGACGGGTTGAGAACCCTACGCATTCAAACTTGAACAATGAAATATTTATCGCTTTATTCGTTGCAGTATGTAAGGTTTGCTGTATGTATACTACAAATGCTAAGTTATTTGTTTGAAAGAAAATATTAAACTCGTGTCTTACGCCTTTCCTTGCGTGAACACAGTGGGATACAACTGCAGACATCTGAAGAAGGGCGTCATTCGCAACAGGTCTAGAATTTTCTTAACGTAGTACGACATTAGAGGAAAGTAAGGTTCTTTTGACTATAAGGAGTGTGCACGTAACTCATGAAAACAACTTAAAAAATATATTGAAACTGAAAGTACTTTTTTGATCTCTTCTAGTCAGCCCTGTGAAGGATCATCAGAAAAGTTGATCGAGTAGAAAATTTTTTTGCAAGAAAATGGGCAAATACTCGACATACTTTCTGTGTGAAGTAAATTTTATTGAATGCTGCTGAGTGTTTTGTTGTGTACCGAACCGCTTCGCAAAGGCATTCGCACCGGTTTTATATACAAAAAAATCCCCCGCATTTCCCCGAGGGGGAGAATGTGAAAGTGCGAATGCACGGTTGTCGGCCCGCTTGCGGCGCTTGCGCTCGGCACCCGCAGCCCACCGCCTCGCCGCCTTCTCTTCCATCTCTTCCATCGGGTTTGTAGTATCACGTGTACACCACGCAGTTATCAAGCCGCTATAACGCCGCTCAGTCGCCAACGCAACGCCGCTGACGACGTAGTTTGAATGCGTTAAAGATATAAGGAGCGTTCCTAACTCTGAAATCAACGTGGCTTCCGTGGCTTAGTCGGTAGAGCGTCGCGCTGCGGCCGCAACGTCCTCGGATCGAAACCGGGCGCCGGATGCTGTTATTTTTTTATATAGTGTAGTGGCCTGGCTGGCGCGCCGGAAGACAGCTACGCCGAGGAGACCGTTGCTACGCCGAGACCGTTGCTACGCACGCTCTCTCTCCTCCTCCGCGCCGTTGCTAGGGGAGAGGGGGAGCGCGGACGGCGGACGAGTGATTCAGGGTCCGCTATAAAGTGCATTCGCACTTCAAAAACTGGTTAAGCAGCTGTTGTAAAAAAAGTTGATTTAGTCAGAGCATCAAAGTATTGTGTTAAAAAAAATTGCCCAAAATCGGCACGTTCATCTTTGTGAAATTCAACCCACTAAAGTATGCGCCTTCCGCCGCTCCTCCCCCCTCTTCCCCTCCTTCCTTGTTTATTACAGGTAAGCCGCCCCACAGAAGATATCAGGACCTGGACAATATATCTATTCCAGCTCTGCAAAGAATTGAATATTTGCTGTATTCCACAGTAAAAGAGGCACACAAATAAAGGAACGACCATTTGTGACCACTGTTGAATAATTTAATTTTTGTGTAAACTGACGCTGATAATTAAGCCAGGCTGCGCAACAGGCTGGACGGCGGGTGGTTGCGCGCGGGCTCACTTTGATGTGGGTGCAGTGGACCAAAAAAGGTGGGTTTGTGCCGCTGGACAGCGCGATTGAGTCATCTGCTTACGCTGCGTGCAGTGGTCGTCCACCGGCCTCAGTACAGTTACCGTACTGTGGCTGAACTACAATGCCCGTAGCACGGCCGAATTTGCGGCAGCTTTATTCCGGCTGGAGTCCGACGACCGCATCTCGGCTGTCCTCCGGTGGCCGTACTTCGACCGCACACGGGTGGCTTTGGGATGGCCGGAGCCCTACGGCTGGAATCTGGCCGTATGAACGTAAGCCGGTCGACTGGCCGACGGACACTGGCCGTTGGACAGTGATGGGAGTGCGGCCGTATACGGCCAAAAGGCCCACATTTGGACATGGGCCGAACATGGTTGCCGGTGAAAGGCCGGTCAGAAAATGACCAGCCAAAGTACACCGGCTTGAGTAAGGCCGAACAGTCCTGTGCTGCCTGGGTATAGTATTCCGCGCTAAGGCTGCTTCTTGTATGTCGTATATGGGCGAAGATATTCCGTACAGTATTCGACTAGAATATAAAGAAAATAACTCGGAGGTTGTGCGGAAGGAAACAAAGAATCTACCATGCCACCAGCATGCGCATGGCTTCACGCGCAAATACATTTTTCAGAAAGAGGGTTCCCTATATAATTAAAAAATACAGGTTCTAATACACACGTAGCTGAGAAAACCGCAGTCCGAAGAATATTTTGACGTCACGGTTCCAATACACGCATAGCCATTTAACCAAGCTGGCCCCTTTTGGCCTTTCTCCCTGTCGGCCGTCCGGCCGCATCTGTGTGCAAAGAAATGGCTTTCGCGCTGTGCTGTATCATTCAAACAAGGTTGCACCACACGCGTTGATCGATCATTCACCGGTGGGAATCCCCTCTCCTTTAGACGAAGTTGCCTTTAATGCGTTTCTCAGAGTATATATAGCGGAAGCGCTACCACGCTAGAACTTTCAAGGTCATTCATCGCGTCCCAAGTGGCCTTCAGCCGCCGGCCGGGCGAGTGCGACTTCTTGGGTTATCGCTTCGGTCACTGTGAGCGTGGCTGCTGCGGCAACACCTTTCTAGGGGAGGGTGAGATGGCTGCTTTGCCTGCCTTTGTGCGATCAGCGCTGGCTGGGCCATCTGTGCCTTCGATTCCGCGTAAGCGAACCATGCGGCTATTCGAGGGCTTAACGGCTGCTGCCCCGGTGCTTGATCCACCAGTCTCGCCGTCGGAGGTGCACTAGATGGGCTGTCTGTACGAGCCTTTCAGCGCAAATGACAGTGTATACGCCTCGAACTTTGCGATGGCTGCACCGCTTACCGCCGCTTCTCCGCGGCGTTGACGGGATTAGCGCTGCGGGGCTGATACGGGCTCATGCAATGTTTTGCTTTTTTAAATGCAGAGCATTGCTTTTACTCACGATGTCACCCGGCGTCGGCGTGCCTCGGCGTCCGCAACAGCCGTTCCAGGTGCGCCCTCTCCCTCACACCTCCTCTCCCGCATCACGCTACCCTCCTCGCTCTCAACAACAGGTCCGCACCCCTCCCCCTACACTATATAAAAAAATAATACTTACCGGCGCCTGGTTTCGATCCCCACGACCCTGCGGGCGGAACGCAAGGTACATGGTGCTCTACCCACTGCGCCACAAAGCCGACACAGAATGCAACGCTACGAACGCGTCTTATATCCTTGACTCATTCAAACTACGTCAAGAAGCTGCTGATACAACGCCTGAACTACCACCAACTCCCCAAACACTAAACGTTAACGCAATACACCCACCCCCTATGCGACGCATTTACTCGAGTCCCCCTCGCGGGGAGATGGGCCCTTTTTCGCTTCTTTTTGCCACTCCGCGCCCTAAGAAACTTGTTATAGTGACGTCTGTAAGTAAATAGTACGCTTAGGGCAGTTCAAAAGCCGCTGACTCTTGGTAGGGTGCTCAAACGTCAACAATAGCTATCCGGGAACGCGGTTCTGCGCGCTTCTTCGCCGCTGTTACGGGCGTCGACGACGGCCGCAGCGTACCGCTGTCACCTCCGAATATGTGCGGCACAAGTGAATTGTATTGTAGCTTCGTTTAGACCTGATACTGGCAGAGTGAGTGGTGAGTTTCGTTTTGCAGCGCGGACAACTAATGTGGCCTCGTTTCGAATATATGCGTCGTAGACAAATAGATTTCGGGGATGTGATAACCCAATTCCTGATAGTAACTTGTGCCTTTTATAAGTATATAAGCCACGTGAAAATATTGAGTACATTCCAAGGCTCTGCATCGTGAAAGATGTGGACTCTTGCATGCCTTATAGCAAGAGCCAAGATAAGTTAATTAAACCACGTAAAAATAGATGGGGTGCTAGTCCAGAAGAAACAGAATAGCTCGTACGGAAATGAAAATTACAAAACTCAGTGCAGCTTCTGAAACCCTAAAGACGTTCGTCTAAACTTAAGCCGATTAGTAATCACGATACTGTCTAGTGTGCGAAAGGCAGTGCTATTTCGCGCGGCGTGAGGAGCTAGAGGAGGGGACGCTTAACTATCGTTATGTACTAATGCGGAGCGAAATCAAGGAATGAACGTTATAGTAATCACACACACAAGCTACGCGTCCATCCTCCTCTAGTTTTTAGTCTTCAACGAACGGCTGATCACTCGACAAACACTTTTTTTATGTATACAAGTAGATAACTGATAAAAGGTGCCCTTAGAAGGGTGGGATGCCTGATGAGACCATTTGATTTCCGCTTGTTCTAGATTCTGCAGGCTCCCTGCGTCATATGACTATGCTTCGAAGAAACGTGCGTTTAGTCGCCGTCCCGCATTGCTCTAGAAGCCCTTCTCCGCGGTGCTCGCGGATGATATATGTAGAATATAAATGTTTGCGGGCGCTCAGCCCACGACAAGACGCCCCAGCATTAATTTCTTTGTCATGCGCTGATCCCGGGTATAATTTCGGATTATCCATTGTGCTTGTTTCGTGAATGTTTGTGAAATAGATGTCCAGGTGTCATGCGAAGAATTCGCAAGGACAAAATCAAACGCCGGTTAAAGAAGACGACGAAAAGAAACTACGATGCGGACGACACGCGCAAGATGCTCCGCCAAATTGATTGACGCCAGTTACAGCGCCGAGTGCTCGCGACCATAGCACGAGCTCGCGCCGGCCACCAGCCAATCGGGAGCAGCCAGCGACAGTGACCGGCGGGCTGAAGCGATCCCGAGAGGAAGACGAGGGAGAAGAGAGACTGAAGTGTGGAGCGTGACCGGGCTGCGCGGCGGTCGGGCGACCGGACCCGTGCGCGTATTCCCAAACCATATCCTGTAGGGGTCCAGGCCGACCACACCCCCTAAGCAGGGGAGCAGCCAACGAGGTTAAAAAATTGCAATTTTTTAACCTCCCTGGATGCAGCACCGCGACGTCTCTACCTATATGTGCGCGACTTCATGCGATGTGGAACGCACTTTTAGCAACCCCAACCATGCCGGCGCGGCGGCGCGTCGGCGTCCGCAGTGCTCCTATAAAGAAAAGCAGTCCGCGCCAGGTTTCGATCCGCGATTTGCGGCCGCAGCGCGACGTCTCCAACCTGCCACGGACGCGATGATGCGTTAGTGACGCGCCTTATATCTTTAACTCATTCCTACGTCGTCGCGCGTGCGTTGGCGACTCGCGCGTTATAGCGGCTTGATCGCGTGGTGTCCACTGATCCCCGACGGCTGCGGCGAGTGCGGTGGGCTTTGCGCAAGGCCGCAAGCCGGCCGACAAACGTTTCGCACGTTTCCATTCTCCCCCCTCGAATGTCGGGGGAATTTTTTCCCCCTCCCCTCGTTTCGGCTGCTTCGCGAGCGGCCGATGGTTTCGCTCCGTGGGCGGGGCTGGCCTGGGCGCTGGGGAAGCTGACGCACATGTTATAGAAGTTAACCTTTTGTACCTGAGCCCTGATCTGATCTCTCCGCGCTCTTCTTGCGCGCCTGCAAGTTGACGCTGACCTCCGATCGTGTTCCTAGATAAGCGCTCGGCTCGGTGCTCGAAGTGCGCGCGCGCGGATGGACGCTTTCACGTACATGTGGCAATTATACAAGTACCGGAAAGTAAACACTCTCGTAAAAATGAAGACAAGAAATTGTTTCGATCTTTTGTGATCGCGCTGCTTCGCGGCGGCCGGGTGGTTTCGCTCCTAGCACAAGCCTGGCGTACGCGCTGGGAAGATGAAGCTCGCTCTCCGCGCTCTCTTGTGCGCCGTCAATCGCTCGTCTCCCATGCTGTTCCTAGTTAAGCTAGCGCTCGGCGCGTTGCTCAAAGTGCGCGCTCGGATGGATGCTTTTGCACGTACGTATGTAGTTATTGTTTACGTTCCGGAAGGAAAGCACTCCCAATAAAGTGAAGGCAAAAATGTTTTTTTTTTGTTGGGTGCTCCTTTGGACTCCCTACCGAAGCGCAGAACGTTTGCTCTCATTCGGTCGAAAGCACATGCGTACGTCTGTCGCTCGTCTGCTGCGAACATCAGCCAGCCTGTTATTCGCCATACTCGTCTGTGCCTCGCACTAGCGCAGAATTGCCCATCACAGGGTCCGTTCTCATAATTGTGTGCGCCACGCGCGTCCCCCGCGCATTCACGCGATGGTCGCGAAGCTTATAACTTCTGATTCATGAATAAGCACGAGCAGCCGCTCGAGGTCGTCAGAGATGACCTCGCGTCAACAAATCATGAGTCTGTGTTCTGCGCGAACCTGTCTGACGAAGTAGCAGTCAACGGCTTCATGGACACATAGAGCGGTTGCACCAACACAACCTGGATTGTCCAAAAGGTCCAGAAACGGGGCGAAAGGTATGTTTTTCGATACGAAGCATTGTAGTACGCGAGGCGGCGTTTTGCAACTTGTGTTGTACTATTTATATTTTTATTCCTGCTATTTCTTGTTTATACATTTGTGTACTTTTTTGCGTGTGGGTGGCTTACAGTTGAGGCGCGAGCTGTGACACAATGCTGGGGAATTAAAAGGCCAGACACTACAGCAATCTATATATGTGGTAGCTAAAAATGCGCCGCAGGAAACAGACACAAACTGCTCATCTATACCCACCAGTGGATCTCTAAAAGTGACAATTTTTTGCCGCTATTTGGACTCCGAGATCACTATCGCAAAAATAGTGCGACAAGAAGATAACTTTTTTACTTAGTTTTATCTCTGCTGCGACTACCGTGACTTCAAGCTCACGGGCAACTACTCATTAGTCCCAGCGAAAAGACTATACGTATCTGAGTGAGTGTAACACTGTATTAAATGAGAGGCCATGGGGGCCCCTGGGGGAGCAAGGATGAGGAGAAAAGGGGAAGGTCACAACTCGCACAATGAACACAGTTGCAGTCTTGGGGTCCTAATCACAAAATGAACACATTAAAGTCAGTCAGTGGCAACAAACCCCACAGTTCACACTTAAATGTACAGTTCACACTATAGACAATGCGGTTCACACTGAAAACAGTGCACGCTGCAGACAGTTCACATTGTAGACCGAACGGGAAAGTCGGCCAGGTTGCTACACCGATTTGTAGAGTCTGTTTCAAGGGCGTACTCGGTAATTGCTTCTAGTGCTGTGGGATCGTCACGGACCCGACTAACATGTTCCTGTTCAGTCGCAGGGGCGGGACCTAGAGTTAAAAGCTGGCGGCGATTACGGTCGAATAATGGACAGAGCCACATCAACTGGTAACGATTTGGTGTGCCTTCCCGATTACAGGGGGGGCATCAGCGCCATTCGGATCCTGCTGGAGCTGTCTATTTTTAAATAACGTATCTTATGCAGCAAAATATCTGTGTGCATGAAGCACAAATTGTTAAAAATAACTAATCGACATTGCCAACAGTGTAAGTGGTAGCACGCATGTTTACTGATATCAAACTCGGCCTGATGGCTTCAGTGAAGAGACTGTGGTCAATAGCCCTGTACAGAAGACATATATATAACTCCTGGAGTACTTCAGTAGCTGTACAATCCAACTATTACTTAGCCCTTGGTTGGTATATATTTTCAATATTTTTTCCCTAAATTGTTATGCCCCGCAGTGCAAATTATGCAGAATTTATGACCGAGTGTAAAACGTGTACATTTGAGCTGGTGTCTTTCTTATCAATGTATCACCCTTGCAAGAACGATTCACACCTTCCATTGCTGTTAACAAAAATGTCAATGTTTTCCTTAGTGGCACTGTTCCTGATAAAGAATAATGCAATGAAGTTAATGTAACGAAAGTCCATGTAATAGTGCTTGTTAAAGTGCCAAAATGTAGCAGCTCATGCCGCTGGTAATAGTTCGCAAGAGTAGGATAGTTTGTAAATGTAGTCATTGGTAATTGACTGCCTTTCCTGTAATTCTACCTGCAGCACCGAATCGTTTTTTTGAGGTGTGTATAGAGTGATAGAGCACCCAACTCAATTGTATACCCTTCTGTGTGCTGTAGGAGGAGCTTTCAATGAGGGTGTTTGCTTTCCGGAACGTGTATAATTGCCACATGAGCGTGGCAAGCATCCATCGCGGCGCAGCGCACTTCGAGCACCGAGTCGAGCGCTTATCTAGGAACACGATCGGAGGTCAGCGTCAACTTGCAGGTGCGCAAGAAGAGCGCGGAGAGATCAAGGGCTAGGCCCGGGGCGGCCTCTCCTCGCATCCACCGTGGTCCCACGTAATTCGCGCCAGCAGCGCCAAATCCTCCCTAGTAGTACGTGGCCTCTGAGAACGTGTGAATTATTAATCGCCATGGCACCGAGTGGCCCGAGGGGGAGGACAAGGGCGTTTGCTGACGTCGCGGGACGCTGCTGACGGTCATTTATCCCGCGGCAAGCCATTGCCGTGCCGCCGCGCGCCGGCCCCTGTTGAAAACCGACGTTTTCGTCCAACTTTCGCTCTCTGCCGCCGGTCGCTGCCTCATGGGCCCGCTCGGCAATGGCACCAGGCGCCGAAGTTGGGACGAGCGGCGCCGATTGGGCCGCGATGACTCGAACATGGCCGCCCCGACCGTCGTTTGTTATGTGTGCAGTAACGCTGTTTAATAATTGAACGAAGAAAACATGTAGGGTAATAGTACGTTTTCTGGCTGTCGAATTGTTGTCTTATGTGCGAGATTAATAATTGGAGTGTTACACAAACATTATTTTTGCAATGACAATTTATTCAAAATTCATATGAGGACCGTCCTTTGATTCGAAGTCATGAAAACACATGTACTACACCCATATATTGCACATACATTTTATGTACACAGTATTGGACTAAGCAAAAATATGATATATGCAAATTTTAGGCATACAATATTGTACAATAGGGAAAAAACGTGCTACATACACATTTACAATTAACACGGTTTAGGTGGGCTAGTTGGTATTCCGAATTCATGCTGTAACTTTTGCGCAACTTTACACGGTGACAGGTACAGGTCTCGAGTCCCTTTTGTATCGGTCTCCGTCTAAAGTGCGCAAAGTTACAGCCATCGAATACACATTTAGGTACACACTACTTGATACGAAATAAGAACTTCGAAAGTTCTAGTCCCTACACAGATTTTTTTTTTCGCGCACACCTCGGCGGGGAGAACAAAAGAACTTGAAAGTTCCACTCAATGTATACTTATTTCTTGGGCTCACCTCGAGACAGGAATGTTCTTTAGACATTAAAAAAAATTCGTTTCAGTTCAGAGACACAATAATTGGGAATCTATATGTTAAAAGAAAGCACGCACACGTATGCTTCAAAGCCCTGCCTTTCGGGCGAGTTAACGCAAACTCTGAAAAAAGCGTTGACCCGCCCATTAACCTGCATACACTTCAGCGAAATCATGTTCACACCAACAAAATGCAGCCATAAAAAACTGTTGCAACACAATGACCGCACTGTAGACACTCTTTGCTGGATTATATCTACGTACAAAAACAATGCCCAACCACGTGCACGTCGTAGAACACAGAACACAAATCGAACGCACCCGTTTTTTTTGTTTTAATGGCGCGGTGAATTAACAGTCTGCTTACCGGGGGTGGGAGGGAAGGCGGGGGGAGAAGACACCCCAGTAAAAAAAAAGAAGCTTTCCTGTATTTTAAGCCGCAGATATCGGCCAGGTTGTTACAAGCTACCCTCTAACTCGCGTCTGGGCAGCGCCTCTTATCTCATCCTGTGCGATACGGCATGACCATTCTAACTTCAGAACTATTGGAACACCAAACCATTCGCGATAAGATGGACCAAGGCGCGGGCGCGCAGTTTAGATTGAACAGCAAAGCCGGCAATGCTACTTGGTTTTATTTATTTTTAATGAGCGAAACGCTTGCAATGCGGCTGCGAGCATCAACGCATTTCGGTTTGGCCTTCCACTGCTTCATGTGAAAATCGACTTGCATTGAACACCGCGGAGTTACGTCAGATTTTTCGGAGCTCTGAAGCAACGCTTGGCAGTAGTTTCGCCGCAAATATACGTTTTGGAGCAAGACGGGGGAGGAAAAAATGCTTAGGGCGCAGCACCTCGCCATCCATCGATGTGGTAGTATGTACGCCATGTGAAAGGCAAGAAGCGCGTACAGTTGAGCTTGCCTTCTTTGTGAGCAGGTGCGTCGTGATGACATTGGATGGATTGAGGAGAGTCACCGGAGGAAACGTCCAATGAAGTCGCAAACCGTCCTCGACTTGGGGCCCAAACCTAGACTCATACCTGCTGCACGAAACAACAAAATACCTTGATAAGTATACTGAATCGACGTTCCAGCAGTTACTAAGGCAATCATCAAAAAACGGCAATGCCACCACAAATTGATCTTGCGAGCAAGTGTGTGCGTGCCAAAGACGCGTTTACTTCTACTAAAACTTTTGCGTACCTGCACAGCTGGGGATATATTTGCACATTTAGTTTCCACTCCAAGACGAGTGACATGTCTCATTATCTTCACGTTACATGCGCGAATTATTTTGAAAACAGAAGAGTTGCAATCAGTCGGGTTTTAAGGAATTCACTATAACCTGTACAAAGCTAATTTGCTTACCTGTCGTCTTTGGAGAAGGCGAGAAACTTGGTCGAACTGTACCGCCCTGTGTTGCTGCACCACAGAGCTTGCGCAGGAGTGGTAACACTCCTTCCTCCGCTGCCCCATATTTAGAATACATTCGAATGTATTTCATAATGCAGGCGAAACTTTTCCGCCCGTGGAAGCGTTTAGGCAACCCGCGCAACCCTTCGCACGCCGGCTCGCTCACGCACGTACCGAACTGGCCCGCCGTGCGCGCCGGAGAGAAAGAAAAAAAAATATTGGCGCGGTGAGCTGTTTGCGCATGCGTGAGGAGGCGCGGAAGCGTTGACGGTTGTGTGATGTGGAAAGAAAGAAACACTGAGGAAAGGGAAGGGCCCACGCCGCAGCACCGTGCCGCTAGGATCGCCAACCATTTCGGAAACCGAAACTAGCCAAAGTCGCCGACCAGTGGCTAAGGTACAAAAGTTTAGCTTCTACCACATGTGCGTCAGCTTCCCCAGCGCCGCAGGCCAGCCCCCGCACGGAGCGAAACCATCGGCCGCTCGCAAAGCAGCCGAACGAAGGGGAGGGGGGAAAAGAAAAAGAAAAATCCACAGCGCCATGAAGTCGCGCACATATAGGCAGAGACGTCACGGTGCTGCGTCCAAGGAGGTTAAAAAATTGCAATTTTTTAACCTCATTGGCTGCGCCCGTGCTTAGCGGTGTGGGTCGGCTGGGCCTCTACGGATATGGTTTGGGAATACGGGACCCGTGCCGTGCCCCAGGAGGTCCTCCACCAGGACAACCTTCAAGACATCTCTCCACAAGCAAGTCGTCGCGCCGGGCATCGGTGACGACAGCGGCGCTTCCAGAGAGCTGCGTTCCCCACGACGGTGACGGGATCTCGGAGCGCGCTTGTACTACCGCGGCCAACGACATACTACCCTGGACATTTCAAGGCTCACTTCGACCGGTGACGCTAATCACTACGTACCGTGTCTCATCCCATAGTTCCCGGACTGTGACTCTTCCGCTATTTGAACTAACTGCCGTTTTCTATACCGCATACTCGCAGCCCCGTATTGCATTTTCGTTTGTACCTGTTCATTGTGTGCATTTTGTTGTGCTTTAGGGTTATACAAATATAGTCTTGTTTAGAGTTTCTTCTCTAATTTATTATTGTCCATCGAACCTGACACCAGGGTAGTGATCAGTTTTTGAGGTATGATATTGGCAAGTATAACTGGCGTGCTGTCAGGTGTGAGCCGGCTACAGTTGGCTACCGCACGCAACTTGTTTGGCACGTTCAAGTCAAGTTCTTTTATTTCTACAGTTTTGAGTGGGTATGACCGACGAAAAAAATCAGTCTATTGCATTTAACGAAAAATATGTTTGAAACGCGAAGCTTTCTCCAATGTCCCCTCAGTAAAAATACCAAATAAAAACTGTTTCGCCCTTGTCAAAATAAAGGAAACAAATGTACGCCCCCTTCCTAACGTGAAGGAAGCTGGTTCCATTCCGATCACGGGTAGCGTTCTCTTCTTGACGCGGTACATGTGCCTCCGCTTGTCACCATCGTTGTTTCGTGAAACCCACTGTGAAAAGCTGGCTTCTCAAGCAGGGAGTTTTCGTGACGTCATGGTTTTTTCGTGACGTCATGGTTGTCATCAGTAAGTCACTGAAAGCTTCGCTACAAACATGCATGCCGAGCTTGATCGGCCACTGTACTTTAAATTGCTCACTGATTGATTGTAGGGTTTACTGCGCCGACGAAACGCCGGCGATGAGGCGCGCTGTTGTGGACGCCTCCGGAATAATTTTGACCACCTGGGGATCTTTAACGCGTGCAGAAATGGTGTACACACGGGAGTTTTTGCATTTCGCCTCCACCATAAAAACGGTCGCAAGGCCGGGAATCTAACCCGCGTCCTCGTACTCAGCAGCAGAACGCCTTCGCCACTTAGCCACCGCGCCGGCTGGACTTCCAATTGCATTGCGTATAAAATGGTGCATGCAAAAGTGATACTCATTCATTACATGCACGGGTATCAGAAGTCGTAATAACTATGTACAACCCAACAAGAAAGAAGATCACAATGAGCCGCACAAAAAATAAGCCTTTTGTGGAATTAAAAGGCAAAGCGAAAAGATGATCAATGAAAAAAGCAAAATGCAATAAAAAAGCTGCCAGGTTGTTTTAAATTTATTAACGGAGGCCTGTGATTCAGCACAACCCACCAACGAGAACAATCGGGGAAGAACTCATCACGTTCGCACGGGAAGACAGCGATATTGCCGAAGGGTCATTTAAATAAAGCAACGCATAAAACAACTGACACCCGTGCAACCGTTTTGTGTTTTATGCAGAAGTCCCAACTACTCTTAAGAATTGTGTAGCTACTGCTAGTGCTTCACACACACACACAAACATTTGCAAATAAACGCCCCTCTCCATAAATGCTGTCGTAGTATTTCCTCCATAGCTGTGTATCTACCATCTACGCGCGTATATTTTTCAGCTGCCCGTATCGTCACATTATATTTCCGTGCGGAAGCACTGGAGCATGTGTTCTAGTTTTTTATGCAAAAGTATCAGGCTAAATGAGGGGGTGCTGTTGAGTGTCGATAAAATTACTGAACGATTTATTGATGGTTCTGACTTAATGCTGAAGCGTGTCTTTCATGTTCGCACGTACTTGAGGCTTGGGCGTATGAACAGGTTTGTCTCCGGCTTTAGGTGCCCGCAACATGGCGTTGCTCACACGCCCTCGCACACAGTACGAAGCATGCTTCACATTTCAACCAGTTTAGTTATCACGCCTTCAACACGACCGGAAGAGGGTTTCGCTGCAGGTCGTTTCTTTTGTTGTTGATTTGTATCACTATTTTGTGTACCTAAGCCATATTTCACCCTCATTTGACGCGTAGAGAGAAAGACGGTGGATCGCCGTGTGCTTGCCAAGGCGTCTTTGTGAAGAGTTTTGTAAGAAGTTTGAAATCGGCCCCATTATATGTCTCACGAATCAGTTTCCCCTGAAACTAGGCATTTTCGGCGAAGGTTGGTCGCCCTTTTAGCATTGGCTTTTGACGCAGGTTTGAAGTAAGAAAGCTTACTCGCCACTCTCAACTTTGTTTAAAAAGGGTAGCAAATTTTTCCTTATTTCTGTTTCTGAAATAGATCGCGTCACTGCCTAGTCTTCACAGGAGGGCGTCCTGAAAAATCCCCCGCGTCGCTATGTACCATTATGCAAGGTTAACAACTGATCAGGAGAGCCTCGTTTCATCCAGGCACAGTTAACTATCGGTACCGATGACACACTCAGCAAGGGAGAAACACTACAGCTAGACCCTATATGAAGGATTCTCAACCTGGTAGTGAGAGAAAGTACCACTGGAAATCTGGGCACCTAGGCAATGCTGCTTGATCTGCACATTATTTGTATACAATGCCACGAACAGGGAGTTGACAATAAAGGTTGCGGATTCTTGCTGTGACTTTGTAGAACCTGAACGTGAGAAATTTCGCTGTGTTCCTGTTTTATCAATATTCCTTTAAATCAGCGCATTTTGTACGCATGAATAGTAGCGCCCATGGTTCAGAGCCCCGTTTGTTGTGCCCGCTAGGTAGCGCCTTAGTCTGCCGTGTTTAGGCAACCACCTGGAAAAGCTCGAGCGGTTCGAAGAAGAAGAAGGGACACGAGGTAGAGCGATTTTGTTCTTCAACGACCGCCAGCACCAGCAGCCATGAACGCCCGTTGCTTACAGGTTATTCTCTGCCTATGCATGGTGAGTACGCCAACGTAAACACTCTTGCGTGGAATAGTGTTGGTTAGGTGCTCCTTGCAGTATCCGCACACTGCAGGAAACGCTCTGGGCCGTACAGGCTGAAGGGTGACATGAGCGCACCCTGCTAGCGCGATGTGCAAAGAGGTTGGCCACCATGACAGTTATCCTTAGTGCAATGTAAAGGAGGGAGTTGAGGGAGGCTCTAGTGTTCCAGTCGTATTTTTGCAGGGTTGTGTCTGAGTGAGCGTTGGTTGCAGAAAAAGACTTCGCAGCGTCTAGACTGCCGTCCGACGGCAATTGAGCGCCAGCGCTGCAGGCGTGGCTGGAGGGCCATCCGACGACATTCGTATATTATAAACTTAGCTGACACAGCGTTTACTATGGTGGTGTGGGCGCGTCTTAGCTTCTGATACCAAGGACGGTTGCTCGAGTGCGGCTGTTGCCTCATTTATTTCTTTGTTTATCCTCATTGACGTTAAATGTTTCTCTATTTAGAGTAGTTTAGGTTTTATACCGGCCGTGGTGGCTCAGTGGCTAAGGTGTTGTGCTGCTGAGCACAAGGACGCGAGTCGAATCCCAGCAGCGGCGGCCGCTTTTCCGATGGAGGCGAAAAGCAAAGACGCCGGTGTATGCGAGATATCGACGCACTTTAAAGATCCCCAGGTGGTCAAAATTAATCCGGAGCCCTACACTACGGCGTGCCTGATCACCTGCTTTGCGTCGGTGCGTTAAACCATACAATGAATCATTTTCAGTTTTAAATGATTGCTTTGTGTCCCTTACGCAGTGTTGGGCCGGGTAGGGTTACGTTACGCTGCGTTAGGTGTGGGATAGCGAAGTATTGAAGTCGTGGCATTTTTTGCGAAACGCCGGTTGACATTGCTCTAGTAGAGTGATTATATGTAGTACCGTCGCACGACGCTGTAGACACGGCCCAAAATATTTGGGAGCGTGGGTGAACCACGTGCGTTTTTATCAATGTGGGCTCTGCGATATTGTTATCGGTTAGTGCTAACGTGTATGAATACCCGCTATAGCATCCAATGCCCGAGCAACTTATTGTCACTGTTATTACTATTTTGTCGGTCGTGACCCCGGTTAATGAACTGCGTATTGCTAAATAATATTTCCGAAATACCAGTTTCTGCGTTGGTATTGATTAAGGGCGCAAGATGAGTTCGGCGCTCCACATTTCTGTTCTCTCTCTTCCCCCAAACATCAAGACCGCGTACAACATTGCAACCCGGGGTGATTTGACCGGTTCCGCATGCAAAGGAGCCATCAAGACCAATTACAAGTTTCTTTCATTCGAAAGATTTTCGTCTTTTATAGTGCCCCAGCGCTTGTACGGATACAAACGATGCTTTATTCACTGAGAAAGTCATCAATTTAAGTTAAAATGTTGATTTTCCCGCTAAATCGTGTGTTTTCGTGGTCTGCAATGACATCACAGGAACCGACCACCGTGCAGCCTAGGGTGCCGCTATCCGCGTCCGCCGTTAAGGGTGGAGCCACGTATACGTTGACACCTCCATTATGGGCCACTCCATGGAGGAAAGAAAAGGTTAGGAGAGGTCCTGACGTCACATTTGTGAAGCCGAGTCCCGCCATGACTTGATCCCACTGAGCCTAGCACTCTATCCCATCATCCTTTGCTGTCTCCGGTTTGATTTGACTAACATGGCGTCGCCCCGCCCTCCCGCTTCGAAGCGAAAACAGCTTCGTCGCTAATTCCTCGGTGCGATGTCATGTTCTGAGTTGTTGATTTCGCCTTCAGTTTGCCCATTTTAACCATCACCCGAAGTTTCAATCGAAAAACGGCCTTCGTTTTTGAGATGGAAAGACAATTTTTCAGCTCTTAAGCCTGGCAAAGTAGCGTTTGTCGTGGTCATAGCAACAGGCTCGCAGGATGGCGAACGCAGACGACGTGGTACAGCACTGCGGTATTTGCGCGAAACGTCTCAGCAGCGATAAATTTCACTTCACTTCACAACGAAGAAACACAAAGTGAGCAAAGAACGAATTGTGGCTCTCGCCAACGCTGAGCGAAGGGGATTTTCCCGGCAGGTCTCCGGCGGTGGCAGCGGCTCGCTCCGCCGATCTCGACGCGACGTAAGCGCCGCTGCGGCCGGGGTACGAGTTAAGGCCGCCTCCGACGGCGGAGTTTTCAAACTGGCCTAATCTAAAAACGTTTGTCGTAGCGACTGCGCTGGTTTGCAAGCGTAGCGAGGCAGCCACATACCCAGCGCATTAAAAATTTGTCTGTTTTATTCGCCCAGATTTGGCCGCCGCAGTTGTAAACAAGTAAGCAACATTGTATACGTGCTCAAGAAAAATGACGTCACTTCCTCCACACTTTTCGCAATGCATTGGGATGCTAGGGGCCTCTCCTGAGTATTAGATGCAGAGCATCTGATTCACTCGCCTTGTCCCTCCGGCGTCGTCGTCATCGTTGTCGTAGGCGTTGTCCACCCCTCCCCCATTCTCCTCGCCGCGCCTGCTGCGCTCTCCGCCGCTCACCCCCTCTCCACTCCGATAGCGAACACTCTCTCGCGAGGAACATTGGATTGGATTGGATTGGCTTGGATTGGATTTAATTGGCTTGGCTTGGATTAGATTGGATTTGGATTGGATTGGATTAAAGTGGATTGTGTTGGATTGTGTTGCGTCATAGCCGCGGCAGACGCGCTGGGGCCGGCGCATGTGCAGTACTCTCTCTTCCGCGGCTTCCTCTCCTTCGGGCGCGCTGCGCATATAACCGGTGTGCCGTTCTCCAGCGAAGCAACATCAACACTTTGCTCAAACACCTAGAGTCCACGCCGCTTTACAAGTACGCCAACGTCGTCATCGACTGGGACCGGCTTACGCAGTCCCCTCAACGTTATGCGCGCTATAAAACGCGGTCCCTTCGGCGCTCCGCCTATGCGTCGCATCTACACAGAGGTTCCCGCCAGGGGAGGTGGGAGTTTTTTCTTTCCTCCATGGGTCACTCGCTCGCCGCCGAAGCAAGTCATTAGAGAGTTTTAGCTGACCGTTTTTGACGGTCCGCTCCGGTAGTGCCGGCCCGCTCAGCGAAACGAGAGCCAATGCCGTTCGCGGCCCGACCTATCTCTTTTACCACCCCTTTCTCTTCTAATCTTTACATCCCCCTCCGCTCCCTCCCCACCGCACTGGGTTGCATGCAGGTGAGCCCCCAGTTGGGCTCAATATTATCCCAAGTGCACTTCCCGTTCTTTTCACCCAAACCACCTAGAGAGAGAGAGAGAGAGAGGCGCGCCACGCATGCGGAGCGGACCGTGAAAAACGGTCAGCCAAAACTCGCTATTAGAGAGTTTTAGCTGACCGTTTTTGACGCTCCTCTATGCTCCGGACGTCCCGCTGAGCACAACCGGAGCGTCAGCAGCCGAAAGGCTTTTAGCTACGCGATAACCGTATCTCCCTCAACGGGGAATGATTCGCGCGACTGGTCGTTTCGCGTGCGCGTGTAAACCGAAACTTCATCCTAAAGGAAACATAAGAATTTGTATTTGGTCGCTCAAACAAAGCAGAATACCGGGTTTCTTGGCCTAATTTAACCTTTTTTACATGCAAACCATCTCTTGCTCGGGACTATATCCGTCCGTCGGCGTCCGTCGGCACATCTCCCCCTCTCCCCACCAGCTGCGTGATAACGCCGCTCTCCTCCTCTCCCTCTCTCCAGGCCAGCTGTGCGATTGCGCGCGCGCTGCTCATCCTCTCCCCCTTTACCCACCAAGCTGTGCGATAGCAGGCGTGCTGCTCCTGCTCACCTCCTCTCCGCGCGCCACTCCCTCAGTTGCTGCTTGTCCGATGAACTGAATGGACGCCAACAATTCTGGCAGCGAACTGGCGAAAGTGAAGCCGCTTCGAAACGCCAGCGTCGAGCAGCGGATCCCACACTGCGAGAAAGCGAAGCCGCTTCGGCACGCCAACGTCGCCAAGCGGATGCGGATGCCGGTCGTCAACGCGACCGCGCCGCGAAAGCGGCCGCGCGCGCGACAGGGGGTTGGAACTCCGAGATACTTTGCATCACCACATAGTTCCATTCGGGGAGATGGTGTAATTTTTTTGTATAATGTAGTCGCTGACATAGTATAATTTTTCTAAACAACAATAAAGAAGCCGATAAACTTTCGAATAGCCAAGCCAAGGCTGCCTTTCTGGGTGCTGCATAGTAGCAGCCACGCGCTTCGGTCGACGTTTTTCGCTTCCGTTGTAAAGGTCGTTAAGGTGTGTGGCACCATTGCCTAATCGGAAGCGCTTTCGCCGCTTCGTCGCTCGTGTTTCAACGGAAGAAACGAAGTTCACCGTAGCGCGCTCGCATCGCGGGGGCAGCCATGTTAAAATTCCGTACGGTAGCGTAAGCTGCCGCGACGGTCCGCTAAGAGGCCCCAGTTAGCGGAGCGAGGCCCCGCTCCGGTATCTCTGGTAGCGCGCTAGCCCGCGACGCATGCGCAATGGCACTCCCGCTTGCTATTAGCGGAGCCGACCGTCAGAAACGGGCAGCTAAAACTCTCTACTCTCTATTGTATCAAAACTGCGCTAAAATTATCTCGCAACACGGTTTACTGGCGAAGTTTGAATCATCCTATCTGTTTCGCGTTGCTGAGTCTCGTGGAAAACGAAAAGAACAAAGCGTTGAGCACGCTGACCCAATTGCAGCGGCACGGGACCATTCAAAAGGAGTCACCATAGAGTTTATTACAACATACACTAGAGAGGAATCTGGCGCTAGCATCTATGCGGCTCACACCAAGACCGCCTGTGTCGTCGCATCGCGGTCACCTTAGTTTCATCATTGGCTTGGACTGAAAAGTTTTAGTAACCGCAAATTTAAACAAAGTGCGACAAAAACGCGTAGAATAGTGTGCAATTATGTAAGTGGAAAATAAAAACTGGCTGTTTTAAAACTAAGGAACAAGGAATTAAAGCGTATTTTTGCCGCAACGGTTCTGCCTGCTATTCCGCAGGCCAAGGTTGTAGTTACGAACAAGGTTAAATTTTTTTTTTTGGGGGGGGGGGGGGGAAACTCATTAGAGACTCTCATTTTATTAATATTACCATTATTGCAAATAATAAGTTGCTTGAAGAGTCTGGAAAATTTTTGAGCGTGCCTATTAAAACGTTGCCTTCGTGGTGAACCGGTGCACCGACCGCCAACTAGTTGAACAAGAAAAAAGAAACATGGCGTTAAACAGTCGCGCACGATGACAAGATGGGACGCATACAAGCGCCCGTATCTGTCGTATACCCGGGGTCGTTTCTTGTCTTCGTCAAAGTACGTTTTTGTCTTCTTTTCGTCGGCTACAAATTTCGCGGCGGCATATTACCCGCTCTGTCATGCGTCCTGCTACTGCGGCATGAGCAAAGCAGCGTCAGGTTCGATCACGCGCTGCCTTCTGTTTCACCGAACACGGCTACCACAGAACAGGGAGGATTCCGGCTTCCTTGTAGCTCGTAAACGTGTTAATGCATAGTGAAGAAAGCAAATCCCAAAAACCGCTTAAGAATCCAATTGTCATGCCAAGCCCAAGCCAAAAAGGGGGGTCTTCCCATGAACCCCCACGGCGACATGCCGCACAAGGCGCAGTTTCCTCTCTAGTATACTTACTAAGAAACTCTATGGGGTTTCACCACCCTGTACGGCGGCGCTGGCATTGAGGTACCCTGCGACGGCGTTCGCGCGTCTGTTTACGTTACTGAGCCCAGATGGCGCTACCATACCGTGGCAAGCCGTATATAAACCTGGCTTGTTTTTGTGCTGGCAGAAAATATTCGTTTGGTAAAACACACTGCTTGCTCGACAAATATGGTCACGTAAGACCATATTTGTCTTTATGGCGCCTTTAAAGGAGACATGAAGACAAAACACAAGTTTGGTTCATTCAAAAGATTGTTTTGTTAGAATCATACTGACACCACTTTTAAGGTAAAGGTCGCTCAAATAAACTGCATAATTAGGAAAAAAAATTCCCCCGCATTTCCCCGAAGGGGAGTATGAGGAAGTGCGAAGCACGGGGTGATGCTGTGAGAGGGAGTTTGTTGAAGTTTGGTGGCATTTAGCCCGTTAGTTACATTAACACCCCCTCGTGATCACGTTCGGCTTAACACGCCTCGTTTGTCCCTCTGCGGAAATCTTGGTGAATTAACGTGTATGTTCGAGAGATGTTCGAGAGGGAATGTAATCACGCACACACACACCACACACGCAAAGTAAAGTGAAACGACAGTATTTATTTCAGCACTTGTTTGTGTTGTCGTTGTATGCGACGGTCATTACGACCGCCTTGTGGTCGCTAAAGTGGACCGTTAAGGGTTGTTGCAGCCGCTATAACGCCGCTGAGTCACCAACGCACGCCGCTGACGACGTAGTTTGAATGCTTTAAAGATATAAGGCGCGTTACTAACACTGATATCAGCGTCGCGTCCGTGGCTTAGTCGGTGGAGCGTCGCGCTGCGGCCGCAAAGTCCTCGGATCGAAATCTGGCGCCGGATGCTGTTTTTTTTTATATTGTGTAGTGGCCTGGCTGGCGCACCGAGAGAGGGTGTTGCGAGCTGGAGAGTAGTAAAGGGGCTTTAGGAGAGTAGGCGAGGGGGGAGAGGAGGCGCTATGCGAGCGCCCTCACGCGTCGGAAATCCGGCGCCGTTGCTAGGCACGGTAGCTAGCTCCGTTCCTAGGCTGCGGACGGGGGACGGCGGTGGAAGCAGGAGTAGGCCCGACTAAGAAGTGCTTCGCACTTAAAAGGTAAAGGCCGTGCGACTCATTCGCTTATTTCCCGCAGCAGAACGCATTGTTGCGTCTTAGTAGACGGAGGTGCAGACAGCAGGATGGCGATGTACCTATTTACTAGGCGCAGCGCTACACCGAAGAGTACAGGCAGCACGGCGAGTCTCAGCGAAGATGGCTGAATCAGTCTGGTCCGCGAGCGGTGCACCCACACATTGACGTCGTCGTCTTCAAACACCTGGCTGGTTAAGAAGCACGGAACATAGCACTCACTGGGGATTGAACTCTGCACGGCGATCGCACACGCGGTAAGCAGGGGATCGCGCCTTGACAAATATCCACGTGACATTTGCTCCCGCCCCCCCCCCCCCTTCGAGAGAGCATCGTCCTGATGCGTGCAAAGCTCTTCGAAAAAAAATGAATGCGCTTGCGGCATCGTCCCTCAACGTGTGAGGTAGGGCTTCATACGCACGACATGAACGACGTCAGGGCGGCGGTTACGCCGGTGGTGAGAAACGATTCCGTCGTCCACAACCTCGTAGGTTACGTCGCTAAGTTGCCGCAAAACTCTATAAGGACGAAAGTAGCGTTTGAGAAGCTTTTCAGATTGTCCTCGACGTCGAACAGGAGCCCATATCCAGACTCGTTCGCCGGGTTTGAAAACGGCAGTCCTGCGAGGGAAGTTGTAACGGTGAGTGTCATAGCGCTGTTACTGCCGTATTCGTAAAAGCGCCAGTTGACGCGCCTCTTCCGCTCTTTCCGTAAACTCATTTAACTCCATGCTGTCGTTGCTAGTGTCGTGAGGCAGCATTGCGTCCAACATAGTGGTCACGGGTCGGCCATAAAGGAGGAAGGACGGCGTCATCCGGGTCGGGTCTTGCTGAGCCGTATTGTAAGCGAATGTGACGTATGGCAATACGGCATCCCAGGTCTTGTGCTCGGCGTCGGTGTACATACTCAGCATATCCGCTATTGTTTTGTTGAGCAGTTCAGTCAACCCGTTGGTCTGCGGGTGGTACGCTGTTGAGGTCCGATGTCCGAAGCACGGAACGAAGCACTGAACGTAGCACTCACTGGGGATTGAACTCTGCACGGCGATCGCACACACCTTAAGCAGGGGATCGCGGCTTGACAAATATCCACGTGACATTATGATGTCATACCAGGCAGCTCTGCAATTGGCGGAGGCCGGCAAAAGCGAACGCCAACTAGGCAGAGCTGATAAGCTTGCTTAACGGGCTATTTGCGCTTAAATTTAGGCCACGTTCTTTTTAAAGCAGTAAGAATGGTAGGACCGACAGTGGAAGTTACGAAAGCACACGCACACATTAAGTACCGATGCATACTGCTGTTGGTACTGCGCGAACTATGTTTGGCTTAGGTGCACAGGACTGCGTGGCATTGGGGTAGTTATAGAGGACACTGGCTGATTGAAGCAAGCAACGGTGTCTTACGTGACCATATTTGTCCAGCGAGCACTCTGTTTAACAAAAGTTATTTTCTCCCTGAACAAATAAAGCGATGTTCAAATACGGTCAAAAACAAACCAGAGGCTGAAAACGGCTTGCACGGTATGGTGGCGCCATCTAGTTTCACTAACCGTAAACAAGAATTTCCAATCGGGTGCAGAGCGGTCGGTTCCTGCGGTGTCATTGCAGACAACGAAACACGATTTAGCGGGAAATAAACATTTTAACGTAAATTGATTAATTTCTCAGGGAATAAAACATCGTTTGCATCCGGACAAGCGCTGGGGACACTATAAAACACGAAATACTTCGAATGGATCAAACTTGTATTTTTCTTCATGGCTCCTTTAAGGTAGTGATTCGGTTTTTGGAAACCAAAGCTCTAGTCCATGCTTCGTTGAGAATCCAATGCTTGCGTTCGGGAACATGAGCGTAGCAGCCGCAGCGGTGGCCGAAGAAGTCGTTGCCGCATCTTTCATTTCACGTAGTGCCGGGACTGACACTGCTTCGTGCATTAAAAGATGTCGTATACCTTGACATGATCCCGTTCATTAAAAACTCGGTGCAGTTTAATGATGCACTTTAGAACATACGCCAGCATAACTGCCTGGTTGTGTTTGCTTCCCGATTTTTTTGGCTGTGTCCTGTAAGGGGTGCACCGGCTGTTAACCGACCGGTTTGTCGTTAGCCTCATTATTTACCTAATTGCTCGGCAGGTTTTGTGTATTTTATGCCCTAAGAGGTGAGGGCATGACATACTATCGAGCTGCAACAGACGAGACTACAAAAAATGTTTTCGTGTTTTGTACTTTATTTCAGCCAGCCTACGGATACTGCGATCTGGGACGGTGCGACAAACCGAGAGAATTTTATTGGCCCTTAGGCAACAAGTAATAGTGGTTGGGGAGGCCCAGAGGGCCGCCGTGAAGGGAGGCCTATAGAGGGGGTCAGGACGTCACTTGAATTTTCTGAGGGTAGTCAAGGGGGTATGTGTCCACTGCAAATTCGCAGAAGTAAGGGTAGTGAGTGTCAAGTGCCCGCAGGCTGGACAGGAGGGGGTAAAAAACAGTTGTGGGTGAGGGCGTATCAGTTTTGTTGGGGGTAGGCGATTGTGAGTTTGTAGGATTCGTAGCATGCGGCCTGCCTCCAGGTAGACATATGGGTGCGGGGATGGGTATCGTTGGCCGAGGCGTCCGTATTGGAGGGTAATCCTCTTATTCTGCTTTTAAGAAGGACGTACGGCATGGTTGAACGGCTACGATGGTTGAACAGGAAGCTTTCTCGTGATGAATTCTTTGGTTGGCCAATCCCACACTTGGAGATGTGCTACCCTGGAGATATATACCACTTTTCTACAATACTCTGTGGAACTAGAATACCTCTGCTCACATGTATGTGTCTAACACCGATGAACATACATGGTGCTGGTCATATACATACTCTTCGTTGTTGCATGGCCTGTACCGTATATGTACTTTCATTCGCACTTCTCTCAACTGCCCGGCCTAGGGAACAGTCTAAAGTGGGCTGAGGTGCTGCTTAGATTCGGCGTTATTATTCAACGGGAAGTCAGGGCAAGGGCTCGTGCGGTTTCCAGCATGCCGCTGACCACGCCCCTCTAAGAGGCCTTAAAATTCTTTGTAAAACGCGTCTCCTTTCTTTTAGGAGTACAAGCACAAGCTTCTTTCGGTCGGTCCTCCTAGTGCTTACGCACTCAGTTCATACTTAGAATTACTGCGGGGGAATAGTTTGGGAGTATGGGTAACACAGCAGTGAACTGGAGGCCGTTTGGCGATTCATGGTTACGCCATTTTCCCAATTGGAGTGACGATATTGCTTTCCGCACTACGTATGTGCAGACCACTTAGCCGAAAACGTTTCTTCAAATTTACGCGAATGATACGCTCATCATAGAATTGTCTGTTTTCGTGTCTATTAGTCACACCTATTATGATCACCGACTGATGTCTGTACGTAAGATGTAATCGTCTTTGTCTTGTCCGGGCTTCTGAGTTTTTTTGTGGCGTTGGGCTCTGGTATCACGGATGGTTCATCTGGGAGTGCTATAGGTCGACGTCATTGTCTTGCGCATGCATGGACGATTAGCTTGCAGGTGTGCGTCGTGGCGCGGAGTCAGGTCGACGTTTGGACCTCACGTGGGGGCTATTCTGGAGCATCCGGCTGTAGGTACGCCGTGAAAACACATAAACTACGGCACTGACTTTCGTCTACGTGAAGAAAATGATATTCTATGGGAAACGTCGGTTGTTTTCCGGATGTCGAGAAGCGTACACGGGTGGCTAATGGTTCAAACGTGCTGGGCGTATGCTGGTGGGGGACAGGTTCTCGTCAATCTCGTTCGCGCGCTCCTCGGCCAGGGGTGTGGAGTGCGTGCGTGGAAGCTTCAGCACAGAGTCTATTGCTGAGGTAGCGATGATAGAGGTTGTCGTTGACTCTGCTGCCATGATAGAAAGTGCAGCACACGCGAGTCTTGCGGGAATAGGGAGTAGGCGGCTGTGGCGACTTGATCCCGATTTATCGTTTCCAGGGGGCGTAGGGGCAGTAAAAAGTGCTTACCGAGCACGCCCACAACATGGCACGAAGTCAGGAGCAACGCAAGGCTCTTGGATGCAATGGCGTTTGTTGGATCCAAGCCATGTTCTGGGGCACTCCGTGCAAGGTACAAACAAGCTTGGCACTTCCGGTACGATGCAAAATGTCAATCAAACGCGCTGATATGCCGCGCCCTGCTTCTAAACATAGCTAAAAAACAGAAAACCAGAAAACCCATTTTATTTACGGCAAAACTGTGCAGAATTTACACCACAACACTTTATTTTAAAAAAGGCGAGTTGTGGAAAATATATTACCATTTCTAAGATTCTAACCCGGAGCCTTCATTTCTAAACCCACGGTACCACTCCTGGCTACTAAGGTGTAGCAGCGAGCGTGCTTTATCTGTTGCATAAATAATTGAAACAGTGTTCCAAGCGATGTAGTAAATGGTACTATGTACGCACAGGAACTGCCACACTTCTACCCGCAAGAGAACGGATTCTCGCACCGAGCACGCCACGAGATGGCACGAAGTCAGGAATGACGGGAGGTTCTCGTAGACTGAGGAGTTTGTTCATGCCAACTTTTTCCTTTTTGCTATACCTGCCACGTCACCGCCACAATCCACCACCTGCGTCCTCACTTTGTAAACGAAAGAATTCGCTCCTTTCAGAAAGGTAGCAATTTTCAAGTCGCTGTGGTGCGCTGCCAGAGTGACGAGGACTGCATGGCGTTTTATTTCCTGCTTCAACGTGTCCACTTCCATCTCTGAACAAACTGCACAGTATGAAGCATACTGGGTCGACGAATAAGAAGCTGGGCGCCAAAATACACACGATGAGGCTGCTGGTGTCTGTGGCGATAAGAAATAGCGTCTTGAAATACCTCGCACACCCGGTATTTAGGACCACTGCCGGACGAAGGCCTTTCCCATTGACCTCAACCACTCTTGTCCTGCACTCTCCGAGTACATTCTTCGCCTCCGATTTTTCTTATTGCCTCTCTCGATCGACTTTATGGCTTTCCGTTTCTTCTAGTTCCCTCAATACCCATTCAGTTACACTCATTGTGCGCCGGTTGTCAGTTCTTCTCAATGCAGATAAAGCCCAACTACATTTGTTTTTCTTAATTGGAACTACGATATCTTCTACTCAAGTTTTCTCCCAGATCTATGATTCTCGTTTTCTGTCCCTTTGTGTTACTCCTATCATTATCCGCTGAATGGCCCGCTGGAACAACCATGGCTTGAATTCCAGTTGTTCCGTAAGGTGCCAAGTTTCCGCTCCATACGTCCTCACCGGCAACGAGCATTGATTGTGTACCATTTTTTAGGGATGGAGGGAGTTTACTCTTCCTTATTTGTGAGTGCTTGCCGGATGCACAGCAACTTATTCCGGTTCTGCGCCGGAATTATTTCTCGTGGTTCAGATCAGCTCTGAGAGTCTGGATGGACATCCAGATACGTGTTATAGCGTATTGGTGTCTGTGCTTAATAGGGCGACCTCAGCACGTTTACTTATGGCTACTTTAGACTTATTCATAATTATCCCTAGCCCCAAGGAGACGATTTCGAGATTGTATTTCTTCGATTATTTTCTGCACTTCTGCGTATTACCTGAACCTGACTGTCGTTTGCAAACCTGGAATACGTCACGTATTCTCCGTTAATCCGTAACCCTAGCTTTCTCTAGTCAAACTCCTTCAGGGCCACCTCTACAGATGCTGAGAACAATTCTGGAGAGATGGTATCGCCCTGGCGCACTCCCATGTCAGATAACCAGCTTTTTCCTTTGGTCGTTCATGATTATCCTGCCATTACGTCCCTCATATATGTCTAGGAGTCTAAAGTAGATCTCTTGAATTTCTTGGTAGTTTAAAGCATTTCACACCGCTGCAATGTCTGTTGAATCAAGCGCTTTTTGTAATCTGCAAATGTTATGCAAAGGTATTTAGCTTGCTCGGCTGATTTTCCAATCACTTGCTTGACAACATGTATGTTATCCATGGTTGAGAACCCCTTCCTAAACCCAGCCTGCTCTCTGGGTTGTTGGGAATCCTGGCTATCACCTATGCGGTTACCTTGGCAAACGATTTGTATGGAACTGAAAGTTGACTTTAAGTTCTGTAGTTCGTAAAAACTTTAGAATCTCTCTTCTTGTGAATCAGAACTATGTAGGCGTTTTTACAGGCTATTGGCACTTTAAAGGGTGGCAAGTCTTTGCAGTAGCACATAAGCTTAAGACGTCTCATTGGTAACTATAGAAGAATTATGAAAGTTTCTCAAGGGCATGAAAAGAAGGAAGATGTAGGTGAAGATGGAATGACTGCATCTTTTAAAGAAGAGAGGAGATATTTATTAGAAAAACCAAGCTCCCACGCTCAGTAGTTTCCGCTGGTTTCACTGGTTTAACGCCGCTCGCAGATAGCCTGGTGTAGAATGTTTCATTTAATTTATCTTCGCCCTGGTGTGCGTTACATCACACTGCTTGTCTCTGAGTGCGTACATTGTCTTTGGCCGATACCTAGCTTTCTCTGAGTAGATCTTAGGCTTCTTCATTCTAGTGCTTTCTACATAGCTGCCATGTTTTACGCACCTATGTTATTCGTTTTACTTTGTCAATTTCGACAGATCCGAAAAATCTATTTGGTCCGCCGTACTCGACACTTCTATCTTTTTACGCTTCGCAACTGTATACTCCCTTTTCTGAGTTAGTTTTCCAATTTGTTTCCAAGATGTTTTTTCTCTCGCAGCTGCTCCGTATTCTGTGATTGCCGTTCTTAGGTTGTCATTAAGCCTGTTTTCACTAACTCTGTTCTCTCCGTTTAAAAGCGCAAAATGGTTTTCAATGGTGATTTCAAATTCCTGCGTACTTGGTCTGACTGTTATATGCTGGGTGTTTTTAATTTTCACGAGTTTTGTTCATCCGATTTTTAGCAATCACCAAAACCTCAACAAACAGGCGATATTAATTGTTGTTAGCAAGAAAAACGGTACGAACCAGCGTCCTTGTGATCAGTAGCTGAAGGCCTTAGCCAGGTAGCCAAATGTTATGTATTGTTAGAATGGGAGTGCCGTTCTTGTCTTTGTTGCCTCATAAAAATGTGCAAAACAAAACGCTGCCACAATCAACCTCTCAAAATGCAGCAACAACCCTCTCATCTCCGAAAAATAAACTAAATCCAAAGTAAACCACACAATAAACCCCGTTCAGAAAAATCCATGCTCAATGTACTCTGAGACAGTTCTACACAGGTCTATATTACGCGGTGCAAGAAGCATTTTATACTATTCGTGTTGTGATAAGTGCGAAAAACTGCAGGAGAGAGAAATATTGTGTAGTATGAAGTAAAGTATCGTTTAGTTTGGTGTAGGGTGCTTTGAAAAAAATGTCGGGGGGAGCGGCAACAGTGCGTGTGTTAACCTAAACCGAATCGTTCTTTCTAAGTGCCGTGAATGCTACCTAATCGGAACGTTATGACGCTTTCCTTTTCAGTTCATCAATGTCGTCATGCTCTTTGCGTACGTAACTGTCGGATATAGAGGTCTTGAAGGTAAAGTAGCCGAATGGGTGTTTCTTTCATATCACATGCTCATGGTCCTTTAAACCTCATTCACGTAATGGGATGGTGGCAAGCGTTTTCATCGCGATGCTGAAAGACTTCATTTGATAAACTCTAAGGTGTGAGTGGCTTAGCCCTTGGCGTGTAGTGTAGGCCATAGATTCTATACTAATATACACTAGAGCGAAATATGGCGCTACTGTCTACGCGAGCCACGCTTCGGCGAGCGTTCCGTCATGTACCAGGCACGCACGTTCCACGTGTCCTTGGCATGGCTCATGAACATGCTGAAAAATTGGCTCTGGCTGCAAAAAGTACCGGTATTACTGTAGAAGGTTTATCAAATAATTCTGTTATTCTAAATTGAACCTCAAGAAAGAATAATTTGTCAGTGATTATGTAGAAGCTTCATGCACGATGAACAAAAAAAAATACCCTTTTTTAGTTGATTTTGGCTGCGAGACAAAAAGAAGTGATATGGCTATCTAAGCCAAGAATGCGAGGAAACGTCGCTAGCCGCAATGGCGCCGCTCACGGCCGCCCGCAACTGAAGCGACAGATTTCCCTCTAGTATATATTAGTATGAAACACTATGGTGTACGCAGCACTTCACATAAACGCATGCGGACGCAGAATTCGGCGGTGTGTTTAGCGTACCTTAGAAACCTGATAACGTTTCTTTCACATCATGTCGAATGCAACCAGGCGTTCGCTGCGATATACCTGCCATGTGGCAACAGCGCCACAATGCTAGTGCAGATGCTTCCCTGATTCTCAGCATTTAAATGTACGTGTGGTAACGGGCCGTGTGTATATTTAAGGTTAGGCATGCATGAGATATGTACGCAAGAGCGGAACGTTATTCTTCTTTTCTTGAGTGTTGGACGTCGTGATTAAAAGCGGCAGTCAGCTTCTATTACCGCGTTAAATACGCCACCTTACACACACAAAAAAAACTAAACGCCCAAAATAATATTAGGAAGATGACAACTAGGCATTTAGTAATTGTTTGTGCAAAGCCGGCCAATTGCCAGCGAGGAGGGAATTGGACTGTAACTTCAAGTACGCCGACAATGTTTCAGCAAATAATTGTGCTCCGGGACCATCTATAGAATCAGTATAATCATCGTGTCAGTTTCACGTGCATGCAAAGGCTTGCTTAAACATAAGTCTGAGTAGGAAGTTTAGACCAGGCGCGAAGCCTACGGGATAGGTGACCACGTTTGTGGTATTTAAATTTTCCCGAATGGAAAATCATGGACCGAAATATAACTAACCAACGTTGCAAGGAGGAGTTGAGTTGAGATTTTTATTGCGAAGCTGGCCAGTTGCCTGCAAGGGGAAAGGTGAAGTGAAAAAACTTGTACTCATCCCACGTGTCAGCCGACTGAGTTGCAGCAGTGCATGGGATGAAATCTGCTCGATTATAATATCAGCCCCGCGTGTATGCGCGGGCTTCGCTTAAACATCAGTCTTGGTAAGAAATTAGGCCAGACTCGGTGCCTACGACACAGCTGACCATGTGAGTGGCATTTCACATTTTTTACGTGAAAATGTGCAACCGGCATAGGAGAAAAAAACCAAGAGAAATCCACCCTGTGGAAGTTGATCACCAACGAAGCTAACGTGACTCAAATAATTATGTACAAGAGTACAAACTCTGGCGGAAGTCGTGCTGCAATTAACCCTTCCTCTTCGTCATTCCACCTTGGTGAATGATGTCAAATGGGAAAGTGAACGTATCTTCTTGCAAGGGAGAAATGGGTCGTGTCATCTTAAAGCAAACACGAAATTTTTCGACGTCCACGAAACCTTGGAATTCGGAATATACGGGGCCTATGCACTACGAGAACAGAGGTGAAGTGCAAGTTAAAATCGCAGCGGCAGCTTGTTGGGTCAAAGCATGTGCAATTCGAAAGGAAAGCACGCCAGCACGCAAAAAAACACACACAAGAATCCCTTCCATTGTGGAACACCTTGCGCTTCAACGAAGGGAGCACGCTCACGAACACCTTCACATCAAATTCATGAGCAGAGTTTTTCCCTTCCACATTTGTTTACGTGCACCAAAAATGCTGTGAAATGTAGCCACACAGAGATTCACCGACACTAGCTTTAAGGCAAGCGTCTAATGGCGCAGTGCATGCACTGAATGCGTCCTGGTATGGTGCTTATGTATTAGTACTAGATAGCATTTAGTGCTTTAAAGGACACTGGAGTTACGTCTGCTTTGTGCGAAGACAACGAAAACCTACAAAATTGCCCCAAATAACACAAATAGTAAGGAGGATATTGTTGCTCTAATATTTGATGAGGAACTCAAAAAACCTCAGCCAACAAGCCTGCAGAAATTATACTCTGTGAAGGTGGATGTCCCACGAAGCTTGCGTCCGCACTGCACGCGGCGTACCCTTTACGAAGACTGAAGGGAAGTGAAATTCCGAATGGGGATCCGCCACCTGTGTTGACCAAGGGAATGCTGCCTCGAGGAACCTGCGTAAACGAGACACACAAGTGATTCGAACACATGAAACAAGGGGGTGCCGCAAGGGCAGAGGCAGACATGTCTGACGTGAGTTGCCCAGCTGCAAACCCTTGAGAAACGCACTAAGTTATAATCTTGGGCGTGTTGGTGCAACATCCTTGGAGCAGCAGGAAAAGGCTCGCACGAGACACAACGTGACACAGAGAATTATAACATGCGTTTATTAAAAGAAAGTTTCGCTGCGTATCTGCTTTCTTCGGTGTAAATATCGTCGGAAAACGATGGGCTTCTGCTGCGCCTGCCACGTAAATTACTCTTCTCTTACCCGTACACTTCTTCCACTCTTCCCCTCCCATAGGCTGCCCATTCCCCGTGCCATGTTATTCCCGTCAAAAGATGATGCCCAAGAAGAAAAACTAGCATACACGAAGCAAAAATAATGTAGGCTAGGATATTAGGATATTTGCTATTTTTTCGCCTTCGAACAACGTTAGACGACTTGGTGCCAAAGAAATGTTTTTTTATTTGTTAGCGTTAGCAAAGGCAGCGAGTATGCCAGTGCGAATGCGGCGGGTGTACTCGCTCTTACCTCTATTGGTTACACCCAGAGCACGTCGAGCGCTTTCCCTGTGTCTGTACTCGGTTCTGGAGGCACTTTTCACGGGGATTTGGAACGGGAAAATATAAACGGCCGCGCTATATTGTGTTGCAGCATTCGCGAGGAATAATGGGACCATCGGCCGCGAGACGCGGCGAAGGAACCCGGCCATACAATTCCAGCGGGACGTGGAGGACAAAGACCTGCCCATCAAAACGGGCGAGGTTTCGGTAAAGTTCATGCCTGAGGCCACGACGGAGGTCACGACGACGGTATCGCAGAACGCCACTGCGCCCTACACGTTAGGCGAACTCCCAGGTAACATTTGGACGCTTTCTTCACTTCACCATTCTAATATGACCGCCACCATAACTTGCACTTTGGAGAATTCCCGCTTACAATCCTGTTTGTAAGGAGCTTTTGGCCGTGCATTTCCAACGCTTTCGGTAGCAAAGTGCGCTGTAAAGGAATGTTTCGTAATGCTGAAGATACAGGAGGCCACTGGAAAAGTCCCCCACTCTGCTTAGACGTGAATAAGCAGAGAAAACTATCGATATTAGATAAGAAACTAGAAGTAGCAATACAAGGTTTTTAAAGTCTTGAAGATTTAAGGTGTTACAACTATACGAGGTTTCGCTAGCCATTCAATTGTGCGCGGTTGAGCACTAGCCAATTATTCTCGCATTTTCTAAACGTCACACAGGTTGCGGTGGCGCTCTCATACGCTGCGTAATATTCTCGCTCTGTCATTGTATGTCTACCCGGAGTTGCAAAGAATTGCCGCAGAACCGGCGGCTGTGCAATTCTGCTAGCCACATTTTAGTATGGTCGATTTGTGGTAGCCGGAATTTCAAAAAGACATTCTAGTCCTCAATTTGAATTTGTATGATGTTCGAATAGGTAGTATTCGGATTTAAAGTTCGTAATGAACAAACGGGACGAACTCTATTCTATTACTAATTCCTGTGATGCTGACATAGTTTCATTAGTCGAGACTTGGCTAACCGCAAAAGTGCGCAGTAACAAAATTTGCATGGGCGATAAAACTTATGAGGTATATCGATGCGACAGAGAAGGCAGACACGGAGGTGGAAGACTGGTAGCTGTATCTCGTAATATACCGTCGTTGCGTATTAATGTGGCCTCGCAGTTAGAGACAGTATGGGTGTGTATTAACCTCAAATCTACAAAGTTAACCCTGGGTGCCTGTTACCGCCCTCCTGATGTGGCGCCCACATTTATCGATGACCTACATGTTGTTCTTAACGGGGTTGTGTGCCGTTACCCTTCCCTGACGATTCTATTGCTTGGCAATTTTAATTTCCATAACATTGTCATGTCCTCCAATGGTGCGATCCTTGGGCCTTTTTCTTCGCAGTCGCAAGGTGTTGTAGAATTATGTATCGGTTTTAACTTAACGCAGCTTGTGTCAAAACACACCAGATGTACTGCTGAATCTGCCAACACTTTAGATTTATTTCTAACTACACACCCAAATCTTCCATCCGGTATCACGCACCTTTCCGGCCTAAGCGATCACTCTCTCTTGCACTTTACAATAAACGTTTCTCCTCCCCGCAACCCCTGCAGTGTGAAACTAATCCGTGACTATAAAAACGCTGACTTTGATGCTATAAACACAACATTATGCGCTTACTTGGAGCCTTTTCTAACACATTTTGATCAGCGCACTGTGCAAGAAAACAGGGAATTGTTTTGCGCATATGTGGATGATCTAACTAACGCCTATATTCCAATTAAACGTATTCGATCCCGTGCTCCCACCCCCTGGTATAATAATAATCTCAAGAGACTAAATAATAAAAAGAAACGCATTTTTCGCACCGCGTAAAAGCGCGCCACGAACGATAGCTGGACTGCTTATCAGGCTGCTGAAGAAGAGTAGTTGAAAGCCGTTTCTGACTGTAAAAAACATTTTTTTGATAATACCCTGCCCAGCTTGTTGGCACGGGATCCTAAGAAGTTTTGGAACATAGTAAATGCTAAGAAAGATAGCTCAATTTCTTTTAACGATGAATCGGGTCCGCCCATACCTCTCGCCGAATGCCCGTAAGTGCTGAACAATGTCTTTTCAAATTTCTTTTCGCCCGCATGTTCCAAAAATGAATGCCTCAGCTTTCAACAGGCTGATTTTATTCCAATGCTTCATATCCTTATTGAACCGGCCGGAATAGTGAAGCTGATTGAATCTTTAAAGTGTTCATCGCCCTGCGGGCCAGATGACATTACGTCAAAATTCCTAAAACGAGCTAAAATGTATTCGTCCATCTTCTTAGCAATCATTTTTCAGCAATCATTAGAATCAGGTTCGCTTCCGACGCATTGGAAAATTGGGAAGGTTGTCCCTCTGTTGAAATCAGGTGACAAACATTCTCCATTTAACTACCGCTCCATTTCGTTAACAAGCGTACCTTGCAAACTATTGAAGCACGTATTGTACACCCAACTTTTCAGTTTTCTCGAATCCAATTCATTTTTTGTCTGATCTCAACATGTCTTCCCGGGTTCATATTCATGCGAAACACAGTTGCTGCTCTTTCCTCAAAATTTACATATCATGCTCGACAAAAGATCCAGAGAATACTGCAAATTTCTAGATTTCTCGAAAGCCTTTGATAAAGTTGATCATCGTTTGTTATTGTCGAAACTTTCCACTCTAAAAATAGATCCAAAATTATTAACCTGGCTGGAATATTTCCTCACTGACCGCTTTCAATACGTTACCCTAAACAACTGCGATTCCTTTTTGATTTCTGTAACCTCAGGCGGGCCACAATGCTCCGTTTTAAGTCCACTACTATTTTTAATATATATATTAATGACCTTCCGAAGTGCGTTACATCTTGTATCCATCTCTACGCTGACGACTGCGTCCTTTATCGCGAATGATAGAGAATGATACTGACCAGCTTTTCCTGTAGTCAGATCTAGATGGTATCTCGCGGTGGTGCAAAACTTATAAAATGCAACTAAACCCTGACAAATGCAAGCTAATGCGATTTTCTCGCCAAAACGAACCACCTTCAGTTTACAATCTAAGTGGCACCCTGTTGGAAGCCGTCTCATCTTATCGCTATTTAGGTGTAATTAAAACTTCAACTCTTTCAAGGAAAGCACGCACCGAATACATAACCAATAATGCCAACCGCACATTAGGCTACCCCCGGCGAAATTTCCGCAAAGCTCCGGTTTGTTTAAAGCTGTTACTCTACAAAACACTTGTAAGACCAAAATTAGAATATGCCGCCTCAATCTGGAATCCAATCAAACTTCTTTGCAACACACCCTTGAACTTGTATCGCCCTTGTGTATCGCCCTTCTGATGTTATGCTTTATTTCTTACTCTGGCGTGTTATCTATGCTTTTGAACCTTAATACCAAAAAATCATGTGGCCCCGACAGCATTCCGAACATATTTCTTCGTCGCTATGCTGAGTCACTGGCTAAATGTCTTGTTGTTTTATTTCGTACTTCTTTAATGTATGGTGGGCTCCCCGAAGACTGGAGGATAGCTCTGGTTGTACCTATCTTTAAAAAGGGTGACCGCCTATGTTTTCAGAATTACCGTCTAATATTTCTAACATCTTCTTGTCGAAAACTAATTGAACACATTATCGCCACTCGCATTCTTGAATACTTAAACGACCATATTATTCTAACAGGTTTCCAACACGGGTTCAGCAAAGGGTACTCCACCGTCACACAGTTAATTACAGTATTTCACTCGTTTGCACACACCATAGACAACACCGGTCAAGTAGATGCAATTTTTCTAGACTTCAGTAAAGCATTGGATAAGGTACCACATGAAAAAATAATTCTTAAGATGCGAAGTATTGGCCTCCCCGAAATTCTGGTCACATGGGTTGGAAATTACTTCACAAACCGCAAACAACTGGTCACAATAGATGGGATAGAGTCCGGCTATCTTGATGTCACTTCGGGAGTTCCGCAGGGAAGTGTGCTGGGTCCATTGCCTTTCATACTGTATATAAATGATATTTTTAATGTAACTACCACTGGTGTGCAAATTCAGTTGTTCGCGGATGATGCAGTCTTGTTTCGGGATTTTTCACGCTGTGCTGATCAGTGCGAACTTAATACCAATCTTACTAATATACTTGAATGGTGCAAGAACTGGGGAATGGTGTTGAACGCCGACAAAACACTGTATCTTCGCATAACACGAAAGAAAGTTCCCTACGACTATCAATACACACTAGGAACATCGCCATTGAAACAAGTCACCAGTCACAAATACCTGGGTGTCACACTAACCAGCATTCTCTCGTGGAATTTGCACATTGACAATATTTGCTCATCTGCCTTTCGTAAGCTATGCTTCTTAAAACACAAACTCAGAAATTCCCCTTCTAACGTCAAGCTCCTCAGCTACTTTACTTTTATTAGACTTAAGCTCGAGTATGCCTGTATGATATGGGACCCCTACACTAATCACAACATCCGTAAAATAGAAAGCATTCAGAGAAAAGCTGTAAGGTTTATTTATTATTACTCTAAATATTCCTATACTGATTCTCCCTCACAAATAATGCTTACTAACAATATCCCAAGCCTCGAATCCAGGAAAAGTTCCTTCCGCCTTGATTTCCTTTCTACACTAAGCAAAGGTGCACTGTCAATTGACCCATCTCCGTTCTTGTCACCGTTGTCAACAAGACCTACTAGGCATCACAACCCGAACGCTCTCGCCCCATATTTTGCTGCTACTGACACCTTCAAATATTCTTTTTTTTTCCGCGTACGATACAAGAGCGGAATGAATTACCCCCTTTATAAGTGCCTGTTTGCTTGTATTGTTTGTATTTTTTTGCATTTTATCTTCTTGTGCCCCCCTCCTTGGACCTAGCCATGGTCTGCAGTATGTATAAATGAATAAATATTAAATAAATAAATAAACATGTTCACAATAACGTTGCCCGTTTCATCCTTTCAAACTACAACATAACGGCTAGCGCAACAAAAATGAAGTTAACTCTGCAACTACCGCTGTTATCATTACCAAAAAACGTTTTCCGTCTCTGCTTATTCAATAAAATATATCAACACCAGTGTTTAGCTAGTGAACTAATTGCAAGGCCATCTTATCGCTCTTCACACGTCTACCACGCCTACAAAGTCGCGAACATTTCTTGCCACTCAAACTCATTTTTTATTCTTTCGTGCCGCAAACCTCGACCGAATGGAACCACCTTCCCGGTGACATTGCATCAATATCCGATTGAAATCTTTTTCGCCGATCGTTGTTTGCCTTTTTCGGGTGTAGTGATTCCACGGGATATTCTCTCTGTTCGTTTTGTTGTTCTATTGCTTGTTGCTTATTTTCATTTCTCTTGAATAACTGTTCTTGAGCGCATGTTTTGCGCATTTCTTGTTTAGTACTGTGCAAAGTTCGTGTAGTTTGCTTTGTAGCGGGCAAGTGCTTTCTGTTTGTTCTTTAAAACGCGAATATTTTTACGCATTCGTCCAGAAGGACCACTAGCGTATTTTCTTATGTACTTTTGTTGTTTGTACTACCAGCATATGTAGCCTGTTACATTCTGGCCGCTTTGTTACTTGCTACTTGAATTTTTTTCCCAAAACCCACAACCCTCTTCAATGCTTGTGCGATTGAGTGTACTTGAAATAAAATAAATAAATAAAGATAACCTAAACTATGCACTTTGAAATCTTCTCTCAAATAATTAGCACAGTTTCGCTACTCTACCGATTATTCTACGCAGTCCCGCGATCATAATCAGCGCTAGATGTACACAAAGTTTTGCTGGTCTACTGTCTAGAGGTAATAAAGCATGTAAGCATGTATCAAGAAACCCCTAACATACTTGTGAAAAATGTAATTACCATTCACGAATAAATTCTTTAATGCCTGGGATATTCTGGAATTTGCCGGCGTATATACACGCATCCGTAACTGGAAAAGTGCATTAAGGAGAACAATCGCCGCCTTTTGGGCGTATCCTATGAGGTCACACTGGGGAGTCTAAATACCTGAATCTAGAGTGAATGGTTTATTTTTGCCTGTACAATACGTGCGTGTACTAAGTGGTTGTTCTCTGTGGCGTTTAATTGACGACTATTTTCTGTTTGGAGTTCCAGTTGAAACCCCACCACTCGAAAGAATAATGAGAAGAAGAAGTTGAAGTTTATTTTCACACGTTTTGAAAGTGCGTACAAGTAATAATACAAAAGGAAGTCCCGTAGTTAAAAAACTGTCGGCGGGACCTCCTGTGAGAAGATGCGTAAAAGAACAGCATTAGAATAAGCAGCAAGCGAACTACACATCAAAAGTAAATGAGCGAAAACAGGCAGAAAGCACTACACACACACACACACACACACACACACACACATATATGTATATATATATATATATATATATATAGTATTAGTCTGGAAAGATAAAAACTCACACAGAACGCGAAAAAATAAGGTTAGTAGAGACAGAGACCGACGAGAAAGACGTCAGCTTCCTAAATCGCCAGTTAACTTATTTCTATTTTCTATATCTTTCCCGTGTGTCTCTGTCTCTACTAAACTTATATATATATATATATATATATATAAGGAGCTGTAGAACTTTGAAAATGGTAGAAGACACAAGAAAAGAAAAGTTTGAACACGGTAAAACCCCGATTGTTGCCAACGTTTCAGCAAACAGACTTGCTTTAGTATATATAAGCACACATATATACATCCATTTGAAGCAATGCAAACAAATGGATGCGTATATAATACAAGTCGGGTTCTAAAACATCAAATTTCCCGCCCAGCTAATAGTGGGCACTCTGGTTCTTTCCCACCGCAGGCCCATTGCCACAAAATGTTGGCCACACGGGGTTTCGTCAGATGATAAATATTATCAGATGCCGTGGTCAGCCCGGCACAAGTATACCCATACTAAAGCTGCTCCGAAAAATCACACATCTCCACGCCGTGAACGATGCCGAGGGTGCGAAGCACAGGTGTGGAAGTTGTGTATTGCCTGTGACGAGCGTCATCGTCCTTGCGTGCTGATGCACTCTGACTATTAAATGATTTTGAGGTTCAGTAAATGCTCTGTAAAGGACAAGCACCACACGAAAGACAATTCGCGTCCCTGTACTTCGCGCCCTCGGCATCGTTAATGGCCTGGAGATGTGTGATTTTGCTTGCCCGATTTGGGCTGAACTGATTCGAATTATCGCGCATTAAATGCATTATTGAATGGACGAACGTGCGGGCACTGTATGTATACAGTGTTTCTTTGACGGTATTGGTGGTTCGTTGGGACGAGTTCCGGGTTGCGTTTCCCCTTCACGATCACTGCGTTGTGATAGGTGAAATGCAGGGGTGAAATGCAGAGGTGAAATAGGTGAAATGCAGAGAGAGTGGTTCTTCGAGGGGGGCTAGATTGCAGTTGCCAAAGACGAGGTCGATGCACGTTCCCCTGATCGTCCTCGGTTGATTCCGGAACGCGCTCATTTACGCATTGCACCGCAGTGCCCTGTCGAGTAGCTCGCTGTAGTCAATGTAGTTCAACTGTAATTGCAACTTATGTAAACGCCTCGACTACGCAGCCACGCTATTTTACCATCTATTATCCGTCTTATTTCAGCTAAATTCATTCTATTATTTGTTTAATCATCGTTATCACACACATTTCATATTAATCACTTTGATTCATTTTAATTCATTCGTATCCACCTAAATCCTGTCTTAGTGTACAGCCATGAACAAATGAAAGGCGAACACGGAAATATGAACCACAACACACAAATAGGGCCATTTCTTTCCATGCAAGTCGAAAGTGATAGAGTAGCTCCGTTATAAAACAAATTGTAGAACCATGGGTTCCCAAGCATACTAATAGGACGCCATTATTGGACCTCAATGAACATGCATTTTCAGATTCATATTTTTCGTGTTCACATTCTGTTTGTCCAAAACTGTACCTTCATCTATCTGGAATCACATTTCTATCCTTCATCCGCGTACTCAACCTTATTGACACGTTAGTAATCAATACTATAAATCACAGAGAAATGAAAATACTAGTTTATTTTTGTCCAGCTGAATTCATGTTAATTAATCCTACTCCACAACCATACCACCTTAAAATTATCAAGGTCCATCACTTATTCGCATATAATTGAGGTTAGTAATCAGTATTCTTACTTTATATAGGGCTGGGACATTTTTGTTCGCAGTGACATTTTCTGGCTTACTTTTGTTTCCGTATCATTCGTGGGGGCGTTAAGGGCAAGCGTGTTTATCCTTCGAATGAGCTATATAAGGCTTTCCTCTAAAAATAGTTCAAAATAATGCCGCTGAGTAGCTTTTTTGGTTGTGCTGCGAGCGATTGTGGTTGAAGAAAAAAATGCTTTATCTCTCTTAAGGAATACAAGGTAAAACAAAGCTCTAAAAGGTGGCTTTTAAAACATACCAGTAAAGCGCCATTGTTGGACCTCAGAGGACAGTATGTTTCAATTTTGCATCAAGGACAGACAGACAGACAGACAGACGGGCGGATAGACGGACCGACGGGCGGACGGACGGACAGACGGACAGACAGACAGACAGCCAGACAGAAATACGGACGGACGGACGGACGGACGGACAGACAGACAGACAGACAGACAGACAGAGTTCTGACCCTTATTAATCTCATCTTTTGTGCTACCTAACCTACCCTAACACAACCCAACCCTACCACACCAAACCTAGCCAAACCGAACCGAACTTATCCTAACTTAACGTCCCCTAACCTAACCCAACCAAACGTTGTGTTTTTGAAGATGCCCGTGAATAAAATATTCCACCACTCGTCTGGGGGCTTACAGCGAATGGTTGTGTTGTTTTCCATTTTAGTAACATAAGACTGATCACGCAAAAATTGGGATTTCAAAACCAACAAGGAAAGAAAAGGTGGCTTATGGGTCTCGAAGGCTTGTGCATGGTCAGCACACCTTCCTTTTTAACTCGGTAAAACATGTGCCTATGCAAGTTTCGTCGCGTGAGTAATCATTGTGGGTGCCATTTGCAGCTTCTCTTTCCCACCACCTTCACATGGTGTATTGGAGCGCATTTTGTTCTCGCCAATCTATGAAGGGGGCCTCTCCACGCACTGGATCCGGTGCACTACTTCTGTTGTTTTGTCCTTTGTCGCACGGTTCATATGGCGGGAAAGGAGGTGGCCTATAGGCTCGAAGTCTTGTGCATTGTGTGCACCCTGTGTTTTTTGATACGCGGGAAAACGTGTTTGAATTTAGATGTCGTCACATGTGTAATCGGATTGGGTGTCGTTTAGAGCTTCGCTTTCTAGCCACCTTCACAGGATGGATTGACGCGCATCTTTTTTCTACGATCTCCCTTCCGCCTGCTGATCTCCAAATTTTCTTAAGCCGCAGACTGGTTATCGGTCCTATACGAAGCTTGAATAGACTGGAACCCTCACTTAAGTTGTTTTCTAATGGTACGCTCGCGGTTCGGGCCAAACTGAGCGGATGGTAAAACGGACAGCACTCCGACTTATTGCTGGAATAATGCAATCACGCATTTTCCCCTGGCCCTTTCGCTTTTCCCAATAAAGACTTCTTGTTAACATGATCTCTCTCTTCTCTCTCTTCTCTCTCTCTCTCTCTCTCTCTCTCTCTCTCTCTGTAACACACACATGCACGTAGAGAGAGAGAGAGAGAGAGAGAGAGAGAAATTTATTTCCCCTTCGGGCTAATTCCTCCTCATTCAAGGGATCTGGATTACCTCATTGGTGGGCCTTGCGTGTGCTACGGGGTAGCCCACGTTTCTAGCTCCTTTCATGAGTAAACTAACATGGCGCTATGTTCTGTAACTGCTCGGCCATGATAGACGTCATAGGTCGTTTGAAATATGAGGGGATACACTCGGGCACTTTCGTTTGCCAACGCCTCACGGTTTCAGGGAACTTGGAGCCCTGGGAGGTTTCGTGGACACGCAACAAAAATACAGCCCTACCATTGTCAGCTTTGCTGAGAACAGCAGATTAAACCCGGGCGGCATTTTGAGGTTACGTCCGCCTTGATAATATTCTTTGGAAGAAATGCGTCATCCGCAGCGTAGGCATTCCGCCATTCTTCAAATCGCGCGGCCTTCCGCGCGTTGGTTTTTCTAATTTAAGGTAAAATACTTAGGTGTCTCGTAAAATCCGAAAAGTGACCGTAATCATCGTGATCCGCATCACGAACGGTTGCCGCTGAAAGAGGAAAATGTTATTTTTCGTGTTGGGTTTGAACTTGGATAATTCGAGCAGCAGCTCAATGCTCCAACAAAAGCGCTCACTGGGCACCACTTCAACATGAAGCAAGAATAAGCACGATGCGTGCCCCCTGGCAGGTGGAAGTGGCGGCGCGGGCGTAGAATGGGTGCACGCGGTTGAGAAAGGCGACACTGGCCAAGCTTCCCATTCTCCCTGTCAGATTAGTCATGTCAAAAGATGATGAAGAAGAAGAAAAAGACGCAGACGCAATTCGAAAAATGTATGTAGTCTTGGGTATTTGCTATTGTTTCGCCATGGAACCACATTAGGAGGCTTAAGTGCCAGACAAACGTTTTGTGGTTATCTGTTAGGTTTAGCAATGGCAGCGAGTATGCCAGTGTGAATGCGGCGGGTGCACTCGGTCTTACCTGTATTGGTCACACTTGAGAGCACGTCGAGCGCTTTGCCTGTGGCAACACTCGGTTGTGGTAGTACATTTCACGTGGATTGGGAATGGGGAAGCATTAACGGCCGCGCTATATTCTTGTGCAGTAATCCCCAGGAATAATTGGACCATCTGCAGCGAGGCGCGGCAAAGCAACCCGGCCATAGAATTGCAGCAAGACGTGGAGGGCAAAGACCTGCCCAACAACACGAGTGAGGTTACGGTAGAGTTCACGCCGGAGGCCAAGACGGAGGTCACGCTGAAGGCCACGACAAAGGCCACGACGGAGGTCGCGACGACAGTGGGGCAGAACGCCACTGCGCCGTACACCTTAGGCGAACTTCCAGGTAAAATTTGGATGCTTTCTTCACTTCAGCACTCTAATATCACGGGCAAGACAAGCTAACTTGCACTTTGGAGCGTTCACGTTTGTAATTCTGTTTGTAAAAAGCTCTTGGCCATGCATTTCCACCGCTTTCGGTAGCCAAGTGCGTTTAAAAGTGGTATTTCGTATTCCTTAAAATACAGGAGGCCACTGGGAAAGTCCGCCACCCTGCTTACACATAAACAAGCACAGAAAACTTTTGGAAATCGATAATTATCCACAAATACCGATACACGTTTTTTAAAGTCTTGATGATTTATAGTGGTACAGGTATACAAGGTTCCGCTAGACATTCAATTGTACGCGGTTCAGCAATAGCCAATTATTCTCGCCTTCTTAATACGTCACACGGGTTGCGTGGCGCTCTCACCAGCTGAGTAATATTCTCGCTCTGTCATTGTATGTATACCTGGAGTTGTAAAGAATGGCCGTAGAACCGGCTGCTGTGCTATTCTGCATAGCCACATATTATTGTTGTCGAGACGTAGTGGCTAAAAGTTTCGAAGAAAAATTTCATTCCTGAATTTGAATTGGTGTGCAGTTCGAATGAATAGTATTTGTATTGAAAGATAACTCAAAACATGCACTATTAAAATCTTCTCTCAAATATTTGGCACAGTTTCGCTACTCTACCGATAATTCAACGCATTCCCGCAACCATCATCTGAACTAGCTGTAAACAAAGTTTTGCTGGTCTATTGTTTTGAGGTAATAGTGCATGTAAGCGTGCCTCAAGTAACCCCTTAATATATTTGTGAATATCCTCTAATTACCACTCACAAATAAATGGTGTAGTGCGGGGGGATATTCTGGAATTTGCCGGCGTGTTTACACGCATTCGTAACTGGAAAAGTGGATTGAGGAGAACCCCAAAGTCCTGTGGGCGTATCTCATGAGGCCACACGGGGAGTCTACAGAGCTGAAGCTAGAGTAAATGGTTCTTTTTTAACCGGTAGAATGTGCGCGTTTACTCAATGGTTTCTCTGTGGCGTTTAATTCTCAACTAATTTCTGTTTGGAGCTCGAGTTGAAATCGTGCTACTCGAAAATCTTGTTTTAACAAAAATAAAGTTCCCGCTCAGCTTGTAGTCGGCACTCTGTTTCTTATCCGTGGAAGGCCCATCGGCAGAGAAAATTAGCCGCAAGGGCTTTCGTAGATGCTACATAAGAATGGGCGCTGTGGTCAGCCCGTCACTAGTATACCCATAGGCACCGGTCACTGCTCAGAGGGCGCGACGAATAAGTACACCCAGCGCCACCACGCGGAAGCTTGAGCTAACTTTGGGTCGGTGAGAGGCAGACGGCGGCCGCGCGTTCATATATTCGGCACCTCTCGGTTTGTTTTTTGCGATTCTGCAATTGTTTTTGAAAGGTGTCTCGACCTTGAAAACTGTTCTGGCAAATAGTTTCCCCGTGTCTCAAGTGCTTCTGTGCGATTTACGGACAATTACGGGGCTGAACTACTACTGTCGGCCTCGCGTGCGCGAGAAGTTACAGAGATTGTACGTTACCACGCGCGTGTGCGCCGTGAAAGAAATTGATGGGACAGACATCATTGCGAAGACCCATTCTTAGCAAGGGAAGCTTATTTACAGCGCCAATTCAGGTCAGTAGCCAGCGTATACAACGGCGCTCCACGACAGAAGCGTGTTTGTGTCATTGTTTCCTCTGTTCGCGCAACCACACTACTGTTACTTTTCGGTTGCCCTTCTTCAGCTCGGTTGGTGTTGTCACTAATTAAGAACGCATTCCAAACGTTATTAGCTGTTGACAAAGTAAACTAGGTTTCACACAGTTCGAAATCTGCTGCGGAGCGGCGGTTGTCTTTACGAAGATTCCGTTTAGTTTCGGCTTCATATATCTTGTGAGTAATGTTAGAGGCGTCTTAGCGGCTAATTGTGATACAGTTTGTTCAGGCCGTTCGGAATTCTCCAAAAAAGTATTTCCCCCTCCACCTCATCCTCTGTTTAAACAATAATAACCTCAACTTTCAGAGTACGCAAAACGCACTAAAGAATTCTCCTGCCTATTCTCTGCTTAAACAATAATAACCTGCAATTTCAGAGTACGCAAAACGCATTAAAGAAGTCAGCGCGAGTGAATGCAACCCTGCCTTTGATAGCTTTCCACGCTCTCGCTTGGAATGCGTGGCCGAACTATGTACACTTCGGAGAACAAAGTGGGGCCATAAGCGGGATGCGTATTGACCGTCTTGACATTGCTTTTGGCATTACCCGCGAAGTGCTGTGAATGCATATTCTTGTGCCGCCTTTTGGTATTCATTCGGTGCCGTGAATGTCGCTAAAAAAGGTTACTGCTGATAAAACAATAGTGGCGGAAGCAGTAATACGTTGTGTTATGCAACTACTACGACGGCATGCGATTAATCGTACCGCGTAATGTGTATGAACACTGAAATCAAATGTTTTAGTTTTACGGCCCTTCGTGTCTGCGCTGCGCATAAACGGTAATCGTACTCATATTTTACTCCTTCCACTGACAAAAAATGCCATGACTTTCTTACTTTCTTGACTTTTCTTACTGCTAAAATAATTTCTTGCGCCGCTTATTCACCCACGGCTGCCCGAGCGAGAAACCTGTACAGAACGATGGCAGGCTGCCTTGCGCGATTGTGGCTGTTCTTCGCGCAGATCCTTTCGGACCTTGCAACTTGCAATTATAACTATGTTTCTTAAAAAACTTCCGCCCCACAACGTCAAACCGCAAGCAGAGTGCGCGCATTTTTATGTTCGCTGAACGGCCGGTCGTGACATCCACCGACCCAGAGTTGCTAAGCGGCGGCGAGAGGCGGCACTGGAGTAGCGTGCAAACTGCAGTGTCCGGTGCCTATACTAAAGGTACTTCAAAAAAAATGGCCGTGTATCTCCTCCTTTCGTTGCAAATGTCGACAAAACACGATAGTCTTTGTAGACGTTTGCCAAGTAAATGCCCCCCTTCGCTTTCCCGCTCACCTCTCATGCTGTACCTCTTGCGTCGCGCTCCTGCCAAGGTAAACCCGCTAAAGGTTTGCTCAAGTCAGTTTACATTCACGCCTGCCACTGCTCCAGGCCGGGTGCCTCGATGCTAGCGCTCTCGTACGGCGGAAGGCGCGCGTGAATTGAGGCGTTCTTCTTCAACGTTTATAGAGCCGCGTTGCCCTAGTCCACGTGCGTTCCAAGCAGAACGTAGAACCAATCTAGTGGAACCTTTCGTAACGGTGGCCGCTTGATTTCTTAAAATGCCGCCAGAAGCTATAGTGGCGCGGGCGACAGCAGGCGACAGGGTTAATTTTTTTCTGCCCTGGATGTAGTATTTTCTTTCGTAAAAACCAAGCATCCATCAATGTTTTTATAAAGGAACACTGTAAATATTTCTTGTGTATTTTTTCTGTCTGATATTTGCGTATTGCTTTGTTCTTGTCCAACAATGTTGACAAGTATAAATCGGACTTAGACGTTTTGGTTTGGCTGTGAGCATATAAGACTATAACGCAGACTTCGTTTCACTTTGGCGGGGTGGCTGAATCGAGTCAGAGACAGACAGACAGACAGACATACAGACAGACCAAAATTTCTGGGTTTAAGTAGCCCAGCAGAAACTATCGTCTTTAAAAGCTGTGCGTCGATAGTAGGCACGTGCTCTAGCTAGGCGAACGTCCTTACCTAATGTATAGCTAGTTTGGGTCATGCGCTTCCGTATCTGTGTTTGTGGGGAGTTTCCAGTCATACTCATTAGGACAACAATGATACAATGAAGGGTAAAACACTCTTCGAAAACTACGAGGAAACGAAGAACGTCTTACACATCGTGGATATGAAACCGAACATTTCTAGAGACACATCTGTCTAAAGTACTTTAAAGGTGCGTGCTTGCATGGTGTGTTTTTGTGACGGGCAGTTTTTCAACACATGTACACGCCTCGATCAAGCAGCCGCGCCATTTTACCGTCTATTATCCATCTTATTTCAGCTAAATTCATTCTATTAATTGTTTTTTTCACCTTTATCGCTCGCATTTCATATTATTCACGTTGAATCATTTAAAATAATTTATATGACACTTAATCCTTCCATAGTGTAAGCCATGAACAAATGAATTGTGAACACGGATATACGAACCACAACACACAAAAAGGGCGATTTGTTTCCATGCAAGCCCAAATTACGAGTGGCTTAGTTATTAAAACAAATTTTGGAAATGTGGCTTTCCCACGATGTCTTTATTCAGCCTCAATGAACATGCATTTTCAATTTTGTGTTTTCAGATTCATATTTTCGTGTTCACATTTTATTTGTCCGGAACTGTACCTTCATGTATCTAGAATCACATTTCTATCCTAATTACTCTTGATCAACCTTAATGACCCGTTAGTAATCACTGCTATAAATCACTGAGAAATGATAATTCCAGTTTTTTTAGTCCAGCCTAATTCATGTTAAAAATCCTACTCCCCATTCATACCACCTTTAAAATGATTACTGTCAATCACTTATTTGCATATAATGGAGGTTAGGTATCACTATTCTTACTTTATATATGGCTGGCATATTTCGTCCGCTACTGACATTTTCTGATTTATTTTTGTTTTCGTATCATTCGTGTCGGCACTAAAGGCAGTCGTGCTTATCCTTCGAATGAGCAATATGAAGCATTCCCGTTAGAAATGTTCAAAATAAAGCCTTGTATTCTGTTTTAATAAGTTTGTGACGGGGTGTTCACATCACGCAAAAATTCGGTTTTCAAAAACAAGCAAGCGATTTTTGGCAAAAACAGCCGGGAGCGCTGAGCAGTATTTCACGTCCAAGCTGAAAAGCCGTGTTCCCTTTCTACGTCCTTGAGTATTCCTAAAGGCGTTCTAAACAACATACCCGCGTATGCATCCACTCTGCTGAAACGTTTATTTATTTATTTATTAGCAATACCCTCAAGGTCAATGGCATTATAGAGGGGAGTGGTTACAATCATGAGTAGAACAACAAAAAGCAGCAAAGGTAATACAATAAAAATACATCTTTACACAAAATTAGGCAGAAGCAAAAAAAAACGCAGCAAGCAAACATTAATGCACACAACAATAAATGGTTCATGCAATGTTGACTATGGCATTTTTGAAAAGCGTATGGTTAACAAGGGTTGCTATTGGTGAGGGAAGGCGATTCCATTCTAATGATGTCCGGGGAATAAACGACTGGGAAAATGCATTCGTTCGGCTCGATTCTATGCCGACCTTGTGAGTATGGTCAATGCGAGAAGAAACGTACAATGGAGGCAAAATGAGTTCATCATGCAGGTGTTGGTGATGAAATATTTTATGGGACAAAGAAAGTCGGAAAATTTTGCGTCGAACTGCTAGGGATGGAAGGTTAAGGGTAGATTTCATTGCAGTTACACTAGCAGTTCGGTTAAAGTTCGACAAAATGTAACGTGCAGAATTATTTTGAACCATTTCAAGTCTGTTAATGAGATTGTGAAAGGAAGGATCCGATACTGAACAGGCGTATTCTAATTTAGACCGGATAAGCGTTTTGTACAACAGTAATTTAAGGGATGATGGTGCCTTTGAAAAATTACGTCTGAGGTAACCGAGCATGCGATTTGCATTGTTAATAATATATTCTATGTGAACGGACCAGGTAAGATTGTTAGTGATGTTAACACCGAGATACTTATAAGAAGAAACAGAGTCTAGGGCGATGCCATCAAGATAGTAAACAGGTAATGTGTTATTTTTCCTCGATATGCGCATGAACTTACACTTATTAACGTTAAGCTCCATCCGCCACTTTAAGCACCAAGCTGAAATAGAATTTAGGTCAGTTTGAAGGTTAGTTAGGTCGTCATCACAAGTTATTTCCCGAACAATACGCAATCGTCGGCAAAAAATTCATGTTAGATGAAACACACGACGTCAAATCGTTAATGTATATTAAAAAAGCAGAGGGCCGAGAACAGAACCTTGTGGTGCACCTGATTGGACAGCAGTGTTATTAGAATTTTGGTTGTTAATCGAAACAAACTGCGATCATTAGTGAGAAACATCTCGAGCCATGCAAGAAGTTTCGTTTCAATGTTAAGCTGACGTAACTTGTGTAGTAGTAGTTTATGGCATACCTTGTCAAATGCTTTCGAGAAGTCAAGATATATGCAATCAGCAGATGATGATCGATCAAGTATGGCATGAAGCTTATGTGTGAAAGATACCAACTGTGTTTCACATGAGTAACTTTTGGGAAAACCATGCTGTGATCGCGTAAAAAATGAATTTGATTCTAAGAAATTACCAACGTGGGAAAAAAATCGCGCCAATCCACCCCGTGAATGTGGTTGGAAAGCAAAGCTGTAAACGGCACCCATAACGATTACCCATGCGACGTCACTTAAATTCACTCACATCGCTCTACAAATAGTAAAACCAGAGAGAAGTGAAATGCACTATTACTTCAAAGCGATATTCTTGGTAAGGGTAAATCCATGCATGATGCATGAACAGTGTTAGGTTGAGTTGTATTGGTGTAGCGCAAGAGTGGAAACTTTTTTTATAAAATTAAAGTAAGCTCCAACCCGGTGTTAGACGATCTGACTTCTCCGTCTCTGCGCCGCGGACGGAGGCGACGAGATTTGCAGCAGAGGAGGAGGAGGAAGAAATACTTCTGTTCAGATTTCTGAACGGCCCAGAGTGCAGCCCTGGGCAGCGATTCCTTCTTCTGTGGGGCCCATATGCAGTCCGCGCGGCCTGTGTTCTCTCCACCCGCTGAAGCTGGGTAGGTAGAGAGGGCATGGACAGCAGCATCTCCCATTGCTCTTGTTGTGTAGTTGACGGAAAGAAAGGAGGGTGCTCAGGGCTAAAGTCGCACACCCCGATTACGGGGCGGTGTGTTCCTGTTCCTACTTCTGAGCAAAATTTACATTCAGCGTCGTAGCGATTCGGATACGTTAAGTGAAGACGCGTAGGCTGTGGGAAGGAGCCCGGATTGTATAGGCCGTAGGGTAGTTTGTTGTTCTCTGGAAAGGTCAGGGTAAGGCGAAGGTACGGTCTGTCTCAGAAGGCGATAATTCTGGGTTATCTCTCTGAACGTGACAATTAGTGACTGTCCTCGTGCAGCTCCATAGCACGGGAGGTAAAAGCGCAGGCTTGTTGAGTGGGCGTATTTGTTGCCCTCCATTGAAGCGTGAGGGGGTGTCCAGATGAGCTGAATGGAGCCGTTTGGGGAGTGGTTTTTTAGCACGCGCAGTGCAGGTCAGGACACCCAACCCGACTGGTCATTCCCGTAGGCTTGCTGGGAATCGGTTACTACCCTCCGAACGCCTGGTTGATTGAGAGCCAAGGTGATGGCTGCCTCTTCTGCTGCCGTCATTTCTTGGGTCCTAAGCGAGGTACACGCAAGGAGGTTGGTTCTGGAGGTAGCCGCGTTGATGGCGTATTGCTGCCCTCGATGTTTGGAGGCGTCTGTGTAGATAACTGCATGATCCCCACCGAGGGTGGTGTTTAGCGCTTGAGCCCGTGCTTTTCAGTGACCCTCGTCATGTGAGGGGTTCATATTTCTAAGCAAAGGGAGCATCTTTAGTTTTAGTCGCCAAGAGTCTGGGAGTACGTCAAGCGGAGTGACATTCTGGGCTGCCCAGCCAATCTGTTAAAGCATGCGGTTTACCACCGCAGTTCTGAGCCGGACCTTCTGGTTAGAAAGATGGCATTCTATCAGCTCTTCCACCGTGTTGTGGAGCCCCGTGCTAAGCAGCCTCTGTGTGGACGCACTCATGAGAAGACCAATGGCCTGCTCGACCGCCTTTCTAATCATTATATAAAGCATCTCTATGTCTTCCTTGTCGAGAAGAAGACAGGGGGTTGACGTAAGTGACTCTCGAGAGGACAAAAGCTTCAATTAATCGAAAGGCACCGGATTCCTTTAGGCCTCGCTTCTTGGTGGAAACTCGCCTGATCATGTGTATGATTTCATTAATGCTGTTTTTGAGGCGCTGCAAGCAGACGTCACTCTTGGTGTTGGCCTCGAGATGTAGGCCGAGGATCTTGATGCTGGGGCTTGGAGTGATGGCCTGGCCATCAAGGAGTATTTGAATGTATTCCTTGGTTTGGCGTGAGGGCGGACGACAAGGAGCTGTGATTGTTTACGTGAGCACTGGAGGCCACAGGCTTTAGCGCATTGGCGTACTATAAGTGAGATGCCATGCATTGGTGTGAGCTTCCTTTAATTTTTGTAACTCTTAGCACATGAGCAAGGTGCGCACAGGGCCGCTAGACGGACGTGAGTGGTCGCGTGACGCTTTCACGTGGCATTCAGGGAGAACGCAGGTGGTAAACCCGTAGATGTGCTTGGTGAGTACATCACCTGTCTTGCCCGCCTTCACGTGTGCTCGTAGCTAACTCGGTAAGACAACGGGCTCTCGCCTTGTTATTAGTTCCAGGTTCGATTCCCGCCGGTGCCAGTAAATTATTTTATTTGTTCGCTGGAGTTTTCTGGTGACACCAACGGTCGCGAAAGAACCCTGAGGGGGTAGAGGTAAAAAGCTTTGCTTTAAAAAGAACGTGTTCAAGTATTTTACAAGGGATGCTAGTAAGTGAAATGGGTCGGTAATAAAGCGGTGAGTTTTTGTTTCCTGATTTATGAAGCGGATCACCTTCCCCACCATCCAGTCGGCAGGCAAACAACCGCTGTCAATTGATTTCTGAAAAATCTTTGTTAAAATGATGGATGAATAGGCGCAAGTGTTCTGCAAGAATTTAGGGCTGATATCGTCACAACCAGGAACGGAAGAAAGTTTGAGCGATTTAATTACCTTGGCTACTCCACTTGGTTCTATAAATATTGGAAACATATCGGGGTAGTTGAAAATTTCAGTACGGGGTAAGCAAACATTATTGGGCAAAGAAAAATTACGCACAAAGGTTTCATTAAAAGTGTTAGCGCATGCCTCTGGAGGAATAGCAACACCATCGCTGTCGGTTAGGTGAATGATATCGTTATCACGAGGATTGATAGTACGCCAAAACTTTTTAGTGTCAGTAACGAGCATATTGGGTAATACGGTACGCAAAAAGGTTTCTTTCGCTGATCTTAGTGCCGCAACATAGTTATCATTAGCCACTTTATAAGCCGCCCAACGCGCATCATTCCTTGAAAGTTTAGCGGATCTGTACAGACGTTTTTTCTTGTTAGATAAACGTTTAAGGTTATTTGTATACCATGGAGCGTTACGACTTTAAGTGATGAAGTGAATAGGAATGTACTTGTTCGTGAGCTCGCTAACTTTTTTCGTAAAAAGGCTCCAGTTATTTTCCACAGTTTGATCTGCAAAATCTGCTAAGAAGGTGTCAAGAAATTCGCATAGTTCGTTGTTAATGGCCTCGAAGTTCGAACGGTTATAGTTACGGACAGGTTTACTTTGTTTCATTGTTTTCGGACGTGATGAATTTAGATCGAACGTAAGTAAGGAATGATCGCTCAAACCTGGTAAGTGTGCAAGGTTAGAAACCAGGTCAGGCATGTTTGTAAGTACTAGATCAAGAGTGTTAGCTGTTCCGTTCGTTATCCTTGTTGGTTCCTTAATTAACTGAGTTAGCGAAAAAAGAAAGCACATATCTAGGAATTCTTGAGCGAAAGTAGAGACTGGAAAAATAATAGGTTGTTCATCAGCCCATTGTACATTCGGCAAGTTAAAATCCCCCAACAAAAACAGGGGTGACGTGGGATACCGGGAGACAAGTATGTTTAAAACATCATGTAGCTCGTTTGCAAAATCAGATGAGTCAGTAGGGGGTCGATAACAGGCACAAATTATGAACTTTCGGGACCCTATTTCAACAAGGGCGCACACAATCTCGAGATTACTGATAACGTGGATGCGCTGCGACGAAAAATCTTTGGAGACACCCAACAAAACGCCACCGCCTCGCCGTAACGTGCGGTCACATCGATGGAACAAAAAACGACTTTGTTGTGGAATTTCGTGATCACGAACTTGTGGGTGCAACCAAGTTTCAGTTAGTACGATGATGTCAGCGTTACAAGTGTCAATGACAGATGATAAAGCATCCCGTTTGTTAATAATGCTCGGAATGTTCGTGAAAAGCACGGACACTTTTGATGATTTTATTCCTCTTCCCCTCGCGCGTTCCTATGTTAGGGCACGTGGGGACGCTGAATCGCAGTTCACCTGATTAGGTTTTTCTTGCGGACCTACTTCGTTAATGCTATCGCTGGAAGGGTCGTACGTGTAGTGCTTTTTGTTAATTATAAGCTTAGTATGGTGTAGCTTGAAAGGCGGTGAACCGGGTTGGCTTTTGGCAAACGCCACGAGCTTTCCTCGAGCCTGACGCGTAGCAGGAGAGAAATCTTCGGTGACGGCGACGTTTAGCTCTTTTAATTTAGTACGAACTGAAAGAATTTTGTCTTTAGTTTTGTAGTTATAAAACTTCACTATCATGGGGCGACATTTGTTTTCTTTGTAAATACCGAGACGATGGGCGCGCTCAATGTCGTAATCTGCCACGTTAATAGCTGCACTAGACAGTATTTCTGTAATGTGCTGTTCTGATTGTTCCCATGTTTCTTTTGAATCCGGTAGACCATGAAAAAGTAGGTTATTGCGTCGTGATCGATCTTCAAGAGTATCGAGACGAGCTTGTAATAGCTCATGTTGGGTGCCCAATGTTTCAACAGAACTTTGAATAGTAGTCATTACCTGTTCGAAGTGATCGACTGCCTTCGTTTTTTCTTCGAGCGTGTCCAAGCGTTTCTCGATTGCACCGATCTTGTCTTCGATTTTTTCTGACTTGATTTGATTTCTTTAAGCTCGGAGACCACTTCGCTGTGATTTTTAGATGACTCTACTGAACGCGCCTGTATGTCTTTGAGGATGCGAAACACCACTTCCATTTGCTCGGACGGATCTGTGGGCAAGGACTCAGGTGCTAGCAAGCTGCTGGAGCGAGTTCCAGGCCCTGGATTAGTTTCGATATCGCCGGCGCACAAAAGCAAAAACAACATTGAAAAACAATCACTCGCAATGTTGCACAGAACTCCGGGGCACGGGAGCAGAAATAGACAACGGTTGTCACTTTTTCTACTATACAGCGAAAAGCAGTTACAAACCTGTAACGGGCAAAGGCGCGGCATATCAGAAGTTTTGTCGACGCTGCTCCCATGCCCACTGAAGGGGCAACCGCTCTGCAGGGCTCTTAAGTCGAACTCAGCAACCGACGTCACTGATGACGTCGATGCGCAGACGGTCGCTGGCGCAACCACAGGCAGGTCCAGGAAAACTGCTTGTTCTTGGTGACTGGCTCCTTGGTGTGCGGGTTCGAAGATAATCAGTGCCGCAGATTTTCCAGTAGCTTGGGCTGGAGGCCATAGCAAGCACAGCGACAGAAAAGCCTGTAACGGGCAAAGGCGCGGCATATCAGAAGTGTTGTCGACGCTGCTCCCATTCGCCAAAAAACGAAAGCCTCCTACCATCACTGCACGTAAAGGCCTTTTCTCCTCCCCCCGCCCTTTCCTCACGGCCTTCCTCACCCTGCTCGCTCCTACCATTATAAAAATGGTGGATGTTTGGAAAGTCGTACAACTAGAAGCGAGCTGAACAAAATGTGTCTAAACAAATTTTGGCTTAAATGTACACATTAAGCATTGTAAATAGAAAGATGAGGTGCCATACCCAATAAAAAATTCAGTTTGTTGGGCTATCCTGTCTATGTACAAGTTGTGGACAAAGACCTAAGACGTCATTTAGGGAAAGCATTTTTGGTTAAAAATACCAGGAGCAGGCACGATTCCAGTTAAAGGAGAATGATAGCATAGTGCCGGCGCAAAAGAGGAAGAGAAAAAAATTCACGAATCTCCAAAAAGTGAATCGTAGCGAGTGGGCAAAGCAAAGGAGATTGTTCTTACCGTAAATCACCCGTGGCATTGCCCACTCACGCATGTAAATGAGTGACAACGCGTTTGTACAGTATGTACAATTCCAGTCCAATCTAATCCGATACATTAAATTTATTCCAATCCAATCAAATCCAGTGCTGCTCGCACATGCGCAACACTATGCACACGGACGCCAAGCCGCGGACAAAGCGAGGTCGTTAGGCGCTTCACCCCTAAAAGTAACGACCCAGCGAGGATCGAAACACCAACCTTCGCAATGAAAAACGAGTGCATTTCCACTCACCACGCCGCAAACATGAACGCACTCCCCAGAAGTGGCACTGATCCGGCTACTCAAATTGGACCGTCAACAAATAAATAAATATTGTCCGTTATGTTTACTTCTTGCATATAACCCTTTCTGGCAGTCATAACCCATTCCGACCGGCAGACAGACAGACAGACAGACCAACTAAGACGACGGACAGACAGACAGACAGACAGACAGACAGACAGACAGACAGACAGACAGACAGACAGACAGACAGACAAACTAAAGGGCTATAAAGTAAAATGAAAGCCCAACCTGTACCACATAAGAGAGACAGACGTGAAGGCAGTTAGGCACGCAGGAAGGCATCGAGGCCGGCAAGCAGGATGACAAGCCAACAGGAATGAGGGTTGAAAAAAAAAACATTACGTTGCTCGGCTTTGCTCTAACGAAAATCTGCAGCTAAGTACAATGGTTCCTACTACGCAGTGAGTGGGCTGACCTTCGACCTGATCTTTGGCACCGAGACCTCCCTCAACCTGGCCTCGGACATTTGGATGCAGGCGACTTTGGTGTCATGGGTACGTATAGACATGCACTATGTGTTTCGAACTGCAAACGTGAAGCACTGGAATTTATGAATAATTGCCCTGAATGTCGGCTTACTGCCGACATTCAGGGCAGACCCTTAGGTTCAATGTACAACACTCCAACCGAAATATTATTTCTGTTTCTGAATGAGTACCTTTACGACATTAAGGCTCCTCTTCCTTCAATTGTTCAGAACACCCCCCCCCCACCCCCTTCATTCACATAATAGGAGAGATAAATAAGGGAGAGCACTACCCAGTGACATACTCCTAGTTACTCTTGACATTGCCGCCTCGTATACAAACATCCCTGTCGTAGAAGATATCGAAGCTATTTCAAAAGCTTTATCAGAGACCCCGCACCAAAATGCGCCAGAAGTGTACGTAAATTTATTAAAACTACTTTTCAACTAAAACCGCGAGGGTTCCTGCTTTTGCTAATCCATGAGCTCGACAGCGCGAAAACTGACCAGGGACGTCAAGAAAAGGGTCTACAAGCAAGCGCTGCTCTGTAGTCCCTGTTCTTGTTGTCCTTGGTCTCTTTTCGTGCAGTGAAGCTCGTAGTTTTAACTCTCGATTATTTTGAAGTTGACTCATCTTAAGAAGTGAACTGATGCATGCTATTTGGTGCATGTAGCTACGAAAAAAAACAGAGCTAAAACCGATACAATGGGAAGAAAGAGAAACACTACGCTGAACTGAGTTTTATTTAGGTGAAACGGATATGTGCTAGAATCGAAACAACGAAAGAAAAATCATATTAAGGACTGACAAAGTTGCTTGTGAAAATGAAAGTCGTCACATGTAATCCCTCGATCATGATTCAAAGTACTTTATCTCCCTTTCTGGCAACTCCTTAGAGGGTGTGTTCCCGCACCTATCCCCCATTGTGTGGATGCCTCAGGTATCTCTCTCGTGCGCTGTTCCCGATAGCGCTTCAAAGTGGCAGTGCAATCTAATGCTGGCCGGCCGAACTGGCACTTTGCACAGTGTGCAGCTAAATTGCTGTCAGTGCCCATCCGTAAAGTGCTGGCGTGCTCTCTGAGCCCATCGTTAATGAATCCGCCCATTTCCCTACATAGATTTTGCTACATTGAAGCTTGATCTCGTATAGCACGCCTTCTATATAGTATCTAAAGCGATTGGCATATTTTTTGCTGCATTATTTGCTGTCTACTGGCCCCACATTCACCGGAACGCACATATCGCCACGTTTTCTAGACGTCTGTGTTGTCTTTTCGCCGCGTTGGAAATTTGGCGGCATGTGGCAGCGTATCATAAAGACAGAAAATACCGAGAATCCTATTTATTTCACACATTCGACTCCTTGGAACATGGTGGAATTAATGCTTCCAGAGGCAAATTAGAATCTTTGCGAAAGTAATCGGGAATACAGCATTAGCCATTGACTTGCGAGTACGTTTATCTGAACAATATGACCCCCCTCCTCCAGCTCCGAGTGTGATCGCCTAGTTTCTGTAGCTTCTTACTGTAGTTTTCAGTTTTGTACGCAAGGCCACACCTTCAGCCATTTCTCCGGGAGTCTATTCCCTCCCTTTCGTTTTTTCCCACCACTTTTGCTTGTGCTCCCTACATGGTTCTAAAAATGTTTTCGTTTTTTAATTTCAGAAAATGCTGTCTCTAGGAATGTTACTGTTTGTGACACGCGTAAATTCAGTTGTGTGGGTGATTTTTTTTCTTTACTTTGTCAGGGGCGCCTTTTTTTCCCTCCCCCTTACAGACACCTTCTGATAGCGACTTCTACCTCCTGTTCGGCTTCCATCGTTTCCGAGAGCCATGCACTTGGCCACGTGGTCTGGCAATAAACAGCTCATACCCCTCTCCTTCCATGAATCGAACAAACATTCTGTTCTTCTTCAGTTCTCCAGAGCTACAAATAAACACCCTTGGTTTCTTGTCAATATCTGCCGCCTCACGCTCTGCCACACTCCCAAACCAGTCCTGCCGCTACACTCCATTCCCTCTCTCTCATTCCTTTTCTCTCCTGGGGAACTACCCCTACATAAAGCATGCCAGCCAGGTGTTTGGCTTCGCAAAACACTTCGAAGGCAAACGCAAACTCTTGTAAGGCAAACTCTTTGCAACCCTTTGAAGAAGGCAAGCTCTTTGCTCAAATGGTGGCAACCACCGTGGTCGCTACCTTGTTTGAAGTCGTATTCTTGAATGAATGCTAGTACGTATGTATTTATGTATGTTTGTACGTTGTATGCATGTACCTGGATTCCGCCTTTGGGTGAAAAGCTAAAAGGATACTTAAACAGGTGGTTTATACAGGCAAAAATGTTTGTATCCGCTGAATGTCGAAACATATTTCATATAACTCAGCATTGTCCATGAAAAGAAAATGTTAGAGGCAAGTGATAAATACACCGTGGTATTTGAAGCGTTCTTGTAGTTAATATACACGGCTGCTTGATCCGTGTGATAAGAAATTAAAACTCACGTGGAAAACAATATTTCACCCAAAAAGACAGAGCTCGCCACGTGCCTAGACACGTGATGACGTTACAATCGGGGCCGTTGCGCGAGCAGTGAAACACAGGAAGATTGAATTGACCTTAGCTAATCTCCTGCGTGCTTATGGAGGGATGAGCGTAAGGGGAGGAGGTCAGCAGGACACTCGGCAATGGTAGAGAAGACGGACATATACAGAAAAGGGGCGACTTCAACACTCGTCTGCCAACGCATTTGGGGCGAAGTAAGCAGATGCGCCGCAAGTTTATCCAACAGGCACCACGGCTGCCAACTCATGATAGAGTCTGCAGGCCTTGCACGAGGTTGCTCCTCCAAGGTTTGGTCTGTGCGTCAACGTATGAATCTAGTCAAATTGCATCAAGGCAAAGGCTTCCGTAATTTCTCTATCTTCACTCGCGTGAGCAAGTGAAGTCGCATGTTTGCGAAAACGTTTCCGCTTATTCGAAAAAAGTGTGCGTACAAAAGTTACTTAACACAACGCGTAGACATCCGCTGGCCATACAGTTTAGAAAGGCGCACTATTGATTGATTGATTGTAGTGTTGAACGCGCCGACGCAACGCAGGCGATGAGGCACGCCGTAGTGGAGGGCTCCGGATTAGGTTTGACCACCTGGGGATCTTTATCGTGCGCCGAAATCTCATACATACGAAGAAAGGCGCACTACTTTTGACCTTTAATGCGTAGCATTCTTTGCCGAGTACCGGTCCCACAGCCAGGACCGTGTAACGCGTGCATTTCCACAAATTACATGTATCATGGAAATTCCACCTGTAATCGCTATAATTGCGTTAATACAGATAACTGGTCGCACGAAATGTTCAAAAACTTCAACAAAAAGTTAACAAAATTACGGAAAATAGCGAAACGTGTAACCCCCTTAATTTTCACAATAGCGCAGATTTAGCGTGAATTACACCTGTAATCGTCATATTAACGTCAAAAGAGATAACTGGCCGAACGAAATCTCAGAGAACTAAAAGATAAGAAAAAATATAAAATATTTTCAGAAAATGTCAAGAATTTCAAAACGTATAACGCATGGCAGTTCCACAATAATGCAGAGATCGCGAAAGTTTCACCTGTAATCGTTATAATGGCATCAATGGGGATAATTGGTCGAAAGAAATTTTCAAAAAACTAAAGAAATAAGAGAAATATAAAAAATTACGAAAACTGGCAAACTGTGTAACGCCCTGCATTTCCACAATAATGCAGATTTCGGGAAAGTTGCATATGTTATTGTTATAAAAACATAAATAGGGATGAGTGGTCGAACGAATTTTGAAAAACTAAAAAAAGAAACAATCAACGAATACAGAAAATGCAAATATATAGGCCATTTCATTTCCACAATAATGCAAGTATCGCGAAAGTTCTACCTGGAATCGTTATAATAGCGTAAATGGGAAGAATTGGTTGCACAAAATTAAAAAAAAAACTAAAAAAGAAAATGGTAAAATAATTACAAGAACAGGCCAAACGTGTAACGTGCTCCATTTGCACAATAATGCAGATTTCGGGGAAAGTTACAAAAGTAATTGTTATAAAAACGTAAATGGAGATAATTGGTGAAACGAAACTTCGAAACTAAAAAACAAAAAAAAATACGAAAACTGGCGAACCGTGTAATGCCCTACATTTACACAATATGCAGATTTCGGGGGAGTTCCAAATGTAATTCTTGTAAAAACGTATGTTTGGTCGAACGAGAGTTAGAAAAACGAAAAATAGGAAAACTATTAAAAAAGTTCTGAAAATGTCAAAACGTATAACGCATGGTATTTCCACTATACTGCGGATTTCGCTAATTCTCTACTTCGAATCGTTGTAATAGCGTAAATGGAGATAATTAGTGGGTCAAGATTTAAAAAACCAAAAACTTTGACTGTAAAAACTCACACCGAAGGCACACGGCATTAGAATGCTACGCATTAGTAGATAATTCTCCGAATTTTTGCAGAATCTTTGTAGCGTAAGCTACACTGGCCGAGGTTGATCATTTCGCGTGGGCTGTGAAGGGCCATTCTGCGCAAGAGCGAGGAGCATTGAATTGGTATCGATCGGATCGGATTGGATTGGATCGGCTTGGTTTGGATTGACTTAGATTGGATTGGATTGGCTTAAATTGTATTGTGTTGGATTGAAATTCAATTCATTTGGAGTACAGGTGTGTAGAGAATTACGACTGCGGATTCCCCAGTCTGTGCTTCCAGAGGAGTGACCTAATAGCCGCGGCAGAAGCACTGGCGCCGGCTCGTGAGTAGTTTTGCGCCTCTGTTGCGCAGTACCCAAGTCTGACGCTGCGTCGGAGCCGCTTGATAGCCATTTCGCGTGGCTCCTGGAGAGCCGTGCTGCGCTTGCGCGAGGAGCAGTGACTGGACTGGATTGGATTGGATTGGATTGGATTAGACTGGATTAGAAATCGCTTCAGTAGCAGTAAGCATGGTAATTAGCTAATCCTAGACAACCAGGAAAGATAAGAATAAACAACTGAACTTTAGCTCACGCTACGTATACCCTGGCATAGCCGAGCTGAGCCACTGCTTTTTTTTATTGTATCGATTTGCGGGCTCACCGAAGAACAACAGCGCCTAAAGTTCCCGGCATCTGTGTTGAAATAGCGCTTCCGCACTACTGTGCCACGCTGCATATCAAGTGGTATCTTCAATTGGTATAATAAATCAGAGGGAACAACAATGGTAGGCAGTTCTCGTCTTATAGGTTGAAGCTAACAGAAACAAGAGGCAAAGCGGCGCTGTAAAGGAGGGCTGTCGGCTGCTTAAGCAATACACGTACGTAACGTACTCCTGCGTGGTTCATGCAAAGCTTGTTTGTAGCTCCATGTTCTATGTCCTTAACACTTAGCTGGAACCTGGAGCGCGTGGCACGAGCTACTACTACAGCATCTAAACGAGGCTTCGCGGAAGTAGCCCGCATGCGCGTTGTAGGACACAGCTTATATCAACCCCGACGATGTGGTTGCGTCCCGTTCTTGATCTTCCGGCAAAACGCACATGCAGTTTGCTCGTCGAGCATCCAAGTGGTCAGGACGGCAGTGAAAGTATCAGTCATTGTAGGGTGAAGCCAACCCCAACGCTTTCTGTTCTAACCCGTGAAATTTTTGGAGGGGTGGCATGCGAGCTGAGAATAAATCCTAAAGTAGTACTGACAGGATGCTTTTATGATCCATTTTTATTGCTTTTATCGAGCTTAATGGTCTGGCCAACCCGAAACAGCATTTTAAATACTTCAGCGCGTGATAATTAATTACATTGAACAGCCTGAAAATCGATTTCCCGCGCTTTCAGTACCCCAAAGGCGCACATGATGGAATCCCTACATGACCTCACCGCTTTGTGCGGACGTCAACACACTGCGGAGGCAGGTGGGGTCGTTGTTGCGACCTCGCCGCCACCAGAGCTGAACGGTTGAGCTTCCTGAACGTGCTAGGCCTAGCATTGTGGCGGAAATTCGATAACCTCTCTCAGTAAAATTCTTGATGGCGATTTTTATTGCGATTCCGGGCTAGATCATCGCTTCCTTTCCTGTGTATGGAACTTTATTTGGGCCAACCATGCCTTTCTGGGCAGCGGTTATTCCTGATTGATTGATTGAAGACACGTTTATTCTATGTCTTGCGCTTGGGCGGGGCTATGGATAAGCATCAGTAGGGGATTGGTAGGGAGGGGGAAAGCGGAAAAGGGTAATTATGCCCCTATTTACTGCGTCAGCGACCTGGATGCTACACAATGGTCGCCTGTAGTCGTAGCTGTCGTAGTGTTGTGCGCGTCGCCGCAAAGCCGGTCACCAACGTCTGTTGCTTCGGGGTACAAGAGAAAAACCAAACAGGCCGCGCCACAAGCTAGCACCGCACCTAGCAGGGGCTTTAGGTGGCGGACAGGAACAGGACTGGAGAGACGAGGGCCAAGGTCCAAATCGCACGTTGGTGAGGGCACGGTACCGAGGAATACTGTAGCGGGGACAGTCCCACACTAGATGTTGTAGGTCTTGCCTGAACACAGTAGCGCAATCGTGATTTTGAACCTCTTTTTGCTTCTTGCTCAAGTACGCCCTTATGAAAATTTCTATGTCAAGTCAAGAGACAGTCTACGACCCGAAGGAAATAGACTGTGCGTCCTGTGTGCTTCCTCTGTGTTGAAATTTCGCCACCGACTTTCCGTGTCCTCCAAGTGTTCTGTGTGTTTCCGTCCTCCATGCGACCAGTCTATCTCCCAAAGGCAACAGACACCATACGGCCTTTGTGTGTCCCCTGTATGTCTCGAAGGCAACAGACCACATTCGTCCATTGTGTATCCCCTGTATTGAAATTTTGCCACCGACTTTCTGCGTCCTCCAAGAATCTTCATGTTTCCGTACCTTTTGAGTGCCCTTTGCATGCTGTCAAATAACTGCAGGAGGGTTGCAAGCTGGACTAGTTGGAATTGAGACATTCGTGGATAAAACCAGCACGAATTCAGGCGAAGACAGAAGGAAGTAACCACACGGACAGCCACTGGGCCAACGTTGCAGGATAAGTAGCTTGAAAGTTTAAACACTCAAAAGAGCCCGATAAAACCAGCGCGCGAATAACGGAAATGAAATGAACTGCAGGGGTTGAGCAGTTGGAATTGAGACTGGGCTAGGACAGCCACTAACGTTGCATTCTTTGATAAGTAGCTTGAAAGTTTAAACAGCGCGAATTCAAGAAGACGAAGGAAGTAACCACACGAAGGAAGTAGCCACACGCGATGTAACCAACGTGGGCCAATGCAGGGGGTTGAAAGTTTAAACAGGATAAGTAGCTTGAATTGTTTAAACTGAAATGAACTTTGATAAAACAGGGGGTTGCATGCTGGGCTAGAAAGAAAGAAGAAGTTCTTTGAGCTGGGCTAGTTGGAAGACCACAAAAGACGAAGACAGAAGGAAGTAACACTAACGGACAGCCACTAGGCCAAAGTTCCGTCTTGAAGTTTAAACAACGCTGAGCCCGATGGTTAGGGGGTTGCAAGGGGGCTAAAGAGCCCGATCTTGGATAAAACCAGCGCGAATGAAAGAAGCGGGGGGTCAGACGAAGACAGAAGAAAGTAACCACAAAGACAGACGCTGTTGGAATTGAGACTTTTGATAAAACTTCCTTTTGTCACAGACGAAGAAAGAAGAAGAAGTAACCACAAAGAATTCGCGCTGGTTTGGTTTTATCCAAGAATGTCAAATAACAGCGCCCTACAGCCAGCTGCGTGTGGAAAATGTCAGGCAGCTCCACAGCCAGTTGTTCATGCTGCAGTTGTTTCTGTAAGAGCAAGCTGACGAAAATCATATGAATCACACATGACTCTTGCAAACCTCACTATTTTATTCAGGTTGGATCCATAAGTGCTACTGCCGCTTGCCACACCAGGTGTCTCCTCATCTTTACCCCTCACAGCATGGGATAGCCACTGCCACACTTGAACCTGAAATGACAAACGCATTGATCGCATATGAAGGGGTTTAAGCAAACATGTCTCTGGAACATTTGCTGGTTATGCTTATAATTATGAGGGAGTGTTCCCATACAAAACTGAATCAGGTATCCTCAAAGAGAAGGTACAACTTCTAGGTTGCAAATTTAGCCACAAAATTTAGACCAAATAAATTAACTAATGAGCTTACGGACATCAAATATGACATACTGTTACATAGGCGACAAAACCCAGAACTAAGTGCTGTTTATATTTATGGCCTCCTTATGGCCTCCTCATGGCCACCTCACATCTTCGCAAAAACATTTGAGAGATGAGATTATTGCAGCGGCTTTGTGGGAACACAGCAATACGGGGAGGGGTGCGGAGAAGGCAACATAAAATTGCATGAACATGCCAAGACAAGCCATTGATCAGTCGTCATCATGAGTAGTTGCTTGTGTCTACGCGTTCTTTGGAACCTATAAAAGCACCAGTTTTATTGTGCATTTCTTTTATGAGACAGCACTTGCAATGTCTTGTTTGTTTGTTGTGCTTGCTGTCAAAAAACAAAATGTTCAGAGTTGAGGGAACGCACATCACCATCTACAGCTACCATCTACAGCTACAGAGGGTCTACAGCTACCATCATCCTCCATAGGGAGAGCAGTAAAATACCTATAAGGAAGGGGGTCCAGACAAGGAGACACAATCTCTCCAATGTTATTAACAGCATGCTTACAAGAAGTATTCAGAACGTTGGATTGGGAACCGGTGGGAGTAAGGGTTAATGGAGAATACCTCAGTAACCTCAGATTTGCTGATGACGTTGCCTTGCTAAGCAACCTCGGGGGACGAATGCAAAGCATGCTTTCCGCACTGGGCGAACAGAGTAGAACCATGGGCCTGAAAATAATTATGCAGAAAACTAAAGTAATGATCAATAACCTCGGGACAGCACAGCAGTTTGAGATAGGTGGCGAGGCAGTGGAAGTGTAAGCGAATATATATACTTAGGCCAAGTTGTGACCCCAGATCCCAACCATGAAGCAGAGATAATTAGAAGGATCAGAATGGGGTGGGGTGCATATGGCAGACATTCTCAGATAATGAATAGCAGCCTACCAATGTCACTGAAGAAGACAGTGCATGACAGCTGCATCTTACTGGTACTCACCTACGGGGCAGAAACTTGGCGGCTCACTAAGAGGGTTCAACATAAATTGAGAACGACTCAGCGGGCAATGGAGCGGAAAATGATAGGTGTAACATTAAGGGACAAGAAGAGAGCGGAGTGGGTCAGGGAGCAAACTGGTGTTAAAGACATATTAGTAGAAATTAAGAAGAAGAAATGGACGTGGGCAGGGCATGTAATGCGAAGGCAAGATAACCGCTGGTCATTAAGGGTAACAGAGTGGATCCCTAGAGAAGGCAAGAGTTGCAGGGGGCGCAGAAAGTTAGATGGGCAGATGAGATCAAGAAGTTTGGGAGGATAAATTGGTCACAGTTGGCACTGGACCGAGGTAATTGGAGAATAAGGGGAGAGGCCTTTGCCCTGCAGTGGGCGTAGATAGGCTGGTGATGATGATGATGATGATGACATCACCATGAACGGACCAACCTCTAGGTTGGCTCTTCACTTTTTATATTTTCTTGTGTCGATGGGTCTACCAGAACGTGGGTAAATAAAGCAGAAGGAAGTGCACACCCTCCTCGTTAATTCCATAATTATTGCTAGATACAAATATAAATTCATCCTTTGGGCGTTAAGAAGGTGCACATGTATACCCAAGAACTGTGACGGGGGTGTGGGTGGCTCTTCAATAATTATGTCGGCGGTATTAACCCTTTCATTGTTGGGGGTTTCTGGCCATGGCGCACCCCTAGTGTTGGATTGGTTTCCGGAATGTCAGAGAAGGAACATAGTGATTTATTTGACTACGATAGCGTCTGGAACGTAACACGTCGAAAGGAAAGAGCGTGGGTGAGAAATCACCTTTCGAGATATTTTCAGTTTGCCGTGCACACTTCCGGGACGATGACCCATCGTTTCAACATCAGAATCTGATGCTGTGGAACTCAAACCCTTTCCTTGGATGATAAATTCTCATAGTGCAAATTCGACCTGAGCTCGTATTCAAATTGGAATCGAAGAACCATCGCCCCTATCTGCAGTCGAAGGCCCCGCACGGTCAGCCATCCGAAAGTAACGGTATGCATAGAGGGAACACTTTCAGCAGCCCCACAACGCACAGAAATGGTGCTTTCTGAAATAATGATGGCAGATAGAGATAAAAAGGGGATACAACCTTAATACAACCTCATGTACTGCTGAAACACGAGGTTGTTGCTGACACAAGGTGTGCGCTGGGCTAAGCTGGCGCGACGTAGCAAACACAGGAACATAAATAAAAAACAACCCTAGAAAACCGTGGTGGATGACACAACACTTGCAACCATAACTGCACGCGTGCCACGGGGTCACTCTTCCAAACAGATGTACAGCGCACGGAGTGACCATGCCCCCCAGGTAACGAAAGCTGGGCGCGGACGCTCTGTACTTTGTGAAAATACAAGCTTCTAGAAAGATTCGACAGATGGCACAAAAAGTGCAGGTGCGCCATCTTTGCGCCATGGCACGAATTTTTCAACGCAGAACAGAAAACGCACCGGTATGTCAGTGACACTGTGGAAGGGAAATGCGAAAACAAACCAGTACGTCAGTGACAGGGAAAGGGTTAAACCGATTGAATACAGCAAATTTATTTTGAGGGTTTATGCTTGTCGACAATGAGGAAAGCTACCGCGGTGAGTAACTTGAGCTGACTACTCTGTAATGTGCACTCGAATGCTAAAAACACACAAGAGTTTTTGCATATGTTTGCACACAGAACATTCATACTGTTGGGTAATAATGCAGGTTTTTTCCTACTATATCCATCATAATACTGCCCCCAACCACGTCCTTTGATTTGTTTACGAAATGTTGTTACAAGCACCAGGCCACACCCTGCAATCTTATCCTTTTTTAAAGGAAGCGCCTTTTTCCTCTTTTTCTTTGTATGCTGCACTAGCACTCTTGTTTGATATGGAAAGGGTGTTGCTTTGCGATCCCTATCCTAGATTTTCCTGTTTTTTTTTAATGTTCTCGATTTAAATGAATGAGTGCAAAAGAAACCCTTCGGCATTCAATTCGCCAACGCTCATCCGTGCACATCCTTTTGCTGACTCGTTCGAGGTTTGTGTTTTTTATGTTCACTGCGGAGCACACGCTTGCTTGAATAACCTATATTTTAACAAAAACCCTGCATTATCCGTGGCTACATAACAATATTCCAAACAAAGTCTGATAGACAATCCAGAACCCCCCACTGCTCTTTTTTCAATACCTCACCATCAAATTTGCTGGAGTAAATAGCTGTTGGGGAGGGGGGAGCACGATTGCCAGTGAAAATCATTACATGACAAGAAACAAAGTGGCAAAAAGGCACGCAATCCACCCCTTTGACTGCTAGGCACAATTTGCATCTAGGGCATTGAAGTGAATTCACCTAAATTCTATTTCTAGGTGCATGGAATTGTTTCACTCAGGTAATGTAATCCATAAAATAACTTTTGAGTACAAGTCTAAAGATCTAGTTCAGCTGTATTAGGTTATAGAAAATCCCCACACACTGTCTGTGGCCACCACGTAACTACCACAGTGAACAAAGATGACAAAGTCGTTATTAATTATTTCATAGAGCAAGGACGCAGGCCTGATGCGAAAAAAATAAGAAAGGCACCAGGAAGTTTATAACCCTCATCTGTTTCTTGTTTTTTGCCCCATCTCTGCAATGTTCTTATGTCCTAATATCACTAAGGTACCACAAGGATGCCACAATGGTTTTTTATCTTTTCATGTTCTCTCAGCCTTCAAAATCGAGATTTTCATTCATTTCACAGTCGTAATGCACTCCACTTACAGGTCATGCAGGATAGATCAAAACGGGAGGCAGCCAATTCGTCTGGTAGCTCATAAGGTATATCCTCAATGTAAAACACCTGGCCCTGTAAAATATAGAAGTTCAAGTAGTAAACAAGCCGCAAAAATACGGTATAACGCCGTGAAATACTCGCTCTGACAGGACATGACACAATTTCTTTTTTGGTAGGTGCAAGAAAGGCACCTTCAGTTCTTTCAGGCTAAAAAATAAGTACATGCATAACAATCCTTACAAAGGTTTCAACCATACTTTAAAGGAACAGAAGCAACCTTACACTAAATTAACGTTCAACTAAGCCTATTAAATATCCGTAGGTGGTAGAAATCTGTGGCCCCAGATTTCAACTGTGCAGGCATATTCTCTGGTCCAGAGGGCGCGAAACGTGGTTAAGGATTTTAAAGGAGCCATGAAGAGAAAACACAAGTTTGGTTCAGTCAAAGGATTACGTTGCTGAATTATACTGACACCATTTTTAACGTAAAAGCCACTCAAATAGGCTACAAATTAGGAGCAAAGGGAATGGCCATGCGACCCACTAGCCCATGTCCCGCAACAGAACCTATGTCATACCAGCCAGCTCTGAAGTTGGCGGAGGGCGGCAAAAGCAAACGCGAATTAGGCAGAGCCTGTATAAGCTTGCCGAACTAGCTATTTGCGCCTAAATTTAGGGCACATTCTTTGTACAGCAGTAAGTACGGTGGGACAAGCAGTGGAAGTTAGGAAAGCACACGTAAACATAGAAGTACCGATGCGTACTGCTGTTGGTACTGCGCGCACTATGCTTGGTTTAGCTGCACAGGACTGCGGGGCTTTGGGGTTGTCTCAAACAACACTGGCCGATTGACGCAAGCAATGGTGTCTTACGTGACCATATTTGTAGAGCGAGCACTATGTTTCACGAAACGATTTTCTCCCTGAGCAAAAACAAGCCAGGTTTAAATACGGTCAAAAACAAACCAAACGCAGAAAGCGGCTTCCCACGGTATGGTGGCACCATCTAGGTTCACTAACGGTAAACAAAGCTTCCCAATCGGCTGCAGAGCGGTCGGTTCCTGTGATGTCATTGCAGACCACGAAAACGCACGATTTAGCGAGAAAATCAAAATTTTAATTTCAATATTAAATTTTTCAGGAATAAAGCATCGTTTGCATTCGGACAAGTGCTGGGGGCAATATACCATACGAAATCTTTCGAATAACACAAACTTGTATTTTGTCTTCATGGCTCCATTAAAATTCTCTCAGAGGCACATGGTGAATGTCCCAGCGTGCCAATACCACCTAGGGTAGGCAAGAAGAAATGCTGACGAAACGAAAAAACGGGATGGCGAAGAAGCACAGTGGCAAGCCCACACCGTGTTTGACTTTTTTGCGCCGTGATTGTACCCCCATCACATGCATATTTGTAGGAATCAACACGCTGGACCCATGCACTACGCATTACGGTCAACACAGTTTATAATAGCCAGCTACAAATAACGTCACACCACACAAGCATTTCTGTCTGATCATGACGATGCTAGATGAGCTTAGAAAGGTGGAAAAATTTTTCGCATTTAAACAGTGAAAGCTGCCCTGTGACTGCACCAGCCGTGCAGGCTGGAGCAGCATGTTTTCAAGCTGCGACGTCCAATCAAGCATCAGGTCAAATGTGCACTGCCTAAAGAACTTGTGCATAGGGTACTACCTATAAAGTTGCTAGCAATGCTTAAATGTTGAAAATTCAACGTATATGCAACTTTCACGTATTATAACTACAAATGTAATGCAGCCTCCTTGCATTTCTTTGCCCGTAAACGAAAACTACCTGCTAGAACAATGCTAAGCTGCGTATGTCCTTAAAAAATATACTGTGGGTCAACTGCCTTCTCAAAAGTAAAAAAAAATCGGGAAGTGGGCGGCTTGTTTACAACCAATCACGCAGTTATCTTTCTTCTTTTTTTTATGCTAGAAGCTTTAGCGGTCGAATCCACCTAAGCCAAGCGGCGGCCGCTGGGCCGTCAGAATGATAACATTTTCGTAGCCGGCAATGGCAAGGGGGTCGATCACTCACACAGCATACTGGCCACCGCTCCTGTAAAACTATTCATGTGGACCGCGCCGACGCAACCGGTAATTTACTATAAAACAAGCGCGGCGAGCAGAACAACAAGGAAAATGCTGAACACGTTTAAGAAACGGCGCTACGGCAACGCGGACGAAAATTTTAACATGCACCAATATAAACAGTGACTTACGGCAGAACACGCAGCATTTTTTACACGTCCCGCCGACAGCCTGGAACTTGCAGTAGAGGCTCTTGATTCACGTAGGCACGCACAACTTGTCAGGTGTTTTGTCAAATGGTGACCTCAATGTGCGTTTGCTACAGCAGCGCACATGCAGCGCAGTACCGCAACGACACAGGCGCTTTTCCAGCACTCACGGCGCAGTACGGCGACGAAACAGGCGCTTTGCCAGCACTCACGACGTTTCAGGTTGCATAAGAGCACTAACAGGTAATATTACGGCAGGAGTAGCACATAGTAATTCACGTAACACCAGCAAATCGAAATCAAACAACCAAAACCACGTACAACGAGCAACGAACCAGCCACGCTTTTTTCGCACACCACACCTATGACAGTGAGTCTAGAATAGACATATTACTACAGTTGGCTATATAGCAATTATTTCATGATCACCCCTGAAGCAAACTAGGCAGATGCCATTATAGTATTTTGATAAAGTTGATCATAGCAAACACAAAAATAATGGCAGTATATTTTCTTGATAGCGAGCAACGTCTTTTGTTGTCTTAAGTTGTTGCTACTCAAAAGCAAATAAAAATGGATTAACAAAAAAAGTTATTTTCATCGTCATCTACATCAATTTTCTTGATAGCGAGCAACGTCTTTTGTTGTCGTAAGTTGTTGCTACTCAAAAGCAAATAAAAATGGATTAACAAAGTTATTTTCATCAGCATCTACATCATGATTGACTGTTCTGTGTTTTGTTCAGCGTACAAGCACTCACTTCTTTACTTTTCATAAACAGAACGGGCGCATAAAAAAATTATTCCCCGCAGTCTCTCTCTCTCTCTCTCTCTCTCTCTCTCTCTCTCTCTCTCTCTCTCTCTCTCTCTCTCACACACACACACACACACACACACACACACACACACACACACACACACGCACGCACGCACACGCACACACGCACACAAAAGCACCGTGCGTCAAGTTATTCAAGGAGGCAAATATTTCACTGAAAGCAAGGCTGGGCAAGGTGAAATATTTAGTCCTACGTTTAAAAGGCCTTCGCGTTCCCCTTCAGTGGCTTTGAGGTTAAATACTCGCTTACTGAAGCAGAGGCAGAGGTTCGGAACCAGCCCGGTGACCTCTTTCTTTTTTAACTGTGTGTTTCACTTGAAGTTTTCTTGCCTTAGGTTATATTTTCACGCTGTTGTTGCTCTCCTCTGGCTGTGTCCCTTGTTTTTTTTGTTTTCTGTCGCGATATCTTTTTACCGTAAGCTCTACCGCAATAAACAATACACGGCTTCAGCAGTTAGTTGCAAGGATAAACCATTTTACAATGGCCGTGAAAGAAAACACAAAGGCTAAAACAATCGGAAGCCACTTTTTAGGTTGTTTTTGTTTTCATTGCTTTGTTTTCTATTCGGCTTTTTGTTTTTTTTACTTTTTCTTGTCTTTATATTCTGTTCCCTCCAATTGCGGTGGCTTAGTGGCTAAGGCGTTGCGCTGCTGAGCACGAGGTCGCGGGTTCGATTCCAGGCCGCGGCGGCCGCTTTTCTGATGGAGGCGAAACGCAAAAACGCCCGTGTGTACGAGATTTCGGCGCACGATAAAGATCCCCAGGTGGTCAAAATAATCCGGAGTCCTCCACTACGGCGCGCCTCATCGCCTGCGTTGCGTTGGCGCGTTAAACCCCACCATCAATCAATCAATCCCTCCAATTGTTTTTCGTAAGGGGAGGAAGGAGGCACTTTGAATAGCCTCGTTCAATATGTATCTTTCTTAGGCCACTGTTTCATACAAATGTACCAGTTGGTAATAATATTTCTACGAATTTATCAGACCTCACTAGCACGAAATAACGTATACAGTACTGCATACTTTCCACAAACCATCGAATTGGTTCTTACGATCTCTAGCCAAGCCAAAAAGCTTAACCTTTCGAGTATAATTAAGGCTTGCATGGTCGACTTCATGTTTACTTGAGGAAGCACAGCAGCTAGGATTGTTTAGTTTACGGCGCTTCAGAAAACGAATGTAAGGCAACAAATAGTTATATCTTCAACTCAATGTCCTAGAGGTAACACAAAAGACATAAGTCGGTCTTTTGACTTCATTTTGCCTTCAGTACATACATGAGCAACAGCATTACGGCACCCAGAATTAAGACAGCAAATTTAAGTTCTATCTTCCACCCAATGTCCTAGGGGCAACACAGAGGAAATAGGCCAAAGTCTTTTAACTTCATTTTGCCGTGAGTACATATTTGGGCAATAGCATTGCGGGGCTCAGAAAGAGAAGAAAGCAAGTCAGTTTTGAAGTTTTATACTTCTCGTCCGAAATAAAATTTTTGTATAGCAATTTAAACTCCCTTTTTACCATAGTACATATAAAGGTAAAACATCATGGCTGTTTGTCCGAGAGTCTATAAAAAGTACACAGCCTGCTTATGTCCTAGAGGTACCACAAAGATAAAGTCAAAAGAAAGGCCACATAGTCAACATGCAGGAGACGCAAAGTAAACAGAAAGGTAAAATTCATTTTCATAACGTCCCTACCTGAAAACTCCAATTGCAGTAGTTCAGTGAATGTTTCCGCTGGTGTTTCTTTTTTTGTAAAGGCGAATTGCAAACGTGCACAGGGTTGTGCGGGTCAATTGGTGTTAGGTACTTCACTGCGTTAGGAGGCTTCTTTGTGGCGGTATAGTACTTAGTTAAGGTCTCCTGAGCTGAACAGGCAAAGGGTGATTCGGTGCTTGACACTCGTTTTCCAGGGACTTCCATCGCCGAAAAAATGGTGGCCAGAGAGGCTAAAATTGTTGCTTGTCTGCCCTGCCTGAAATGCTGTCGGAATAATTTGGGTATCAATATACGCGTATTCCTGAAAAAGGCCGAAATCCTGAACTTTCCTCAAATTATCAACAGAAGGTTTGATTTCCTGGGGCAAGGGCCTCGGCATTCGAATCAATTCGATTCAAATCAAATGTGCACTTTCTGAAAGGTGCCACAGGAATGGCTCGAAAATTGTTAAACTGTCTTACCCGGTTGTAATATAACTCCTTCAATTTGTCGACAAAATAACCTCCATAAAAATGACCCCAAAAATAAACAATGTGAATTTGGGATTTCTTAAGAATTTCCGGCGCACGTACCTTCACCCAGAGAAAATCTGCGGAGCACTTCAGCATTTCCGCGGCAATAGCTCTAGGGTGGGATTAATGTTGTAACATTTTATTCATAAAGTTTGGTGCACATCGAAACAGGCATTCACAACCACTACTGTCACTCCCTGACACCCCGAAATCTACATGAGCCCTTGTGTGTTCTGAATATAATGCCAAACTTTAGTTAAAAATTTCACAATTTCTCTTAAATGATTTACACCCATTCACCACATAATTCCGGAGGAACTGACTGAGAATAACGGAGTAACTCAGTAAAGAATAACGTTCATGAGAGCACAGTAACACCCCCAGGTTTCACGGTTTTTTGGAACTCATCGCTGCCATGGGACAGGAGAAACGTTGTGTTGTTTCTGCAGTGTGAACTTCAATGCTTCCTAGTTCGCCTGAAGCTGAATGCGCTTGGTGGAAGGTCTTCTAGGATACATTTCCATTTTAATTGGCGTCATCTACCGTTGAGCGTCATCAACAATAGCTCAGCTGCTCGCTTTAACTACATTTATACACCAGCTTATCTGGTCCTCTTGAAGCTTTATCTGCCTCTACTATTACAGCGCTCCCAATAATGCGTAGCCTTTTTGTCGCTTACTGGTCGTACCTAGAAATAATCAGATGCTTTCAAATATTTTAACTCCTCGTTTAAAACAAACGTTTGAAGCCACAGAAAGTGGTACAACCGTTTTTTATTTGTTTTTATTACTTCATCTATGCGACAACGACGGTAACTGCGAGGTTCCTGATGGCCTTCAGATCACAGAGCTGTTCTTGTTTCTATACCAGTCCCTTTCCGTAACAGTGGTTTGATTTACTCTGGATTTTCTGAATTTTGATGCCCCGACGACTCCGCTACGATTGATTTGTACGCGAGTCCTTTTGATAATTTTGAACAGCCCAGAGTATGATGTGAATTGTTCGCTGGCTTCCTTCGCGAATAGCATCGCAATTGGTCCCTAGGGTTTCTCTTGAAAAGAAGAAAAAAATCATCGCATCCCTCTGGTCTTGCGTGATGTGTTCCACCGGTTGCATCGTGTTTTGAGGTTAAAGAAAACTGCACTCAAAACTTCAGCCCCCTGAAGACGTTATTTCTATATAGGCTGCTTAAAACGACTGCAATATACAAAATATGACAGTCGAACTACGCGTCTGGGCGGCGCAAAGAACCAACAAAAATCGCAGATTTTGAAACCAAAATTGAGTGTGGTGCGGCTGTTGAGACAAGATTAAAATTACGTTCAAGACGGCCCATCCCGCGAGCTAGCGGCAGCAAGGGGCGGATACCCGGGGGAAACCTCCGCGCAACGCTTCGCCCTCGCCGCTGTTTTAGGTGAAGAGCGCACAGCGGACCTTGACCAGTCCCTCCGGCTGGCCGTACGAAAGAGCGCCGCCGGCCAAAATGTCACTTCCGCTTCATAGTTCTGTGCACCAACTGCCGGCAGGCGCAGCGTCGCCAGTGACGGAGCAATTTTAAACTTCCCTAACTAACAACTCATTTCACGGGGCTACCAGTCATATCCCAATTGGTTTGGTGGTACGTGCTGCACCTTCAAGGTAACTTTGGCTGCGATTAACTTAGACTACAGTTGTTTAGGGTGTGAAAACAAAACAATGACCCACAGAAAATCACCGACATTAATGGTGCTTAAAAGACCTCGGCCTGTGAAGAAATGGATCTATACACTTAATCTTCGGGGTGATATTAAAAAGTATAATGAAAAATAGCGCCGAAAAACGTCGGAGTTCAATGTACCCTTCTCTGACCCTACTATTACTGTTTTAATAAACAATGTCTCTTCTAGAAACCCAATAACTAACGCCACTACCTTCACATAACTGGCAAGTTTGACATACCCGATTTGCAACACGAGTCACATTACTCAATTGGCGATATGAGCGCATCTCACGAGCGGTTTCCATATGAATTGGCACTTAGTAGAAATTCCGCGGTTCTGATGGAATTAACAATGCTTTTATAGTTGGTTTGTTGGGACCAGCCGGAACGTGAATAATTTCTCAGAAATATTTGTCTACCCCTTAAGTTTGCTTAGTTCGAAAACTGGCAAACTTTTATCTAATGTCTTATTCCGGTAACAAGAAATTGCCATTGAAATATTGGATGATTTTACGAACGTCTCAATCATGTAAAATTCTTTACCATATTTTCGTCACTCATATTGTACATTTTCCTTAAAGGATAACATATTTCGGGATGCCGAGCATGGTATCACTCGCGGATGTAGAGCCAACACTGGGCTTGTGGAATTTTCTCTGGATATTGCTTGCGCTTTTGGCAAGGACAGACGAATTGATGCCATTTTAATAAACTTATCCAAGGCAATGGAATCACCGTTACCTTGTCAAAACGTCTTCGCAAACTTTGTTTTACACTTAAATACCTCTTCTTTAGGTGATTAGATAGCTAGCTTTTTTTTTACCCGCTCTGAATACGCATTGTTTAATTCCTCAAACTAAGCGTTTGTACCCGGGACCACCTTGGTTCTGGTGCAAATGTTCAGCGAATAGTGTATCATCCATAATTCGCTTATATGCTGACGACTGGGCATTGCATGACGTTGTAAACAAGAATGACGACCGCGTTTTGCTAAATGGCCCTGTGCACAATTTCAGAAGTGGCGCGTCAAAGTAAAAATAAACATACCTTTACATAAAGTCACCTTTTCTTCCAGCAAGTGCCATTTCACATCATTAAATAAGCATTATTTCAATGACTGTTCCGTAAACCCGGTGCCAGAATATATGTTCCTAGACGTTATCTTCACGCCTACCTGGTCGTGGTCGAAGCACACTGAGCACACATGCGAGCGGCAATAAGATATAGGCTTCCTAAATCCTGCATTGGGCTAAGGTCCACATAAAACGCAATTGCTAACATGCAAGTCGCTCATCTTACCTATCCTCGAATACGGCTGCGCCACCTAAAACCCCTACAAAATATCTGTAGGCAACACGCTCGAATCAGTTCAGAAGAAAACAGTCCCTTTCATTTACCACCGTTTCACCGTCCTTTCACCTTGCTACTCTGAAATTACAACCTCTGTCCGAGCGCAGCTATCGCGAATGCCTCAGAAGATTTACATGTTCTAGCGAATTGTTTGCGCTACTGTAAGAGAGCAACTACTTTTTCTCCTAATAGAGTGAATTTTTAAAAAAATTGACACAAACGGAACCTTGCAGAAAAGTTAAAATTAAAACAGTACTACATGAAGCTAGGCCATTGCTTTCAGGAACATTTTTGAATGATTTGAATTTATTCTGTTGTGTAAATTATTGTATATTTTCATGTGGTCTTGCATTTATGATTGCCTGATGTGTCTATTCTGCCAGGAGACTTCCGTGAGATTTAATGTGTTTTGAATGATCTAGTCTTAATCTCTGAACAAAATGTGTTTGCACTAGTGTACACACGCAGTCTTCCGAAAGCGCAGTAGGGCTCCAGTATGTGAAAATATTGAAATAAATGTGCAGCCTGTACATTACACGCGGTAGCTTAAAACTAATGCATTTTTTTTTAATTTCACAGAGGACAAGATCTGGGCTTTTTATTTTTTGAATACACAACAGTTATAGTGCCAAGCACCCGCACTAATAGCGCGTCGTTAACACTATCTCTGTTGCAGCAAAGCCCCGGGACCAAAAAGAAACTCGGGCTTTTCCTTGGCTGGAACGCCTTAACAACGGCAGTGTGCTACGTGGCGTCGCTGTTCCTCGCCGACTTCAAAAGCAGACTCGTAAGAGACCAGTTTTTGGGCCGAGTTCAAATACGCGGCCAACTGCACGAAGTTAACCCTTGAACTCACGTACCCAAAACTTGCTTTCGCTATTGGAAGAAATGTATCGGGCTAGGATAACGTATCTCCTAGTGATAAAGTGATAGGAAGTTCCTCGTAATACGTTCTGAGAGTTTTTGTTGATTAGGTGGATCACAGTTTTTCGAATAATAAACCATACTTTTAGGAAGAAGGATGTGCCTTTGTGTGCCTACATGCGAGGACTGAACCACGCCATCAACCAGATATACAGAGACAACCATGAATCCTTCCTTCCTTCCTTCCTTCCTTCCTTCCTTCCTTCCTTCCTTCCTTCCTTCCTTCCTCCTCCCTCCCTCCCTTCCTTCCTTCCTTCCTTCCTTCCTTCCTCCCTTCCTCCCTCCCTCCCTCCCTTCCTTCCTTCCTTCCTTCCTTCCTCCTCCTTCCTCCCTTCCTTCCTTCCTTCCTTCTTCCTTCCTTCCTTCCTTCCTTCCTTCCTTCCTTCCTTCCTTCCTTCCTTCCTTCCTTCCTTCCTTCCTTCCTTCCTTCCTTCCTTCCGTTGGCATGGGAGCGGCGTAACTGCTAGCATGGCTGACCCATCAGGCCTTTCTTTCGTGCAGCTTTTCGCGTCGTTGCTTTCCTGCTTTCACCATGAAGCGGCCACTGCCTTCCCGTCGAGGGAATTTCTGGGTGCACCACAAAGCGACGACCGTGTCGTTCATCGTCCAAGTGCAAGCTGCGCAGGCGCAAGGACTTTCATCGCTGGAATTACAACAGCAACATCGCGGGAGTCTGCCCTGTCTGCGCTGGATTTAAAGAGCCCCTTGATGTCAGCCGGGTTGCAGCAGAACGGCGCAAGGCTATCTTGGACGAAGATCGGCGAGGGTTCTGCGCGTGGGACATTGCTGGCCAGCTCTCCCTACGTAATCAGGTGATCGTCTCCTCTCCCTCGGACGCTGGAGATGTCAAGAACAGCAACCTGGCGCCTACCAACAGCTATATACACCGTCCTCCTCACGCATCACTGCAGTCAGCGGCTGTCCATTCACGGGCCCTAAACACTTTTCTTAATCTCGGCAGGTGAGCTAAGGTTGTTGCAACATTTTTCCCATGTGCACTGCCGCTGACTGCCCACCAATGTCTTCTTTATGTGCCGAATGTTCAGAGCGTCTGCCGCCGGATGGCAAATTCTTGACCTGTTGTAAATGTGAAGCGGGTTACCATCCTGGAAAGAGCTGTTCAGAAGTTACGGAAACTGCCTACTCAAAGATGAACGCCGCACAGCGGGAAAATTGGAAGTGTCAAGCTCTATGAAATAACTCCGGCAAGGAGTCTGAAGCAGTCTCTGACCGAGGAGATGACTCGTCTTCACAGCTGTTCGCTGTCAATAGAAAACTTGACTCGCTAACAACAACTATTGAAGCTCTCGTTAGAACAGTTCAAGATCTGGTAGATTTCAAAACTGCAGTTGAGGACGTTGCTTCGAACGTCCAGGAGGTGAAAAAAAATCGGCAGTCTTTCCTCTAAATACGACTCAGTTTTTTCAACTGTGACCACTAACCAAGCTGAGCTGGCTACCTTACGCAATGAAGTTGAATCTCTTACACTAACCGTCATCTCTCAAAATGAACAAATTGACAAACTAACCAAAAAAATGAATGAACTGGAACAGTATAACAGAAGGTGCAACTTTGAAATTCACGGTCCCCCGGTCACAGCTGATGAGAACTTGCCGGCCTTTTTGGGTGATCTATCCCTAAAACTGAAGTTTACAGGACGTTGAAAAAGACGAAATCTTGGCTGTTCACCATTCACCGGCTAAAAGAGGCTCGATTCCCACTATCTTGGTACAGACAAAGAGGGTCGCAGTCAAAGACAGGTGGTTTGGTGCCCGCAAACTGCTGGCCAATCTTGCTCAGACAGATTTCCCTCGACTATAATTCAACGAAAACTTGACTAGGGCTAACCGTGAACTGCACCACTTGGCAAGGTTACGGGCAAAACAAGTCGGTTGTCATGGACCAGATACGGAAGGAGTTTGCGTAGAAACTCCGAGGGCGAGTCACAGATTCGCATTGACACGCCTACTGATCTTGACAGGATCAATTGAGAATGGACCATTTAAAGCAGCTGGTTTGTAGTTGTTTCCCTGAGGTGAAAACATTTTTCACCACTTTAAAGGGAAATTCTATTCGGCTTGCGCACGTCAACATCCGTAGCATTCGGAAACACTGGGATCAGTTGTGTGTTCTAACGTCCTCTCTTCGCTCGTTTTTCGACGCCTTTATTTTAACTGAGATGAACGTTTCATCAGAAAGTTTTCTTGGATTCTGCATTCCGACTTTCCAAACTTTTTCATGCACTCGCCAGGGATGGAAAGGCGGGGGTATTGCAGTATTTGTGAAAGATGCATGGACTGTGTCACAGTTGCCCGTTTGTTTTACACAAGCAGAAGTTCTCCCCTTGCATATAAGCGGGCCTGACCAATCTTTGGTGCTGTTATCAGTATACCGACCTCCATGTTGTAATGGGCGGCTGTTTCTTGCTGAAGTTGATGCAGCAATGTCATATTTTGCTTTAGATGAACACGTGTGCATGCTAGGTGACATAAACATTCATACTCTTCACCCTACAATGCCGTTAGTAGCAGATTATCTTGATATTCTATCTAAGCGGAGCATGGAAGACTTCATTAGTAAACCAACACGCGAGGAATTTTTATCGGGACAGCTGGTAACGTCCTGCATTGACCACATTAACATCCGGGCAGGTCACCTTGTGGCGCAATCAGCTATCGTAGAAACCAAGCTTGCAGACCATTACTTCGTCTGTTGTAGTTTAACACAATTGTCTAGACCGCCTTCGGTAGCCCATGCTGGCAAAGTTATCTCGGTTACCAATCCCAGGCAGTTCGACAGGCTAGTAGGTCAGTACGATTGGGCTCACTTTTTAAGCACCGTGCCTCCTCCCCAGATTAACGAAAATTTTGTTGAGGTTTTTAATGTTTGCAGACAAAAAGCTACGCGCAAATACAAGATTATACCTCGAAACCCCGAAAGCAAGTGGATGTCAGCTGAAATACTCGCCGCAATTAAAGGAAAGGAGTTACTTTGGGCACAAGCAAGGCGCTCCCCTAACTGTGTTGAGCTGCAAAACAAGTTAAAATGTGCAGGAACAAAGTAAGCGCGATGATCCGGCTTGCTAAACGTACTCAGCTTCGAAATGAATTCAATGGAGCCCGTTCAAACATCAAGAAAACGTGGTCATTAATTACCCAAATTAAAGGAACAGAAAAACTTGGCAATAACGTTGTAGCTATTCTAGCTGCTTTTCCGGGTAACGCTCAAAGCATTTCTGACGATTTCAACACCTTTTTTCTTGAGTTTCTGCTGTTGCAAGACCAGATGGGCAGAGCTGCACGCTATCAAACAGTTTGTTGCAATCTGCTTATCTGCCTTTTATCACAGAACAAGAGCTTCAGTCACTTTTAGCTAGCATCCACCCTAAAAAACGCCCAGGCATAGATAAAATTTCGATTTTCAGAACTGCGCCGGAATTTTGACGTCATAAAAATGTGCTGTTGTCATTCTTGAACAACATTATTGCTACAGGCAACATACCAACTGGTATGAAAGCAGCCATAGTTACTCCTCTTCACAAAGGTGGGTATCGTAGCAAAATAGAAAACTATAGGCCGATATCTATTCTATCATGCCTCGCCAAGATACTCGAAAAATACCTGTTTCGAATTATGACGGACTTTTTAGACATTCACAATGTTATCTCACCTCCCCAATACGGGTTTGTTCAAGGAAGAGGCACTCAAACTCTGCTTGAAAACGTTTCTGACCTGTTAAATATGGCTTTCGAACATAATTAGGTTGCCTGTGCTCTGTTTTTAGATATAAAAAAAGCTTTCGACAGTGTACCCCACAGTCTTCTGTTACGTAAACGTTCTTTGCTTAGATTTAGAGGACCGTTCTTGCAGTTGCTTCAAAATTTCTTGCATGGCCGGCGTCAATGTGTGTCCCTAGGCGAGTCTTGTAGCAGCTTTTCACCAATCAAATCTGGAGTACTTCAAGGTTAGATACTAAGCCCCCTGCTCTTTAATATTTGTGTTAATGATCTTTGTAATGCAGTTTCCACTACACTATTTCAATACGCCGATGACACCTTGATAGTTTCTTTCGCTTCACACGTTCATCAGGCCATCGCATCGTTGCAGACTGCAGCAACTCAGGCAATGGACTGGTTTGCTGCTAATTTAATTACGGTTAATACTGTTAAAACGCAACTTGTGTGCTTCCACAATCCGTTAAAAAATGTAGTGTTTAATGACCCGTTATTTTTGCATAAGTCTTCATGTTCAACTTGTACGTGCAAACCGTTGAAGTATGTTTCATCAGTAAAATATCTCGGAGTAATTTTTGACAATGACCTGACATGGAACTCTCACCAGCATACGTCTGTAAAAAGCTGCGCCCACTTTCGTGTATTATGTACAAATTGCGCTACTTTATGCCGTTATCAGTGCGAACGATTGTTTTGCATGCGCTGGGCTACAGTGTTCTTCGTTACGGAATTACAGTGTACGGTCACTGCGCAGCTCGGTGGCAGCAGAGGCTGAATTCTATTCTAAGCTCTTTGCTAAAAAATGTAGCCTATAATCTATGCCTCCCCGGAAGTGCAAATATTTTCACAGAGTTGCAATTACCCAATTTTACTACGCTTTTAATGAAAACAATAGTGTTAAAACATTTTTGGACGAATGACTACAAAGAAAAATACATTCCTACGCGTAGCTTTAGACCAAGAGATCTGTATCGGGTACCACGGTGTCTTACAAGGTATGGTAAAACAATGCAGCGCTACTATGTTCCAACGTCCTTCAATAAATTGCCACCCAGTGTTTTTGAAGTGAGCAGTCATTGTAAGCTGAAAAATCGCCTTCGTGCATTTTGCTGTGAAGTTGCCTAACTCTGCCTCCTGCTGATGCCCACTTCTGTTGGCTTGTTTTCCCGTCACTCTGTGGAAGAGTGTAGCTTGTAATGGTTTTACAGTTCGCAATGCTTTGTATTCGAACTAAGGTTCATATCGTTTTATCTTGAATAGTTGACTCTGTTACTTTTATGTTCACCTATGTGCACGGATTTCCGCTGCCTGCCAGGTGCTGCCCTTCAAGCCTACTGTGGCTTTGGCAGGCCTGTGACTTTGTACAGTTTTCCTGCTTTGTGTAATACAAGTATTATTATTATTATTATTTTGTGGAACCAAATCAGAGGGCATGGGAGCGGCGTAACTGCTAGCATGGCTGACACGTCGTGCCTTTCTTTCGTGCAGGTTAGTAAATCTTACTCTCTGTATGCCAAACGGTTTAGTAACCGGCTCTTGTTGCTGTTCCCATGCCCAAGCGTTGTGGTCGATGTTCTTGATGAATGCGTTGATGTGCTTAGTGTAATGTTACGTTGTTGTGGGGATGTTGAGCCCAACCCCGGTCCCGCAAAGCAAACACCACACGCTAAAAATACTTCGACCCCTGCAACAGACGTGCAGACAGAAATACTACATTTGCTGGATCTGAAACGCCAGTCAGAAACATTACAAAGGGGCAAACTGAGCTCACGCAAGGTCAGGCTGCCTTTTTGAAGAGCTTGAACAATGTCAGAATTGCGCAAGATGCCCTGGAAAATAAAATTCTAGCCGTTAACCAACATTTAACAAAAATTGGGCCCGGACAAACAATCTGGACACCATTGAAGAAAACCTCCATTCTGTGCAAGACTCAACTGGAAACGTAATACAACAGAGCGACGATTTCAGTAACCATCTAGACAAGCTAGAAGACAGAAGTCGACGAAATAACCTAATTTTTTATGGAATTACGGATGCTAAGGAGGCGTGGGAGAAAACGGAAGAAAAGATTGGTAACACCTAGCAGAGCCCCCGTTTCATTAAAACTACTTTTGTATAAGACGTTAGTTCGACCCAAACTTGAGCATGCCACCGCCGTATGCGATCCCCGCAAAGCTAAACTTCATCAAACCATTGAACTTGTACAAAACAACCTGTGTCGTTTCATCCTATCACATTATAACCGCACTGCCAGTGTCTCATCTATGAAATCTACACTTTCCTTACCTTGTCTATCGCTTCGTCGGAAAGTGTTTCGCTTTAGTATCTTTTTTTAAAATAATTAATCATGCCTCTCTGAACCCCGCACGGGGCACCTTGAGTAATCTTGGTGACGGTACTGGCGATACCGCGGACCCCGAGCCCCCAACCTAAGCTGTGACCTACCGTGGTGATGTGCTTTTAAGGTGAAGGGTAGAAACCACAAACGGTGGCCGTCGGAGCCCAGGTCAAGCTCCGGCGGATGGGCTCCCTGTCTGCTTACCAGGCAGGGAGCTCCGGGACCTCTCTCGGTATCAGGGTAACCCGAGTGAAGAAAGTACCCCCGTCCCCTGCTTTTATACTATAGCTTATGGTATTATCTAAACCGCCCAAACCAAATGATCGGGTCCTCAAAAGGGCCCGCACCGAAGTAACTTCCAAACCTCTTCTGAACATTGACCTCCGAAGCAATGACAATCTTTCCTCGCTTCCTCATTATGCAATTTCTGACAAAGAAACCCCTGTAAGTGGAAAATCAGTCTTCCTTGTTGCAAAGTTTCTTGAAAGTGTTGCTGGAAAAAACTACAAGGCGAAAAAACTTACTTCCGGTGATGTGCTCATTGAAGTCAGCCTCAAAGAGCAGGCCAATAAGCTCCTTCAACAAACTAACATCGATGGTCTAGAAATTACGATCACACCTCACAGAACCTTAAACTCTTCTCATGGCGTCATCTCCGAACTCGATCTAATCAACGAAACAGAAACCGACATCCTTGAAGGACTGCGTGACCAAGGGGTCACAGCAGTCCGGCGCATCACAATACGACGAGATAGCAAAGAGATTAAAACAAAGCACGTAATTTTGACCTTTGACAGAACCCCACTACCAGAATTCGTGACGGCAGGTTACTTGCGATGTCCCACGCGCCCGTATGTGCCAAACCCACGCCGCTGCTACAAATGCCAACGGTATGGGCACGGTACGAACTCTTGCCGGGGGAGACCAAAATGTGCAAAGTGTGGTCAACCTGATCATCTCACAGACAACTGCGACGCAAGCAACTTCACCTGCCCTAACTGTCATGGACCTCACGCAGCATATTCACGATCGTGTGAAACATTCAAACAAGAAAAACAAATCATCACATTGAAGGTCAATGAAAACATCAGCTTTCCGGAGGCCCGGAAGAGGTTTGCACTCTTCAACTTCGGAAGGTACGCCGACGCTGCTCGCCGGGGGGCGGAGCGGCGCCTGGTTTCGGCGGCGACGCAATACAGCTCAGCTGACTTGCTCCCGCCTCCGCCCCCCACGAGGCTGCGTGTGGCAGCCGCCCCGGTCACCACGCCACTTGCTGGACCGGCAGTGGTTGAGGTGGCCACTCATGCTGATGGGAGCGTAGTTACTCCTGTTCCTGCCTCACAGGTCTCGAGCACACCCGAGAGCCCTGTGGAAATGGACACGGAGGAAACCACACCCTCTCCAAATCTCGCCCCACCACCTGTCCCACCCGTGGCGCCCACTACGCCCTCGGCAGTGGTTGTTGAAGAGAAAAACGCCCTAAAGGGTGCTACATCCAGGTCCAGGGAGCCCAGTCTGTCGGGCACACCCAGTACATCTGGAGATGAGATGGACTTTGGGCCGTATCTGCCTGCATCGCAGCGCAAAGAACGACCTTCGACGTCCAAGCCAATACACAGGCCCAAAAAGCCCCTCCCAAGAGTACAAGCCCCGAGAGATAACACATGAATACACCCTCATACACAACTCCAATTGCTCTTAAATGGCTATAATGGGAAGACAAAATATCATCCAATGGAACTGTAGAGGCCTTCTTAAAAATCTTGATGATGTATACGAGTTACTGCATGCTAACCAAACAAGTGTCATGTGCATACAAGAAACACATATAAACAGAAAACATGCCAACTTCCTCAACAATTATCTGGTTTTCAGAAAGGACCGAGATGGGTGCCCAACCTCTTCTGGTGGTGTGGCTATAATCGCACAAAATCCTTAGCATGTCATCCGGTCATTCTGAGCACTAACCTCGAGGCTGTTGCCATCCGAACGATAATCTTTCACAGGCTAGTAACAATATGCGTCATATACATCCCTCCTGATCATCGGCTAACAAGTTCTGATTTCGAAAACTCTGATAGATCAGTTACCTGAACCTTATATACTATTAGGTGACCTGAATGCACACAACTCACTCTGGGGCTCTTCTGGAACAGATGCGCGGGGTCGCCTCATTGAAAGGTTCTTAACATCATCAGGAGCATGCCTATTTAACAAGAAACAGCCTACATACCATAACATAGCACAACACTTATTCAAACCTAGACTTAGCTATCGGCTCAGCAGTTCTCTTCCCTTCTCTAGAATGGGAGGTGGACACCAACCCGTACGGTAGTGACCACTTCCCTACCTCACTGTCATATATAGGCCGAAACAGTTCCCCTTCCCACAAAAAGTTCAATGAAGTGAGAGCTAATTGGAACACGTTCACAGAAACATCTAAACTACACCACACATCCAAAACACACCTAGACATAGAGGAAGCAACCCAACTGGTCACGGTGCACATTCTTGACGCCGCTGAAAAGTCCATTCCCCAGGTCTCCAGTGCCCCACGCAACCAAAGGAGGCCCTGGTGGAACCAGGACTGTAGGCAGGCACGAGAGGCCCAGAACAAGGCGTGGGGTATCCTTCGTCGATACCCTACTTCAGATAACCTGATAACTTTCAAACGAGCGAAGGCCCGGGGGAAGCGCGTGCGCCGTGAGGCAAAGAGGGAGAGTTGGCGTGCCTTCCTCACATTCATAAACTCGTACACTGACATCCACAAAGTCTGGACAAGAATACGGAAACTTAAAGCACAACAGACACACAGCCTGCCCCTGGTTAGCCCAACAGCAGACACGCTCGAAGACCAGGCTAACACACTCGCACAATATTTCCAACACGTGTCTAGTTCCGCACATTACACAAACACTTTCCTGAAACATAAAACAGCTGCTGAAAAGAAGCCATTATGTGATAACAACAGATCAGCTACTTCATATAACTCCGAGTTCTCGCTTCATGAACTAAGGGCGGCTCTGAGCGGCTGTAAGCCTTCAGCTCCGGGCCCAGACAACATAACATATACAATGATACAACACCTGCACACAGACACTCTTGTAACACTCCTTCACCTTTACAACAAAATATGGCGCTCGGGGCACATCCCGAGGTCTTGGAGGGAGGCTATAGTTATTGCTTTTCTGAAGGAGAGGAATGACCCATCCTCCCCCGCCAGTTATCGCCCTATCGCCCTGACAAGCTGCCTGTGTAAGCTCCTCGAGAAAATGATTAACAGAAGGCTTGTGTACTTTTGGAGTACAACGGACTTCTCGAGAGCTGCCAGGCAGGCTTCAGGGCAGGTCGATCTACAAATGATCAACTCGTTGCTTTAGAATCCTACATCAAAGATGCATTTACTCATAAACAGTATTGCATGACAGTATTTCTCGATATTGAAAAAGCGTATGATACTGCATGGCGCTATGGAATTCTTAGCGACCTTAAGTTATTTGGTGTGTCAGGCAACATGTTAAATACGCTTGCAAGTTACATGTCAGAAAGAACTTTTCGTGTGAGAGTGGGCAATACATATTCCCGAGCTCACGTTCAGGAAAATGGTGTGCCTCAAGGGGGTGTTTTGAGCTGCACGCATTTTATTATAAAAATGAACACTCTTGGGAAAGGCTTGCCACCAACCATTTCTTACTCTCCTCTATGTAGATGATGTTCAAATCTCCTTCAAATCCTGTAATCTGTCAGTTTGCGAGAGGCAAGTCAAACTTGGTGTCAACAAAGTCGCTGACTGGGCAGACAGGAATGAATTGAAGCTTAATCCAGAAAAATGTACTTCTCTTCTATTTTCAAGGAAGGCGAGGGATTCATGCTGATCCTGATATTAAGCTTAAAGGTGTCTCAATCCCTCTCAAAAAGAAACACAAATTTTTAGGCGTGGTACTTGATGAAAAACTGACATTCATTCCGCATATAAAACACCTGAAACAGAAATGCCTGAAAACCATGAATATCCTGAAGGTCCTCTCGCATTGCTCCTACGGAGCAGACAAACAAATACTCCTCCGCGTTTTTACCAGCCTTATTGGCTCACGGTTGGACTACGGGAGTGTCGTCTATGGGTCCGCCTGTAAAACTGCTCTGAAAATGTTGGACCCAGTCCTGCACTTGGGCCTCCGTCTTGCATCTGGAGCGTTCCGGACGAGTCCCATTGAAAGCCTGTATGCAGAGTGTGATAGGTGGAGCCTTGAACACCAGCGTTCTTACACTTCCTTGCTGTATGCTATTAAGGCGACTTCTGTAAAAAATCACCCATGTAGCCTTATCATAAACAACATTTCATCCGATCCGTTGTTTGCAGCACGGCCGTCGATACCCGTTCCTTTCTCTATACGAGTGAGAGCCCTGGCTGAGGAACTAGGGATTTCATTTGAGGAGAGCATAAAGTCTTCCATTGCTGACCTCGTTTCGCCTTGGGAGAGGTCAGCAATTTCGTGTGATATTTCTTTTAAACATATCGACAAACGAAATGCGCCCAGAGAACTTATACTACAGTACTTCCTACAGTTACAACACAAATACCCGCACACCGCCTTCTACACCGATGCTTCAAAGTCTTCTTCGGCCGTCGCATGTGCTGCATATGGCCCCAAGTTTACCAGTACGAAGACATTACACAGAAATAGCAGTATTTTTACGGCAGAAGCGCATGGTATCTTATTAGCAGTACAACACATTACACAAACCAGAACAGAACACTCAATTATCTTTACAGACTCTCTAAGTGTGGTAACAGCCTTGCATTGCTTCAGACCTACGAAAAACATTGTGCTCCAGCATCTAATTAAAGGTCTAACATTTACTGATCACGCAAAACTAAAAATAATTGTTTGCTGGGTTTCAGGTCACAGTGGCATTCGGGGGAACGAAATTGCTGACCAGGGTGCCGCTGTGGCTGCTCTCCGCAGTAGCATAGATGTACCGTGTGTTCCCTACCTCGACCTGAAGCCACTGGTACGGACAGCCTTGCGCAAATCTTGGCAGGAAACATGGGACACACAAACAGAGAACAAACTCTACACTATAAAGCCACACCTAGGTAGATACATAACAGACAAACAAGACAGACACACGGAAGTAGCCTTAGCCAGGCTACGGATAGGCCACACTTATGTAACACATTCACACTTGCTCACTGGGTCTCAGAGACCCGTGTGCAGCAGGTGTGGAGAGGGCCTATCTGTAGTTCACATACTAATCACATGCAAGGCACTCCACACCACACGACGCAAACACTTTCCAGAAATCTACAGACAACAAATCCCACTCCACCCATCGTACTTCTTAGGCGATGAACCAATGTTTACTGTCAAACGTGTTTTTAAGTATCTATCAGAAGTTCAATTTCTGAAACTCATATCATATCATGCATAATCACAACCTGGCCCTCTACACCAGCCATCTCCATTGTCTTTGTTTTTACCTCTGTTGCTATTCAATTTAAGTATACACTTTTAATCTCTTGTAGCTAACCACCTGTTTTTGGCGCTCTTTGCCCCAGCTGGACTTGCGCCATTAAAATGCAACCATCATCATGCCTCACTGAAACACAATTTTATCTCGCTGTCTGCCTACCACTCTGCTCGTATAGATCCCAACATAAAATCGCGATAACACAATGTCGCACGAATACCTACTTTTATTAACTTCTTCCTAATACGGCAAATGACTGGAATCGTCTACCCAGCGACATTGCGCAGATATCTGACTTTACTCTTTTTCGTCAGACTTTATGTGCTTTTTTCTTGGGCGACGATGCGGCATGACTAATTTCCATACTATTATATTAGGTATGCGGGTTAGCATGGCTTATGCTAACTTTTCGGTTGTTTTTGCAGTGCTGCTGTTCTGTCAATTTTTTTAATACCAGTGCAACATGTCAGGCCACGTGTTTTTTGTGTGAGTGCTTTGTTTTGTGGCGCAGTTATGTTCACTTACATTTTCTGTATTTTCGGTACCCCGATACCCTCTATAATGCGTAAGCACTTGAGGGTATGGGAAATAAATAAATAAATAAATTCATTCATTCTTTCCTTCCTTCCTTCTCTCTTTCCTTCGTTCCATCCCACCCTCCTTCCTTCCTTCCTTCCTTCCTTTCGGCCTTCCTTCCTTCCGGCCTTCCTTCCTTCCTTCCGTCCTTCCCTCCTTCCTTCTGTCCTTCCTCCACTCCTTCCGTCCCTCCCTCCTTCCTTCCGTCCTTCCTTCACTCCTTCCTTCCTTCCTTCCTTCCTTTTCTCGTTCCTTTCTTGCTTCGTTCTTTCCTTCCTTTCTTCCTTCTATACTTCCCTTCTGCCCTCTCTCCCCTTCTTCCTTCCTTCTTACGTTCCTTCCTTCAACCTTTCTTCCTTTCTTCCTTCCTTCCTTCCTTCCATCATTCCGTCCTTCCTTTCTTCCGTCCTTCCTTCCTTCCTTCCTTCCTTAATTTTCTCCTTCCTTCATTCCTTCCATCCTCCCTTCCTCCCTTTCTTCCTTCCTTCCTTCCCTCCTTCCTTTCTTCCTTCCTTCCCTCGTTCCTTCCTTCCCTCTTTCCTTCCTCCATCCCTTACTTCCATCCTTTCTTCATTCCCACCTTCCTTCCTCCCTCCCTTCTTCCTTCAATCCTTCTCTTCTTAGTTCCCTCATTCCTTCCTACATTCCTTCCTTCTCTCCTTGCTATCTTCCTTCCCTCCGTCCTTCCTTTTTTCCATCCTTCCTTCCTTCCGTCCTTCCTTCCTTCCGTCCTTAGTTTCTACCTTCGCTCCTTCCGTCCTTCCTTCCTTCCCTCCCCCGTCTTTCCTTCTGTCCTTGCTTCGTTCCTTCATTCCTTTCTTCCTTCGTTCCTTCGTTCCTTGCCTCCTTCCTTCCTTCCTTTTCTCCCTCCTTCCCTCCTTCTTTCAATCGGTCCTTTCTTCATTCCTTCCTTCCCTCGTTTCTTCGTTCTGTCCTTCATTCTTTCCTTCCTTCCTTCCGTCCTTACCTCCTTCCGTCCTTCTATCCTTCCCTCCTTCCTTCCTTCCCTCCTTCCTCCCTTCCTTTCTCCCTTCCTTCATCCCTTCCTTCCTTCCTTCTTCCTTCATTCCTTCCTTCCTTGCCTCCCTCGTGATATCCTTACAAATATTTTGCGCTCTGCAAAACGCAGAAGTATATCCAGTAAGCAACGCTTCAATACTTTCGCCAATGCTGTTCCCGTCTACACCCCGGGCGTGGCGTTCCTTTGTTGATGTAAACTTTTCGAGAATTTTTCGAACAACACGTTTCATTTTTAATGCGTAGCATTCTTTGCCGAGCACCCCCACAGCTAGTGCCATGTAATCCACCATGTAATATCCTAATATCCTAGGGTCATGTAATATCCACAAAAATGCAGTTTTTGCGAATCTAACACCTGTTCTCGTTGTATTCGCGTAAATGAAGGTAATAGTACGTCAAAAGTTTGAAAACCTATGAAATAAGTAACAAGGGAAAAGAATTTTACAAAAATGGTCTGACAAAGCTAATCCTAATCATCTTGTATATCTCCTCCAAAAACGGCCGAATAAACAAAAAATCCGAAAAGAACGTTCCAAATACTAAAAAAATATAATGAAAATGGCTGAGCTTATGGGGCCCTGCATTTCAACAAAATACAGATTTGGCTGAAGTAAAAGCTTTTTGTGGCATAAAATCGTAACTGGAGAAAATGTATCCGACAGGATTTCCAAAAACCAAAATGTAATGAAAATAGAAAAAGAAAATTTCACAAAAACGATTTGCAACAATCAAAATATGAATTGTATATACTCCCCCGCAAAATTAAAAACAAAAAAACTGCGCAAAGGAACCTTGTAAATGCGTACAGAAATTGTGTAACTAGTCAAACTCTGTGGTAAGCCTTCAATGTTCAGAAAAGAACAATTTGCGAAGTAAAGACACTTCATCGCTATATTAGTAATATTTACATCATTGGTGAAACGAAAAAAAAAGTTTGCAAATAATTAAACCATCCAAAGTGTTTTGCTACTCATAGCCATACTTGGCTGGAAAGAACTCGCACTGCAGACAAGCGGAATAAAAATGCTAGGCACTAGTAGGTGATTCTCTGATTTTCCGCAGATTTGTTTGCTGATTACACTTGTCCTAAGCAAGCAACAGTTGCAACTTGTTTACGTTGTGAACTCAGCAATTTTTCTCCCTACACAATAAGACGTAAAGTATAAACGTTTGCCGAATGTGTGCCACATAGCAACCTCTGAATCTGTGTATCCTAGAGAAAGAATGGCGACAAAAGGTATTGAAAAGTTAATTCGGCTTTGTTGTTTTTCTTTACTCAGGTCAAATATGAACCCGGGAAACACAAAGAATTCACGGATGAAGCACAATTTCGCGTAAGTTAAACTTGGTTGTCCATACATCGACAAAAACTCATTTGTCGAGGAAATAACATTGCCGGTACCAACCTGACACTCCCCAGAAAGGTTAAAACCATAGGCAACACCAAATGACGTTTCGGGGCCCCTACGGGTCCCTTCTTCCCATATGAAAGGAAAAGCGGCTCGACCATATTTAAACATGCGTGGAACGTTGCAAAGGGCGTGCGTATGTTGTTGGATTGGGCCCACGTGTGTGATTAAGAGTGTGTACGGTAGACTGGATCTGGAATTATTTTCGGAGTAGGTGCGTTGATAACATCTTCTCATTGGCAATGATTCTTGCCAACTCCCAAGTGATGACATGACCGGTTACGTTGTGCTAAGGCGCTTAGCAGGGTGCGGCCGTTAGCAACGTCGTTTTCGTGCTCCTTTAGTCACCTCTTGAAGTTTCCAGTTTCACCAATGTAGGCTGTGTCGCAATTATGGCAAGACATTTTATAGACCACCCCGGGGTTACCTTTCGTGTTCTATCGCATTTTTGGCCTGTACACGTTGCTGTCCGAGCTAACTTGTAGGTAGTGGAAAACGCGGACGTCCTAGTTATTGAATATTCGTGGTAGCATTTCGCTTACACCGATAGCGTAAGTAATGGCGGAAGAATTCCACTCCTTCCTCGGTGATGTGTTTGGGTTTGCCGATCTGCGTTGCTGAGCGCTCAGAATTTCCTGGGGTATCCATTGCTTCCGAGGTCCTCTCAACTTTTTTTCCACCCTCCGCGGATTGGTAGAATAGCACAGGCGTTGCGTTCATGTAAAGAGTGCCGAGGCCACAGAGCACTTGTGCCCGGTCGGGTGCACAGAAGCGAAGTCCAGGAATTGAACGGTATACGTGGGCTCCAGGTGGACCACCGTTACGAGGCCGGGATTCTTTTTACCTTTTTACCGGTATTATTTTTTGATAAAGCCGTATTGTTTCCAGGAAACGTCATTTGTTTTTACTATTCTTTTAACCTTTCTGGCGAGTGTCAGTTTGGTACCGGCAAGTTACACTTGCTTTGAGATAATAGAACTGAGTTCTAACTCAGATATCTGGATTTTCTTTTGCGTACTTTTAACCTTTGCTTGAAACGTAAACTACACATTATATCATCTGATTCGAGCAGTTTCGAAATTTGGCTGCGTGGCAGGAATCTTGGGTCGCACTTCATTTGAGTGTCGGCTGCTTCTGCTCCCGGTTACTCTCGTCGAGGTGAATGAAAGTGTGTTCGTAGGATGTCCCAGTGCACTCTGTCTTGCAACTCCTCATCTTTATCTAATACTGTGCAACCACCGGCCTGTTTCATCAAACATTTATATTGGCAGACGCTGGACACCCTGACAGTTGAACCTCCCGCGGAAGTGTTGAGAGCGCAGGAATTGGCTGCAGTGGGAGAGCGAAACCAAAGGATGGTCATACCATGTCCCGGGTTTATCACGATCTATTTTGTGGTACCGTGTATGAAAAAGCTGAATACGCGCACGTAACCGAAGTTTCAGGGAATGTCAACCAACTCTGATGTCCTGGGATGGTCAAACAGAAAATTAGCTACCCATATGCTTGCTTCACTAGAATGACATTCCCAGATGACGTCGTTTTGCTAGACCATGCCACGTACCACCTGCATGCTTTTGCCCCTGGTTCCCTGGCCAACCCCTCATCTCATTTTCTCGCCTCTGTCCGCTTTGCCTTCAACTTTTATGATCACACACTCAATGCTATCGCTCCCCTCCTTCATTCCTGTCGTCTCCTTGTTCTGTTCTCCCAATCTCTCCCGTACAAGGTCTACTTCTAGCTTATCGAGTTATCCTACTCTCTTGCAACTCGGCCTTTCTCAAACACCACCATACCGACTATTTTCTCTCGGCTTCAATATTTGATCTCGCTGACATCTCAACCTGCTCATATCTTCTGCTTCTGTCCTTGCGCTCTACTGCTCTTTCCTTCTCTCTCCTATTCTCCTCTCTTATCCCCACTCTCGTTCCCCCTTCTCTATAACCTCCTATTTAACCTCTCGGCCTCATATCACGTCGCTCCTACAATTTCATTCACTGCCATCCGTCCTCTTTTCTCTCTCTCCTCCACTACTTATATATTTTACAGTTACGTATATGCACTAATCTATTTTCACATTCCCACCTCAGTCACAAACTGTTGTGTTTTAGTATTTCCACCTTATCTCCCTCTTGTTTGCTCTTTACTCTCCGTCTTACCAAACTATTGCACTCCTCTTTGCACCCATCCGCATCTTTCATGCCATCACAAACACCAAGTCGTTTATTTATTTCAATACCTCTAGAGAACTTGGTGACAAGCTATTGCATTTGTCGTTACAGACGCAGAAGAGTGCAAGTGATGGTAGATGCCAAACGCAGGTAACACCATTCAAAAATGACGTAACAAAATTGGCATGTTTTTCCCACTTTTACAACAATCCCTCCTACAATCGCAGTCTAGTTCATGTCACTTCGAGTCTTTTCCGCTACACGCCTTCTTATACACAATCTCTCCCTCGACCATAACTTCTTCCGCTGCATTTTTTCATCAATTCGTATCTCTCTCTTCACCATCTCCATCTCACCCTTGCACTTTCACTTCCGCTACACAGCTTTCCTGCTGACCGCGCTATTGCTCCTTCCGCTGCGCCATATCCTTCACGTAGTGTTGCCTAATGCACACTTACCATCCTCCACTTCACTACCGCTTCGGAGGCCTCTCTTCCCATTATTGTTCCATGTACACTCTTTTTCGCATCCTCTTGCCGCATCATGCATGCGGCCACCATGACGACGCAGAACGAGGGTGAAGCGACGATCAGCATTTGAAAAAGACGGAGATCACATTGATGCACACTGGGCAAAATTCGGCCAGAGCTCTTGGGTCGCGAAGTTGACATGACTGCGAGGTTCGTGGTGTGTAGCAGGAACCAAAGTCTTGGTAGCACGAGGTTCGAAAGAAATTGGGTACGGCGTCGTTCCAAATGTCCCCTCACCTTGGACTATTGCTCCTAAGCAATTATCCAAAGGTAGGGACAAGTCCTCATTTGTTTTTAGTCTTTCTTCCTTACACGCATCGTGATGCCGGAAACTCTGCATACATATATACTCACGTGGCCAAGGACGATTCATGTTTATTCAAAGGCCAAAGTTCAGTGGAGAAAACTTCCGCTCAGCTACGCGAGCAAGTAATACAGAAGCGGGAATGGAGCAAAAACAGACTAGCGTGCGCAGGAGAGTGCCGAGGATGTCGTATGCCATGGTCTCGGCCCTCACAACATCTATCTTTCTATGTAAATGACCCCCCGCGGTGGCTCAGTGGCTAAGGCGTTGCGCTGCTGAGCACGAGGTCGCGGGGTCGACTCCCGGCCTCGGCGGCCGCTTTTCTGTTGAAGGCGGAAAGCAAAAGTGCCCGTGTGTACGAGATTTCGCCGCACGTTAAAAGGTCCCCAGGTGGTCAAAATTAATCTGGAGCCCTCCACTACGGCGCGACTCATCGTCTGCGTTGCGTCGGTGCGTTAAAACCTACAGTCAATCACAATCAATCACTCTTTCCATGTAAGTATTGCTGGGACCATCGAATTAAATCCCGAAGATCGTCGATCAAAGACGAACACTCTAGGTCAGTGACGACAGGCAAAACCACTCGCTATCAAATAAATTAGCCTGTGCGGCATACTCAACATACGTGAACACGGCCTTCGCTTCGAAAACAGATAAAACCGCCAGGAGCGGCCAGACGCTGGCGAGAAAACCCAAAAGTAAACAAAACCTAAACCATGGTCCGCGCGAATGTGAAGGAAAGTGTTAAACCGAAAAATCGACTTATTAAACCCCAGTAGCAACTGCTTGCAAATTTCGGCAAATTCCGGCATTGATATCACAGACTAGAGTATCACAAAGGTGGGAGCTTTCTGAAAGGATTGCGCTTTCAGACGCCGCCACAAAGGGGGAGATATTGTTTACATTACTCGAAGCAGAGACAAATGCCCAGGAGAGGGACCTCAACAGCCAATGAATGTGCTGCCTTGGTGGTTTGCGTTATTGCGGCAACATTGCTATCTTAAAGTAGCAGCTCAATACTGCCGCGGTTTTTAACGTTGCACCACTGAAAACGATCAATTTGTAAATTTGTTTCGGCATTTCTTTCAAAAACATCTTTACTTGGTGGCAAGATATGGAACATTCATTCGAAAGTTAGTTTTGCCTTTTCTTACTCTACTTTTGTCTACGGACGCCGGACATGGAAAAGCCTTAGGAAGGTATCAGTATACCGTTAAAAAATGATTTGGAACCTTTGTTTTGAAATTTTTTAACTATCTCGCGGGCCTGTTGAAATAATAATTCAGTCTCACATGGGACGTTTACAAACGTCAGTACTATAATTTGAGGTTCTCTCTATGCCAAACATAAGTAGACGAATTTGGTTTTACACCAGTTTACATCTTGCTTGCTCGAATCAGTCAGTAGCTGTTCTATACGAAGCAATGGTAGCACACTCGGGCATCGGGAGATAACACAACAGGTATATCAAAAAAGGGACCGTAACGCCGAAGATAATTTACAATAAAGCTGGCGGAACGCACTTTACGAGGGGAAGCTGATACGTTTGCTCACATAAGTCCCATATATGCCGCTACAGAGGCAGTCAAAAATGTTTCTCAAACGAACTTCGCATTGTGGTACTTTCGGTGTGGGTGCTAGCGTGCGGCAATTGGATTTGCGGTCAAGTTAACTTCATGCGGATGCGGTAATGACAGTGACGACAATGGCGATGATGACTATGATGATTACGATGCCTTTGAAGTGCTTGGCCCGTAGTCACTGGGGGCTTGGCCATGAAGGAAGTGTTGCCCGCGCCTCCGTTGGACGTTATAGATTCAATGATAGACAGAAGCCCTCCCACAGATTCTGACTCTCGGGGGAGCTCTCGCTCACCGCTTAAAGCTTTGCGGGCGCGCGGGCACAAGTGTAGCGCAATGTCAAGCCATAATGGCAGGCAATCAGCGTCATCGCTCCCATCACAAATAGCGTAGGTGCAGTCGCTTGCTCTCGTCGGGCATTCACCTTCTAGGACGGTATAGGTAGGCCGCGCGTTGTTCGCTTCATAGAAGAGCGGGCCAAAATAGAAGAACGTGAAGGTTCGTGTTAATACCACAAAAATTATCTACAGTTACCTATAACTCTATTTCGCATTCGCGGAAAAATCGGCAAACACAAAGGGCTTTGCTTTGGTTGATATGTGGTTTTGCGTTTCTATTTAGATCATTGCCTCAACAAGCGTTTTCATTTTCGTTTTCTCTCATTGCGTTCCGATATAGGCCGTTTTTTTTTTGTACTGAGGTCCGCAAAGCTGTTGTTCCCAGAGAGAATCAGTTCTAGTTTTTTTTTAAATCGTGAAAAGCGCTTCGGCTTAGAAAGCCCATATGAATTTCCTGTGCTGTTACATTAGAAAACGCTTTTCACCCCTCAGTATGTATGTGACTAGCCTTACATCACTTGCCCCATTTATTTCCTTCTTTGCAGAGTGGGTTGAAGACCGCCCAGATAATTATATATACTATTGTGCTTGTGGTCAAGGTAAGACCCTTTTTGTTCAAAACGTGCACAAAAACGCAGTTGCATGCTTTCGAGAAACAGCGCTTGCAGTTCTTGTGGCTGCAATGGTTATAAGATTGAAAGGTGGAATCAGGATAATAAACGTGCCAAAGATTTTGAACTTGGAACGTCAATGGAACTTAAACTTGGCAACGTTAGCTACAGCAACGGTAAGCTTAGCTGTATTATTAGAGGAACTCAAATACGTTAGAGTGGGTATTATTGGGCACAGTGAGGCAAAACAGCTTCAGAAGGCTGCATAGAACTGACTAGCGGGCATATTCTGTGCTATCGGGGGCCTCACGAAAAGAAAGAGCACGGGTTAGCATTGTTTACGTACAGGAAAATAGCACGAAATGCGGAAGAATTCTTCAGTGTTAATGAAAGGTTCAGAGTCATTGTGATCTAGCTTAAAAAGCGTTACAGGTTAAAGATAATACAAGCCTATGCACCCACAGCTAGCTACGACTATGAAGCCGTAGATAGTTTCTACAAAGACATCGACTCAGCAATGATAAGGAGAACCGCACAGTTTACAATTGTAGTGGGAGCCTTTATGGCAAAGGTAGGCGCAAATGGAGTAGGAGAAAAATCAGTGGGAAATTTTCGAATAGGCACTCGAAAGTGTCGGGCAGATACACTGTCGAGGAGATACACAGAGAGAAATAACCACGAACTACTGAACACATTTTTTTTGGAAACGCTACAGTAGAAAATTTACTTGAAAAAGTCCTGACAGAATTACAAAAAACAAAATTGACTTTAGTCTGAGTGACACCCCAGGCATTGTGCAAGATGTGGAGGAACTTAGCAAGATGTTGTGCAGTGGTCATAGGATGGATAGGTGCAAAGTAAGGCCAAATCTCAAAAAAAGAAAGCTCGTACAACCTAAGAGCCCCAGCGTCAGGTGAGTCAGAGACAGGTTGCATGAGTTTAAAATAACCCTTCAGAACAAGTTCCCGCCTCCAGGCGGTCAAAACGAGGACAGTGTGGACACCCTAAATGATAACCTAACAACAGTAATTACTTCGTCAGCAGCGGCTAATGGAGAAGCAGCGCGTAGGAAGAAAAACTAGAAAACTAACTAGGCAAAGAAAATAACTTATTTTGCAGCACCAGAAGATCATATTGTCGAATACGGTGGATCGAAATAAACTGGCGGAGCTGTGAAAACTGATAAACAAAAGTAAAACAAATGAAATTCGTGCGTACAACATGGCGACCATTGAGGAAACGTTAGAAAAGGGAGAAAGCTTGAAGGCAACAAGGACGAAGCTGACTATTATCAAAGACAGAATGCATGCGCATGGGGACTTTACACACAATATGGCAGAAACAATCAAAATCGCAGAACGATTCTACACCAGGCTATACGTCAGCGACGCTGGAGCGGGAGAAAGTACCGAGCCCACAAGCGTTGCTTGCGATGTTCTACCAGTAACGAAACCGGAAGTAGAAAAGGCACTTAAGGGCATGAAAAGAGGGAAAGCTTCTGGCGACGATGGCATAACCATAGACCTTCCTAAAGAGGGTGGAGATATAATACTAAAAAAGCTTGCTTAACTTTTCTCAGTAAGTTTAAGAACTTTAAAAGTGCCAAAAGCCTGGAAAAACGCCAACATTGTTTTAATTCACAAGAAGAGCCATAACAAAGATCATAAGAACTGCAGACCCATCAGCCTTCTGTCGGTTGTATACAAGCTATTTACCAAGATATTAGTTAGCCTCACAACCGTCACCCTAGACTTCCAACAAGCCAGGCAACAGGCATGGTTCAGAAAAGGAGACTCTGCAATGGTTCAGGTCCATGTCATTACCAAAGTAATAGGAAAATGCGCAGATTATATTAAACCACTTTACATTATATTTATAGACTACGAAAAAGCGTTCGATTCCGTAAGCACAGCCGCAGTGATGGACGCCTTAAAGGACGAAGTAATAGAGAACACCAACCAACGACTCCTCGACGACATATATGAGAAATGCACCGGCAGAATTACCCTTCACAAGCAAAGTGATAAATTTCCGATCCGAAAGGGAGTGCGACAAGAAAATGCCATCTCCCCGAAATTGATCACAACATGCCTGGGGAGTGTATTCAGGAAGCTTCACTGGGAAAAGTTAGGCTCACGGATTAACTGCGAATACTTCAGCCACCTAATATTTGCAGACGACATAGTATTGCCTAGTGAATATGCAGAGCAACTCCATAACATGATTGAGGAACTACAACCAGAGAGCTTCGCTGTGGGGCTAAAGATAAATATAACTAAAACATAAGTGATGTAAATACACATGCTGAACGCGGCTGCTTTAGAGTAGACGATGAAACACTGGAATAAGTGCAAGAATATAAATACCGTGGCCAGATGGTCAGGGCGGACCCAAACCCCGACAAAGAAATTTTTTTTCGGATTGTAGGGTTTAACGCGCCGACGCAACGCTGGCGATGAGGCGCGCCGTAGTGGAGGGCTACGGATTAATTTTGACCACCTGGGGATCTTTAACGTGCGCCGAAATCTCGTACACACGGGCGTTTTTGCTTTTCGCCTCCATCAGAAAAGCGGCCGCCGCGGCAAAGAATTGAACCGGCGACCTCGTGCTCAGCAGCGCAACGCCTTAGCCACTGAGCCACCGCGGCGGGTCCGAAAAAGAAATCAGGCGCAGAATAGGACTGGGATGGATGTGCATTCGGCAAGCACTCACAAATAATGAAAAGTAAGATACCCCTAAGATAAGGTATTCAACCAATTCGTCCTGCCGAATGAAACGCGCAGCGAAAACGTGATGACTTACTAAACAATTAGAAATCAAACTTAGGTCCGCTCAACATGCCATGGAGCTTGGCGCTACACTAAACAATCAGAATCAAACTTAGGTCCCCTCAACCTGCCACGGAGCGAATAATGTTAGGAGTAACGCTTAGGGACAGAAAACGAGCTACTTGGATAAAGGAACAAACTCGGATAGATGATATCATAGTTCAGGTTAAGAACAAGAAATGGATTTTGGCTAGTCATTAGGAACGACGAACGGACAACAGGTGTCGGACCATAAGGACAACAGAATGGACACCGGGAGACGGGAATAGAAGAGGAAGACCATAACTCGATGGAGAGATGACATAGGAAAATTCGGAGGCAAAGAATGGACTCGGGAAGGAGGGGAGAGAAACCGGTGGACGTCAATGGGGCAGGCCTTCATCCCGCAGTGCAGCTAAATGGGCTGTTGTTCATGATGATGATGATTAAAGTATTAGCCGGAAGCATGCGGGCCGGCCGTGCCCGGTTATACTGAATCTGCCTAAATAGCGCAAATATCAAACGATCTGAAAACGGCCACAAATATAAAAGTAGTGCCTTTAAAGTTTCACAAGGCATTTCGATACAGATGCGTTCAATACAGATAGAAATTTGGGAAGCAGCTAAGCGCTTCCGCGACTAGGGCTCGATTGATCGTTTGAGCTTCGACGACGGGTTTGTTGTTAAAGTTTCGTACAACTAATACTGATGCCCTCGTAAAGGTTACTGTTCGTCTATCAAAGGATGCATCTACCAGAGTTACTGCAACCACGTGACGCTCCAGTAACAGAGATGAGCCTTTGCGTGTCCTAATTTTGAAAGCCAGAAGACTAATAAACAAATTTCCCAATTTTCTTTTCCACCCATTCACAACGGGTTGTCGGTGTAACTGAGTGATGGTTACATGAATACGCTTTCGACAGCGAAGTAACATCTCCATGTTTCACTATTGTTGGAATTGATCGGCCCTAGGTGCAAGGAGCAGTAGTTGCACAATTTCTGTGGTCTGACTTTTCATTTTCAGTATTCCCTAGCCCGTCTCCTAGAAAACCGTTTCCCACAAGGTCATTCTATGCAACATTTCAGAAATTGTGGCGTTATCTATCGTCCGCCGTCACCCAACACAGCTCACCTGCGCGCTTAAGGTACATCCATGCACAAGCCTATCCTGTCTTCTTCAAACTTAAACTCCCTCGGCAATTTCAACGCCCCCAGCCGTCGGTGGCCTTTTAAGGCTTCCCGGTTAAGAGGCGGAAATGAGCTTAGTGTAATTAGATAATGATGCGGAGCAATCCTTGCTGAGTACCCACGCAGACAGGACCGTGTCACACCCTGATTTTACTAAGTAATGATTGATTGATTGTAGGGTTTAATGCACCGACGCAACGTAGGCAATGAGGGGCGCTGTAGTGGATGGCTCCCGATTAATTTGGTCCACCTGGGGATCTTCATGTGCGCAGAAATGTCGTACACACAGGCGTTTTTGCTTTTCGCCTCCATCGAAAAAGCGGCCGCTGCGGCCGGAAATTGAAAGCGCGTCCTCGTCTTGACTTCCTCGTGCTCAGCAGAACAACGGCTTAGCCACTGAGCCTCCGCGGTGGGTATTCCACAATAATGCAGATTTCATGATAGTTAAACCTTTTAATGTTGCAATAGCATAAATGGAGATCATTGGTCCAAAACAAAGTTGAAAAACCAATAAAGAAAATAAAAAGCCAGAATGGTGAACCGTGTAACACTCTGCATTTCCACAACAATGCAGATTTCCGAAATTTCCAGTTTTGTTCATTACATTAGCTCATAGGAGATAATTAGACGAACAGAATTATGGCAAACTTAGAACTAAACTAATATAAAACAAATAGCGAAAATAGTGATTTTTGTAAAGCCCTTCATTTCCATAACAATGCAGATTTCTCTGAAGTTCCCACTTTAATAGTTATAATAGCATAAATGGAGATAATTGGTAGAATTGAATTAGGAAAAACCAAAGAACAAGCATATATAAAAAATAGCGAAATTGGCCAACCCTGTAACGCCCAGTATTTCCAAAAAATGCTTGTTACGCGGAAGTTACACCTTTAGGCGTTTTAATAGCGCAAAGAGATCTAATTGGTCAAACAAAATTTCAAAAAATCCGAACACGAATATAAGCACTAGCGAAATTGGATTTCAACAATTTTGCAGATACCACAATACATTTCCACAATAATGCAGATTTTGCGAAAGTTTTACGTTTAATTGTTATATTACCGTAAATGTATATACTATGTTTAACAGAGTTTTTTAAGTGCGAATGCACTTCTTAAGCGAGCCTGAAGCGTCCACCGCCGTCCGCATTCCGCCGCCGTCCGCATAGCAACAGCAGCGGGTGCGCGCGCTCCTCGTCTTCCTTGGCAACGGGGGGAGATGGGCGCGCGCTGTATGGCCGCTGACATCGCACATACCCACGTGGGGGATTGGCCAGGAATCTCCTCGTCTTCCTTGGCAACGGGGGGAGATGGGCGCGCGCTGCCTGGCCGCTGACATGGCACATACCCACGTGGGGGATTGGCCAGGAATCGGGCGTGAGAAGGGCTAATGCACCCGCTTAAAGGAGTACTGACACGAAATTTCAAAGCTGAGATCCGCTCTAGCAATCAAGTACAACGACAACACAAATAGGTGTCTGTGAATAAATGCATCTATCTTTCTTTGTAGTTGTGTGTGTGTGTGTAATCTCTCTTTCGCGAACATTACCGAACCGCGCAAATTCAACTCCTACTCCTGCATTCGCACTTTCACATTCTTCCCCTCTGGGAAATGCGGGGAATTTTTTTTAAAAACTTCCTAAGAAAAAGCGGCCTAAGAATGCTACGCATTATTAGATAATTCTCTGAATTCTCGCAAAAGTATTCGTTACCTCTTGATTTAAAACAAATCGCCGAAGCATCACAGGAGCTTCTGCAGCTTAGAATTCAGTTTTTGCTAGTCTCCATGTATCAGATACCTGCTATGCAGGCGAACTTACTGATGGTATTTGAGGTCATCATAGGGCCGTTCTAGTTGCCATGCCCGACCATATTGGCAACGACCGTTTCATATGGCCCGCGCTTTCTATCTGAATCTCTTCGTCCCCCTAAAAAAAAGACAAAAATCATCGCCTTTCTTGGATTTTGGGTATATATTTCACCAGCCGCGTCGCGTGGAAGGTAAAGGCGTGCGAAACGAAATGAGCGATCCCATTCAAACCGCCCAACTTAGCGATGCAAAGGAAGGACTCCCACTTAAATAAATTATCTACACACTTGTAATGCAAAATGCGATGACAACGTTTACTGGCAATCAACCCTAAAAATTTTTAAGTTAAATTTTACCCTTTTCGGCGTCTACCATTACTGTTCTGCTAAAAAATGTTCCTTGCAGTCACCAATTGGCTAACGCCACTGCCTTCAATGAGTACTTTCAGTCAGTCCTCATAACTAGAAAAATTCCCCCGCATTTCCCCGAGGGGGAGAATGTGAAAGTGCGAATGCACGGTTGTCGGCCCGCTTGCGGCGCTTGCGCTCGGCCCCCGCAGCCCACCGCCTCGCCGCCTTCTCTTCCATCTCTTCCATCGGGTTTGTAGTATCACGTGTACACCACGCAGTTATCAAGCCGCTATAACGCCGCTGAGTCGCCAACGCACGCCGCTGACGACGTAGTTTGAATGCGTTAAAGATATAAGACGCGTCACTAACACTGATATCACCGTCGCGTACAAGGAGTGCAGCACAAGTATTATAGTGAACAAATCTGTCAGCGCCCCCATTAGAGTGAGACGCTCGGTTAGACAGGGCTGCCCCCTGTCATCTTTGCTCTTTTCCATTTACATTGAATCGTTTTGTGCCAACGTCGTCCACAGTCGTAAAATTCGGGGCTTTGCTTTGCAAGCATGCGAAGTGCGCGTACTTGCTTACGCCGATGATATCGCTTTGTTCTGCACGGATACAAGTAGCATAAACGAGAGTATTGATATTTTAAAAAGATTTTGTAAATATAGTGGTAGTAGCGTTAACTGGGATAAGTGCATTGGTTTTTGGCATGGTAAATGGCAATCGAAGCCCAGCGTATTTGCACTAATAAACTGGGTAGACACACCCACGAAATACTTAGGCGTCCCGCTTGAAAATTATCGGGATAGTGACCCGTACTGGCGAAGGCAAGCAATCGAGATACGGGACAAAGCCGAAAAGTTGGGGGGAAAGCAACTATCCGTCTTTGCACGTGCTGCTGTTTGTAATTTGTTTTTCGTTTCCAAATTGTGGTACGTGATGCAGGTATTACACTGTGGGCGTGCCAATGTACAAAGATTGCACCGTGTTTTTGCCGTGTTTTTATGGGGTTCCCCATGGGAGCGAACGAGTCGGACAAATCTGTTTCGTCGTGTCGGCTCCGGTGGACTTTCTTTGGTGCACTTATTCTTGCGCCAAGTAGTAAACCGTTTCCTTTTTCTGAGAGATGTACGCGACCCTTTTTTGCGCACAGTGTGTCAGGTTCGTTTGGGTGCAGCACTGCCCGAATTGATTGTTTCCTGTTGTGTTTACGGTGGAGGAATCCATGGCTACCTACGTGAAGTTGTTGATGCCACAAGGTTTCTTTGTGCCCGATTCTCCTTGGAATATTTATCTCATGTGCCGAGGAAGAAACTGTATAAGGATCTCGTGGATACGGTTTTGCCGATCCCACTGTACAGGTCCCTATACCGTGTGGGGCCGGGACAAGATGTTCTTCGGCGTGTTAAAAGAATGCCAGCTCCTGGCTATGTTAAATCGTTTTTCTTTAAATTGCATGTGGGTGTACTACCTGTAAAAACCTGGATGATTGAGAAAGGTTTATTTGTGCCTTGGGGCCCTGATTGCTTCCCATGCAAAAAACCAGAGACCATCGAACACGTCTTCATAGATTGTTGGGACGGGGTCTTCCTATGGGACGTATTGCAGCGTACCTTAAAGAAAGATTTTCCTGTGGATAGTTATGGAATTCGGTTTTTAGCCATAGAAAATGAAGGTGAAGTTCCATACGACTTCATAATGTTACTGGCCCTACACGGTATATGGAAGGCTCGCATGGCCCGTCGGTACAATGATGTCGATGCGAGGCCAGGGAGGGAATACTTTTGTGAAAATGTCCGCTACATAGTAGAGGTGTTGAAAACCGAGCCTAGTCCACCCGAGTGGCTGACTGTGCTGGAGAGTGTGGCGAGACTACCGCCTTTTTAAACCTTACTCACTAGCAAGGTATGAGCTAGTGTTTTTTCACGTGGTGTAATTTTGTCGATGATTTGCATGTATGTATTGACCCAAACCAGGCAATAAAGAGAAAAAAAAAGCGTCCGTGGCTTGGTCGGTAGAGCGTCGCGCTGCGGCCGCAAAGTCCTCGGATCGAAACCTGGCGCCGGATGCTGTTTCTTTTTTAAATATAGAGGAGCACTGCGGACGCCGACGCCGCCGCCGCCGCCGACGCCGGCTGTGGATGGTTTGGGGTCGCTTATAAAGTGCATTCGCACTTAAAACTTCACACTCCCGATTTCCCACTCGAGTCGAATTACTCAATTTGTGACATTACCGTATATCACGATAGGGTTTTAAATGTAATTTTTCACCTGGACGAAACTAAATTATTTGAGTTTGGGTATGGGCTAGTTGGTAGCGATAATCCATCACTTCGTGTAGCGCCAACAAAACGACAAGGACAAGGGGGCGCTTGTGCCCGTCGCCCCCTTTGTCCTTGTCGTTTTGTTGGTGCTACACAAAGTCATAAAGTATTTTGCCCTGACGGAGCAAAAATACTGGTGTATTTCCATATTGTGTTTGGACCACTTAGGACGTAACTAAGTTTGGAGAACTCTTTATTCTCCTCGACCATTCCCGTAGTTTGGAAGTAGGAAAAAAATTTGCAAGCACAAATCCGACAACAGACACTCGCCATTCAACTATCATCCGATTTCATTAAACTCTTCATCATGCAAACATTTTGAACGTATAACCTTCAGCCATATTATAAACTTTCTTGAATATAGTAAGTTGTTTGATTTCCAGCATGGTTTTTTCCGCAGATTTAGTACAATAACGAAGCTTGTCGAATTTATCGAATGACATTGCTCATTCTTTCACACGAAAAACCCAATTGATGCAATTTTCAGAAACTTCTCCAAAGGGTTTGACACCATTACCCAATCAAAAGGCATCATAAACTTCCCTTTATGCTCAATAATTCTGTCTTTGCTGATATATATCGCTAGCTTTTTAGATGCGCTCTCGCATTATGTTTTGTTTCATTCCTCAAACTCGCCTATTGTGAGTGTGTCGTGCAAAGTCCCCAGGGGTTCGATCCAGGGACTACTTTTGTTCTTATTGTAATAAAACGGCTGCCGTATTATGTATCTGCCCAAATCCGCCTTTACACCTATGAATGCGTGCTATACAACGTAAATAACACGAATGACGACCATATTTTTCTTTTTGATTTTTCACGCAATTTGCGACAATTCGGAAATGATTATAGACTTTATAGAAAGATTCACTTTATGTTTCAGCATGCACAGTTCCATTTTTTGTCTAATTATTCGTTTACTGTCTCGTCCCTGCAAAGGGCGTCCGAAACTTAGTATCTCAGCAGTATGTTAACACGTACGTTGTCACGGTCACAGCAAATTGAATACACAAGGAACAATGCACTCAAAGCATTTGCTGCGAAATTCATACATTGCGCGCAGCTCCACTTGGAACAGAATTACTAACATATAAATCGTTCATCCGACCCATCCTAGAATACGTCTATACTGTCATGAAAACTTATACAGTAAATGAAATTAACACGCTTGAATCAGTACAGAATTCGTTTCTTTTGCAACTATTTCGAATAGAACTTTTTCACGGTTAGCCCATTTTGCTACACTAGAATTACAACCCCTGTCCGAACGACGTAATCACGAATGTCTCAAACTTTTCATATTCTTTCGAATAGTTCGCGATACTCATTAGAGAGTAACTATTTGTCTACCTATAAATCGAAATCTACTAGAAACAGCCACAAAACTAACCTTGAACCATTTCAACCAAAGTATCTACTTAGGCACACCATCTTCCTCCGAACCATTGAAAGATGCATATACTGCCAGGTTAAATTAAGTTATTGCCTTTAGAAAAATATATAATTTTGAGCGATTATGTTCTGTTAATTCTTGGATAGCTTAATTCCGGTCTTTGGTCTATTTTTTACCTCCTGTGCCTAAAGGTTGCGAAGCGTACTGGTGTATTAACGTCTTATGAGTGCTCACTGTGGTAATCTGTCCAGAAAAGCATTTTTTTCATTCTTTGTACATTCCCACTGCTGCGATAGACCAATTGGGGTGCAGTATGTATAAACAGATAAATAAATAAATAAATATATTTGTTCACTGTTTGTATTCGTGTCTTGTTATCTATGAAAAACAGACGTTATTTCACCGAAAATGGGTGCGTAATAACGGGAGTTGTCCAATGCTAGTATTTTACTTGGGCTCTTAACCGAGACCGTGTGTGTGCGCGTGTGCTTGTGCGTTTGAGTAGCCGGTCTACTCAAAATGAACTTACAAAGGATAAGAAATATAAGAGGGAGCTCTCACCAAAATATTGAACGGGATGTTACTCTCACAGTGACCGCCTGCGTGCACCTCCAATAACTGGAGACTTGAGCTGATTCGAATCTAGTGGTGTCTTCCTACGGTAGAAAAATTGTCATCGAGTCAGATGATTTTGAAGACGTCGCCGGGTTGATGCTTCCAGTGGCACATTTGTGAAGGACAGTTTCCGTTGCATTGCTGCAGGCCTACTTGCATGCTCCTTGGAGTTGCGATTTGATCAGCAAGGGAGTGCTGCTTCATTTATGTATACTGCCCTTGTCCAATCCCGGATTCTTGTCCATTCTCTATTTGGCGACGCGGGGCTGCTGACAAGTTGTATTGAAAATAGTTCAGTTTGCCCGCCTCACGGTGCAGTTTGGCGGCATGGGAAATTTTCTGCCGATGTATTCGTAGCTTTATGTAATTCAATTGGGTTTTGACACGTTTGGGTTCGGTAATTTATTGCGCCGGACATAGAGAAATACATAAGGGGAACAAGTAGACGGATAAAAAAAGAGGATTTTACGACGAAACGAGCATACCTAGCAAACGACTCAATGTAATGTAAATTCTTGTTTGATTCTTTGCTTTATTTGGGCAGGGTACAAGTGCATCAGACGAGACGTTTCAATTTCGGATCTTTTGCGAGGTAAACGCGGCAAAGGGTGCTCGAGCCTACTGTTGACGCCTTGCCCCTGAAGTAGCTCATCGACACCACCACAAGCTCACCCAGCACATTTCACGATCTGTAAATAAATGTATGACAATGGCAATGTCACACATGGCAACATTGTCAAAATATATAAACATATTTGGCGGGAATATAAGACAATGACAACGCACAGAAGAGGGGTAGTATCATAACAGTTAGCTTGACCAGACGAGCGAGACCAGTGACGGCATGGAACAAAGAACGTTTAATGAAGAAGTAGAAGCAGCACGCGCACGCGCGAAGGAGCAGTCTTCTTGCTCTTCGTCTTCAAGCGCCGTGATGATGATATTTAACAAGCTCCCGCCTGGCCAACTTGAATCGCGGTGTGTTTTGGCGTGTCATTTGAAGCAGCCCTCCAACGGATAGATGTGATTCGCTGATCTTCTGAGAAGTTCTTTTCCCACCAGAAGGAGGCAAGCCCTTGTCACTCCGTCGCGTCCAGGGTAGGTTTTCTCAATTCGGCACATTTTCCAAAACGTCCTTCGGCCCCGGTCTTCAGTTAGCACCACATCTCCTACGGACAGTGGTTTAGCGTGGCGTGCCTTGGCCTTGACAGTCGCTCCTATTTCTTTTATGTAATCTTGATGCCATCTCTTCCACCACGCTCTTACGAGTCGGCATCAACTCCTCCATTCCTCTTCAGCATCTACTCTGTGTGTCTTCGCTTGTCCATCGTGTAGCCTTCGCCGTCCACCTATGATGTCTGCCGGCGTTAGTGGTATGGTCTCATTGGGCTCGCCATACACGTTATTCAAAGGGCGATTGTTGAGAGCTCCTCCACTTCGGCGACAATTGTTCGCAGCTCCTCCACTGAAGCTGTCTTTCTTGACATTATTTTTCTTATCGACGTCTTCAAGCTTCGAATTAGGCGCTCATAAAAACCTCCCCACCACGGGGCGCACTCGGCTATCGTTTTCCACTGTATGTTTCGAACACTACAGTAATCCTTCACCTGTTGTTGCCTGATAGTTTCGAGCATTCTGTTGATCTCCTTCTCAGCTCTTTTAATGGTTCTTGCGTTGTCCGAGTAGATTATGGCAGGAATACCCCTTCGGGCTGTGAGCCGCCTCAAAGCCTGCAAAAAACTGCTCGTAGACATGTCATTGGTCACCTCCAAGTGCACTCCTCTCGTTACCGCGCAGGTGAAAACTACCACGTATTGCCTTATAATCTCGTCTTTGTACTTCGCATAAAGCCTACCCGCGAAGTCAAGCCCTGTCACTTGAAACGGCAGGGATTCGTTGACCCTGTCCGCCGGTAGTGGAGGCATTGGTTGACTGGCAGGCCTGGTGTCGTGCTTTTTGCAGACCATGCATTTGTTTATAACTCGCTTCATGGCCTGGCGACCTCGCAAAATCCAGAACTTGGTGCGTAGCTGCGCGAGTATTGCTTGAACGCCGCCGTGTAACAAAAGTTGGTGAACGTGACGTATCAGCAATTCCGTGAAAATTGCGTCCTTTGGCAGCACAATGACATGCCGGCTTGACACTTGGCTGTATTGCAAGCGTCCTGATAGTCTGATGAGTCCTTCATCTTCCAAGTAGGCTTCCTGTCCACTGATTTCAAAGGTCTTCACGCTTGTCGCAGTACCGAAACTTTGTCTGCAGATTAGTCCTTGAGTTTGTCGTATCCAGTATGCCTCTGCAGTTGTCACCTCTGTCGCAGTCAACGCCCCCTTACGAAACTCTTTTTTGGCGTTGTTTACGAACCTGAATACCCATGCAGTCACTCGTAGAAGCCGCCCATATGATGAATAATTTTTGACGTCCATGATTGGTTTGCTTTCAGTCATACCTGTGCATTTATGGCACTGTACTTCGGGCGGGTAATCCATCGTCATTTTCGTACTTATCATGTTTGCTTTTTCCTGCTGATCTGAGGTCAGCCACTTAGGTCCGTGCCACCAGATGTTTGATTCCATCAACGATTTTGCGCTTATTCTACGTGTTAGTAGGTCCGCCGGATTGTCTTCTGAACGAAAGACCAGCTTGCTTGAGATGTCTTGTCCCTTATTTCTGCGACTCTGTTTGTGACGAATGAATCTCTTTTGCTTCTCCTTTTAATCCAATGAAGAACAATTATCGAGTCGGTCCAGCAGGCAATATCTTGAATTGCTTCGCTGAAGTGACTCGTTATGTATTCTTTAAGCCTTGATGCTAACATTGCTGCCATCAGTTCAAGTCTTGCCAAACTCAACTCTTTAATTGGAGCTACGCGGCTTTTCACTGTCAGTAGCTTAGATTCTTTCGTGCCATCGTTGTACAACATTAATATGTATGCTGCCGCTCCGTATGCTGCTGGGCTCGCATCGGAAAATACATGAAGCTTGTACGATTCCACTAATTTTTTCTTGCTTGCGTAACATCGGGGAATTTCTAACAATTGCAGTTCCTCCGCATCCGAAATCAGTCTCCTCCACTCGTCGCATTCTTGTTTAGGGAGTGGATCATCCCACGTGACGTCACTTTTTCATAGTCTTTGAAAGCCGATCTTGGCGCGGATCGTGAACGGGGATAACCCAAGCGGGTCGAATATCTTGGCTGCTGCTTGTAATACTGTCCTTTTGGTCAAGCATGTGTCGTCTGGTAAGGAAGCCCGTTTCTCCACAGGAAAGGATATCACGTCCTTTGCGTGCTTCCACATCATACCAAGAAGCATCGTGTGCCCTTTCGAGCGGATCTTCACATGATCATCATCCTTTTCGTTTTCATCGATCATTTGGTTGAGTCTTTCTTCATTGGATGTACATTTTCTCGAATTCATCGCCGCCTCCTTGAACACTTGTTTGGCCTCTGTGTACACCTTGACCGCACCCTCAAACGTTGCTGCCCCAAGGATTACATCATCCACGTAGATCGCCTTTCGAAGGATTTCTGTCGTCTCTGAATACCTTTCAGACGCTTGTTTCAGGTGGTGCAAACGTGCTGGGTGTTGTGCCAAACGTGACTCTACTCATGCGCCAGGTTTTAATCTCGTTCAGTAGGTTTCCGTCAGCGTCGTGCTTCCACCACATATATGTATAAAGAGTTAGAGTGAATAGTTAGACACGCCTTAGCCAGATGACTCCAGTGCCGCACTAGCCACTACTAGGCTTTTCGAGTTTTGGTTTCTCCATAGATCGCCCACTCAATCTGTGTCGTGAGCGAAATGGGTTAGGCACAAAGAAGAGTCATAATTTAATACTGCGGACAAAGTCGGAGCTCAAGCTGCTCATCGCGAAATAGGACAGAACGTTCGCGGAAGCGCATCAATTAACGGAAACGTGTAAAGTCTCCGGCGCAGCCCCATCAAGCATGATTCAGTCATTCGGTCCTAACTGGTGAGGTTCCCTTCATAGGCGCCATGTGTCGCGCTTATTATGGCACGCAGATCAGGTGAAACGCGGATAACCAAAGAAGAAGATTGGCTATCATCCACGCTATTAGGGTGTTTTGCTTCGAATCTGTAAATGTCACCCACAACGATTAACCGTGTGGTGTCAGTTGAATTTACACAAAGAATGGTACCAGAGATCCTGCCAGCCGTTACCTGGGGTTCGCGGGGGCGGCGTACCGAACGCAGAAGCGTCGGAAGACGGAAAACGGAGAGGAGCGTCTTTCGAAGCGGGAGAGGAGGGCTGCACGGTTGAGGAGAGTGGCTGCAAAGTATTAAGGAACTGTTATACGCAGACGACATTGTTCTTTTCGCTGATAAGCAGACCGATATGCAATGGCTCATAAATATTAGCGGCCAGGAAGCCACCGATCTCGGGGTAAATTGCTTTCAATTACGCTACCACGGACTCAGTGTCTATCCAGCAAGGCGAATTACCTAGAGGGAAGGAATATAAATATTTCGGAGTGAGGGTAAACGAAGGGGATAACTACTTAAGAACTCACGAGGAGCACCCTAATGGTAAGGGAAAGCGAAACGCAGCTTCAATAAAGCATAGAGCTCTGAGGGGGGGGGGGGGGGTAGAACAAATCTGAAGTAGTGAGAGGAATGTGGAAAGAAGTAATGGTTTCCGGTCTCACATATGCGAACGCTGCATTCTGCTTAGAAGCAGCTTTTCTATCAGGCCTTGAAGTGAACCAGAGAACGGTAGGCCGTTTGGCCTTAGGCGTCCATGGAAAAAAAACTAACGGAGCAGTGCAGGGAGATAGGGATGGGCTTCCTTTGTCGTTCGAGAAGCGCAGAGCAAAATATGTTCTGGGATGATCTTCAGAGCAAGAGATCGACGTTGGTGGGCCGCTAAGGTTTTAGGTACCTATACTTGAAAAGCGTGGACACTGAGTGGTTAAGGAAGGCTAAAGGGCGAACGATGAAATATGGAATGTACAGTAGAGAATTCAAAACAGCCAAGGTAACCAAAAAAGAGGAAAGACAGATAGAACTGAATAAATGGAGAGAAAAATCGAAGCTAAAACGTTGTTAGAGATGTACAGGGCTGAGAAATTGGATATAAGAAAGAAAAATGTTAACGATAATTCCCAGGTCAGTGATTTGCTTTTTGAGGCTAGAAGAGGTTGCTTGCGAACTAAGAGCTTTGTGGGGAAGTATTCACAAAAATGATAGTGCATGCGCGGTCTGCGGAAAAGAAACAAAATATGCGGCACTGTGTTAGAATGCGAGGGTTACCATCCAAATCTACATAAGGGAAATATTTGGCTTCCAGAAGCCCTAGGATTTAATGGTAGCGCACAGGAAGTTAACTTCAAGGCTGTGGAAGCTACTGAAAGAAGATTAGAATGCTGGTGGACGAAAAGCAGAGAGGGGAATATTGCCTAAGACAGTTAGCACCTGTAACAGGAAAAAAAGCACTTTGTGCCTCATAGGTTTTTCTGCCTGCCCTAAGCAGCGGTAGTATTGAACCAAGAATGGAAAACGTAGGCACATGAGCCGTTTTTGGAAAGATGACACGTCATCACCCCGCTACAAAGAGGAAAGCGATAGCAATCATCATCACCATCATCATTGTGCAGCTATGGCGTCATCTCTAACTGCCTCCCTCTTACTCTGGTTTAATGTGTCACCTCTAAAAAGTGTCGTATCCGCTCCGTGGCTGATGCGAACAAAAGACTGGCGCCGTTCCGATCCAGCCGCACCCCAGAAAAGACCCGTGTTTTTTTTGACAGTCGCCTTTTATGCAGTTCAGAGAGTGACGTCACCTTGGCCCGTGCACAGTGGCGCTCGGCAACAACAGAGAACAGATAACACGACATCTCCCCCCTTTTTGGAGGGGTTTTTACACAACACAAGAGTAAGCTATAAAAACCCAACAGAAACAAGTGCAGGTATCAACTGCAGCCATATCACTGTGGTGGTCTGATTTCTCGACCGTAACCTGTCACACAACCCTGGCCTCTGTTTATTCAACGGAGTGGCCGGCGTTAGGTTCAACATAGAACGGTCTGACGAGGCGTTAGTTTCCTCGGATTGCCTTGTAGCATTGGGAGTGGCAGGAAAGTCATACGACGTGTTATAGCCGCTGGTTCGCTCGATGTACCTCACCAATGCCCATCTGTGTCTCTGTAGCACCACTCTGTCATCGGTCCGCACCCGGTAAGACCATGTCCTCAGCGTTGAACTCAGCAACGTTGCCGGCTTTTTGCAGTCTTTCGTCCATACCCTGTTTCCTAGTACGAGGGATGGTAAGGAGGTATCCACATGGCGACGGTCCTAGTCGAAACATTTGCTTACTGTGAAGCGCCTCATCTTTGTGTTGCAGGCCTATTAAACCAAGAGACTTTCATGGTGCAGGTTTTTTTCCGGTGCACGGGAAGTGAAGAGCCCAAGCGTCTGCCCATCAGTAGCTGGGCTGGACTAGTGCCCGAACGGCCAAGGTAGTGACTCTCTATAGGCAAGGAGGGCTAAGGAGGGGTCAACCTATTATTCGAACAGCTGTTTTATGGTCTGTAGCGTACGCTCGGCTGCCCCGTATGATTGCGGGTACCTGGGGATGGATGTGACGTGATGAAAGCCGTAAAGTGCCGCGAACACAGCACATTCTGCAGACCCGAACTAAAGACCATTGTCGGTCACAACAATCTCTGCAATTCCGTGTCCTTAAAATGCGTACAATGACCGCCGAGCAGTTAGTGGAAGACAATAGGGCGAGCTGCGGATGACGAGAAAAATAGTCTACAAATACAAGGTAGTCTCTTCCGCACGAGTGAAAAAGATTAGGCTTCATATCTTTAGACGAGGCAAGCTGGGAAACTCTGATTGCAACATCGGTTCGGCTTTTGAACGCCTCAGCATCGCTCAGTCCCTTCAACTATTAACCAAGCTCCCAGCTCCTGCGCTGAGACCTCGCCACCACAACGAATTGCGGGCCCTTCCGCGACATTTCACAACGCCCTAGGTGTCCCTCATGCAATTCACGCAGCACTTACTTTTTAGACTCTGAGGAACCATCAAACGAGACCCACGCAGAAGCGCACCGTGACACATCGTGAGGTTTGCTCTTTCCGACCAGTAATGGACTCAGCCAACTGCTCACTTTTGCGCAACGAAGCCAGCATGGGTGCAATACCAGCGAAGTTGTTGGCAAGTCTCCTCTTGTTCTTGCGCCAGCTTAATTTTTTTCCAGTCTGCTGAAACCTTGAGTTCTCTGATACAGCCTTGTACTTGGCTCGACACTTCGCGGCTCGGAGGCCTATGACAAATCTGTCGGTGATCATGCGCTCGCGGAATTCTGCAAATTCGCAGCGGTCGGCTAGTTCGTGCGTGGCTGTCACAAACGTGTCGATGCCTTCTCCGGCCTGTTGTTTCTGCAAATGAAAATTCGCGCTTTCAAATACTATGTTCCTGGCAGCCACAAAATAAGTATCAAACTTTGTCTTCACTACCGCGTAGCTTCGGGACTCTTCCTCCATCAAGCCGAACATCTGAAAAATATTCCTGGCCTGCCTGCCCATGGTGTGCTACAGCATCATCACCTGGGCTTCCTCCGTTGAGCCTTGTTTCGTAGCGGTAGTCATCGAATATCGTAATCGATTCTGGCCACGCGCAAGTCCTATCGAAGTTGAACGGTGCAGGTGGTTGCAGGGCGGCCTCTGGTGGGCTGGCTGCCACTGTCGGGGCGATCATGGTATGACGGAGTGCCGGGTGAGTGCCGCAAAGCCGCCGAGGAAAAGGACGCTCACTCTATTTCTGGCACCATGGGATGTCCTCTTCTTGGGGAGCGGTGATGCAAGCAAAAGACTGACGCAACTTCAGACCCAAGAAAAGCCCTGTGTCGATCTGACAGTCGCTTTTTATGCAGTTCAGACTATGACATCACCTCAACCCGCACACCCCGGCGCTTGGCTACAACAGAGGTAACAGATAATACGACAAAAGGTGCCTTGCCCCTGTCCAGACATTGAATCCAAATCATCGTCTGTCTCTCCGTCTCCACGTGGGGGCGTAGCTTAGTCCGCAAGGCGACCGGCTCTTGCTCCGCTTCTCTGAGGGCCCAGGTTTGATCCCTGGCGGTGCCAGTAATTTGTGTACCCTGGATGTAGCCAGAAGCCAGTAGTAGCCTGAGATCTTTTTGTGTAGCCAGACACAAAGATTTGAGGTTAGAGGTATACTGTTAGAGGTATACTGTTTCGGAACAAAAACGTTATCGATTCGAACTCTGGCTCGGAACGTACATGCTCAGTCTGCGCCATCGGACACCTATACGTAACTTGCAAAAGGCACCCTCGAGGGCACCATTGTCTGTCATCTTAAATGCTGCATTTCGCTGCGGAAGTCGTTGAAGTAGATTATTTTAACGGAACAATTTCAGCGTAGTGCAATGCACAATTACAACTGTGGCCGCACAGAATGGCAGTTCCCCACTTCAAATCTATGTAATTAAATCGTATGTATGTTACAGATGGAAGGCATACAAGGTTATCGCCTTTAAACGAGTAGGTAGTGAATAAATTAAACGTAATGCACGAATGCATAGGTAGAAATAAGAACTAACGATACATTCGAACTATTATGTTACCAAACCAATTCTCTAATACATAATACAAAAAACCACAAAAATGCTCACATTCCGCAGCCTTATGTGCCGGCTCGGGAAATGTTTTTATGGGTTAGCAAGGCTTGATCACCTCATTTGAGGGTTTATAAACATCACCGTACGCTCTAACTGTTATGTCGCGATTTGCGCGTCAGCGCGCATAACATTAATAGCGATGCATACGTGATCTTGCCGTCAACTGTATGTGCCTTTCGCCAGTTTCAACATGTCACCGGCCGCGGTGGCTCAGTGTTGTGCTGCAGGCGTTGTGCTGCTGGGACGATGACGCGGGTTCGATTCACGACCGCAGTGGCCGCTTTTCTGATAGAGGCGAAAAGCAAAAACGCCCGTGTGTACGAGATTTCAGCGCACGTTGATGATCCCCAGGTGGTCAAAATTAATCTGAAGCCCGCCACCACGGATTGCGTCTTCGCCTGCGTTGTGTCTGCTTGCTATTGAAGGCGGGGCAAACTGCCAAACTGTCAAGATGCACAAGCCCAGGTACGACTCCCCGATGCACCCGGAACTCCAGGAAGGCGGTGTTTGACGTCGAGTTTTCTATCGACGGGTTTAATGCAGTCGCCCTCATAGCCGACGACTCAGTAACAAGCGCATCATTTTGCATCATTTGCGTGTAAGCTAAAGAAACTTACGACCAGATGGGATGGTCCGCAAATACAGCAGGAGGCCATCTCGTAACTCCAAGTGGAACGTGCACATCACGCGTCACCGTTGACTTCACCACGTACAATGCCATGTTCGTCATTTTGCCTAGTTGCTCCCGCGACGTAATCCATGGAATGGACTTTTTGACGGACAACGGTGGAATAATTGATCTACAGACCCAGTCAATAAATTTTTCCCCGATCACTCCATGACGCCGGAACCGAACCCCGAACACCATGCCGGTGTAAGGATCACCGATGATCATGTCTCCCTGCCACCCCGTGCAAGCTTGATGATAACCGTGTACTGTAAAGATGCTGCTGCTGACGTCGACGCTATCGTAGAAAGTGACCAAAGGTTGCTTCTCGACCGTGGTGTCACCGTCGCAAGAGGCATTGCGCGATTTAAGCAGTGCCAATACCACGTTTCGGTCACTAGTTTCACAGAGGAGTACCGGCATTTAAGCAAGGGCGCTGCAATTGCGTTCCTAGAAGAAACACAAGAAGCAAGTGATGTGATCGCGGCCGTCGACTTTCAACGCGCATCCGGAGACACCTTCAAGGTTCCGCATCCCTTCGACATGAATCCGGCACTACTGCAGGACAAACAGAACAAATTATTGGCTTTGCTGCGTCGCTACAACGAGTGTTTTTCCTCGAACTCAAAATTACGTCATAAACCTCTGGCGAAGCAACGAATAAGAACCGAAGATGGAGCCCGACCTACCCGATAGTTACCGAACCGCGCGTTCTCACACGAGCGGGAAGCCATCCGGACTAAAGTGGAATACATGCTCAGCGACGACATTATACAGCCATCAAGAAGCCCCTGTGCTGCGCCGGTCGTACTAGTGAAAAAAAAATACCGCACAATAAGGTTTTGCGCTGAATACCGGCGACTGAACAAAATCATCAAAAAGGACGTTTACCTCTTGGCACGAATGAACGACGCCCTTGACCACCTCTGCCACGCGAAGTACTTCTTATCGATGTACCTGAAGACCGGCTACTGGCCAATTGAAGTGGACGACAGAGACCGAGAGAAGACTGCATTTATAAACGCAGACGGCCTATACGAGTTCATGGTGATGCCGTTTGGGCTGCGCACGGCACCGGAAACGTGTCAAAGAGTCATGGACACTGTGTTAGCTGGCCTAAAGTGGCACACTTGCCTCGTATACCTCGACGACGTTGTGGTATTCGCCCGCACTTTCGATGAACACCTTGGAAGGTTGGAGTCCGTGCTCGAGGCTATTCACTCGTCGGTGTTAACGCTGAAGCCTGAAAAGTGCGCTTCGGTTATGAGGAACTAAAGTTTTTAGGTCATGTCGTCAACGCCACGGGAGTTATCCTTGAACCTGGAAAAAACTACAGCAATAGCGAACTTCCAAAGACCAAATGCAAACAGGGCGTGCGAAGATTTATCGGAATGTAGGCATACTACCGGCGCTTCGTCGCAAACTTCGCACGAATTGCAGAGCCACTCACCCGCCTGACAAAAAATAGCACCCCTTTCAGCTGGGAAAGCGCCCACGAAAACGATTCTGCGAGCTGACACAACTCCACCAAAATCTGCCCGTGCTCGCTCCTTTCGACGAGAACGCCGAAACGCAAATGCACACTGACGCCAGCGATATAGGCTTCGCTGTCGGCCTCGTCCAAAAGCACAGCGGTTGCGAAAAAAAGTGATCGCCTTTGGTAGCCGTGGTCTCTCGAAGGAGGAAAAAAACTACTCAGCCTCTCAGAAAGCCTGCCTCGCCATTATATGGGCCACTTCCAAATTTCGCCTATACGTGTATGGTAGACCATTCAAGGTTGTGACAGACTACCATGCATGGGGTTGGATCGCCATTTGGAAGTACCCCTCTGGACTCCTCGGGTGGCGGAGCTTGCCCCTGCAAGAGTTCGACATTACAATCGTCTACAACTTCGGGAGAAGACACTCCGACGCCGACTGCCTGTCCAGTGCCCCCGTCGACCCACCACCACAAGACTCCGATGAGGACAGCGCGTTTTTCGGAGTCGTGACGCAAAGCGACCTATCCGCCCCGGAGCGTGCCGACCTCGAGTTACGGGTCATGATCGACTATCTCCAAGGGCACAACGTCGCCGTGCCTAGGGCGCTCAAACGGAACTTACCAGCATTCAGCCTCAAAACATCCGTCCTCATGAAGAACAATTTCAGCCCCGGAACAAGAACGAATTATCTACTTGTGATCTCCGCAGGCCTTCGTGACAACATTTTTGAAGCGTGCCACGACGACCCGGCTTCCGGATATCTCGGAAAAGCCCGAACTATTGGCAAAATCAAGGCGAAGTACTATTGGCCCCGCCTTACATCCGACGTCACCCACTACGTTCAAAGTTGCCGTGATTGCCAGACACGAAAAACGCCACCGACAAGACCCGCCGGACTTCTGCAGCCGATCGCCATTCCATCGAGGCCCTCCCAACAGATTGGAATGAACCTTCTATGCCCATTCCCTACGTCACGATCCTGAGAACAAGTGGATTGTTATAGCGACAGACTACATGACGCGCTACGCAAAGGCCGCAACTCTTCCCAGGGGTACTGCACAAGAAGTCGCAAAGTTCTCCACTTCATGAACCAAGTTGTGCTGCGACATGGAGCCCCTGCAGTCCTACTCACGGACCGTGGAACGGCCTTCACTGACGAGCTTCTGCAAGGAATCTTGCGCTACAGCAACACGGATCACAGAAGAACGACGGCGCACCACCCCGAAACGATCGGACTAACGCAACGTCTGAACAAGATGATATCGGATATGCTGTCTATATAAGTCGACGTTGAACATAACACCTGTGACGAAGTGGTACCGTACGTCGCGTTTGCGTACAACACGGGTTTCCAGGAAACTAATCAGATGACACCGTTCGAGCTTGTCTACGGAAGACGGCCGACTACGATGCTTGACGCCATGCTTCTGCACGTAGAAGACGGCTACCTCAATGCCAACGTCCAAGGATACCTTCAGTGTGCGGAGGAGGCCCGCCGGCTCGCTCGAGTTCACACAACAGACCAGCAGCTGTTGGATGCGAGACGCTACAATCTACGACACCGAGACTCCGAGTACCGCCAAGGGGATCGTGTGTGGTTTTGGACTCCCATCCGATGATTTCGACTCAGTGAGACTCTTCTACGATGGTATTTCGGACCCTACCGGGTTCTACAACGTGTTGGCCAACTTACCTACGAGTGATTACTGATGGTGATTCCGGAAGATCACGACGACGAACCCGGCCCGAAGTCGTCCACGTGGTTCGCATAAAACCTTGCTACGTACGATGACGGACTTATATTTTTAATTTCTTCGGACTGTCGCTTATGTTAGCACCGGGTCGATGCACTCTTACAGCGAGGGGGGGGTCATGACGCGAACCATGTATTGGGTTTGTTTATTTAGGTTTTGCTTTTACCGCCCGGCTCCGCCGGTCTGTGTTTTCTGTGTTATCCGTGTGCGAACGGACGCGCGTCTTCCATTCTTTCTTTCGATGCCGCATATGTTATCTCTTCTGATAGGGAGAGCGTTCCGAACTATCGTGAACAGCCTAGAACAATCTTTTTTGTTCTGGATGTAATTCGGTGGTTCCCGAAACACTCACGCAGAAAGATAAATTTCCGCGGAGCCCACGTCGCGGCATTCGATTCGCCGAGATTCGCCTACGCACGTCAATTTGTTGACTGCTGCTTCGCCGCCCGTGTATTTTTTGAGTGGTTAGGGGAGAACAAGTTCCCTCCGATAAACTTGTTTTTGCTTGAAGACAACTCCTTCGTCTTTGGCCAAGTGACAATATTCTTTTATTACTCTATGAGAGTACATCGAAATAGAAAAAAAGTATTAAAGCCATCAGACAGCTTTACATGGAAGAATCGCGTGACAGAGAAACTAGGCGAGGAACGCCAATCCAACAGCGCATGAAAAGCCCATGCAGAGGGATTACAACTTTGTTTTAATCGAAAGATTTTGTGTTTTATAGCGACCCCAGCAATTGTCTGACAACCAATTATGCCGTATTCACTGAGCAATTATTCAAGTTATGGTAAAATTTTCTCCCGCCAAATAGGGCTTTTTGGGGATGTCAGCAATGAAGTCATAAGTTGGCATATTCAAACAAACTTCCACTGCGTTATTCGGCTGTGCAGCCTTGCTTGCCGTGAGTTGCCAAGGTGGCGCTATCATACTCATCCACGAACCGTTGTCCGCCGCTTCTTTGTTTTTGACCGTATTTAACCCCGGCTTCTTTTTTTACAGTCGTTTGTAATAGATTAGTGAAACATGGCGTACCCTTGGCAACAGGGTCACGGAAAACGACGCCGGTTGCTCCAATCTGACAGTGTCGTGTAAGACAAATCCAAAACGGCGGACTGCTGTGCAGCTAAAACAAGCATAGTGCACCCAGTACCAACATCAGTGCGGGTCGGTACTTCTATGCTTACGTGTATCTTCGTAACTATCATTGTTTACCGCAGCATTCTTACTACTGTAAAATGAATATGCATTATATTTAAGCGCAAATAGCTCGTCCGGCAAGCTTATAAGACGTGTTTAATCTGCGTTTGCTTTGGCCGCTCTCAGCCAATCGTACAGCTGCGCACATGTGACATCACAGCTTCTGTTGCGAGAAATGAGCTAGTGGGTCACTTTGGCATTCCTTCTTTTCCTGTTTGCATAAGTTATTTTGAGCGAAGTGTGCGTTAAAACGTGTGTCAGCATGATTCTTACGAGGCGATCTTCCGAATGTACCAAACTTGTTTTGTTTTCTGCATGGCCCTCTAAGCAATCTTTCGGTGGAATGTTTTTGAATAAATTATCTCTGAACATTCGAACACTCTACCTAGTTGAACAACAAGCCCCCGTACAAATGCAACACTAACAAAATTGTCAAAAGTGCCTATCGAGCCGCATCGGCGCACGGTAATGCGCACGGGCACCAGCGAAGGCCACGGCGAGCCTCGCGTTATAAAACGCCAGCCATGCCGAATGACGTTACGCCGGTTGACATGGCCTCGCCCAGGGCACCGTGCTCTAAACGGTCTATAGCTCGGAGGAGTGTGTAGAGGCCACTGCATAACAAATTTTAGGAAACACAAAGTTGTTAACCAAACAATACCAAGACTAACAGGTTTTTTGTTGAGACTTACGGCGGGAACGCCGGGTATTCCTAACGGAAATACAATACGCAAGGAACTTTTGCAATAAAGGTAAAAGCGTGTGAATAAGCCTACCGAAAAAGAAGTTTGACGAAAACTAAATTATTTTAGGGATGTTCTGCAAAAGATGTGGAGTTTGAAAACCTAAGGCTATGTTCAGATTACCGAAGCAAAACCCGTAACGTGATCTATGGACGTAAAAAGTTATATGTCACGTAGTTCGTTTGGCTAACACGTGAAATGACGTCATTCTTTAAATTTATTACGACAGTGGCGGCAACAGTCTGAACCCGGCCTAACATTTGCTTACAGCAATATGTGCGAACAAATTTTGTGAGGAACGATTCAAGTTCGATAATATAACCTCATTTACACAGTAAAATCAATATATAAGACAGGATCTGGTCCTCCTGCATAAAATATCTTGAGGCGTAAGCGTTTCTAATAAAAACTTTCTATTTTGAAAGGAAATTTCTGTCAAAATACGAATGTTTTTGGGAATTCCACATTACGTTTCCTTTGAATGTCACATACTTCAGTTCTAGGGTGCAACTTTGGTCGAAATTGCTTTTGTTTGTAGTGGCCCATCCTATATTCACCTGTATGTAAATAATGATATGTGGTGAGGAGCTAAATATCCCTTCAAATTGATAGCCAAACATTTAAAGCGAGGCAGCCTTCCCTGAATGAAGGATGAAGTTGGGGTTTCTTCATAGTTGCCTAGCGGTCTCTTCTTCGAACATTTACTGTTCCGATGCCAGAAAAAGAATTCCAGGGTACCAACCCGACTGATTTTGAGCTAACCGTAGTGAAAGCGGCGACGGTGTACACAAGGGTATGTAGGCCCGGGAGCAGCCCGCCATAGAGGATGCGGAAGCATAATAAAAATAGAATGGCCGGTCGTCAATGCAACACGTCTATTATAAAAGAAGCCACCCCGCCTTCGGGTGAGACCGATTTGACGACTTCGGCCGAGCTCACAGCGGGGCTGCAAACTAAGAGTCATAAATTGTGCAAGCTGAACACCGAGATTTACGGAGCGAACGCCGAGATATACGTGGAGTTCCCCAAAGAGGAGTTTGCTACACAGTATGTTTTGATGATGGTTGAATGTTTATGGCGCAAGGCCAACAGGGGCAAAGAGCGCCAAAACAATAGTCGATGATAGGGGTGAAACCTTAAACACTAAGTAAAATAAGCAAAAGCAAAAGTAAAATCACAAAACGACAATGAGCATACAGAGTATGTTTTAATTATAGAGTACGATAATGCGCTAAATTAGTGCGAGGCCCGCTAAAAGCTGAAAAGGAAGCACTCCTGGGTCTAGAACGCCTGCAGGTGTCGACAGCGCAAGCATCTCCTGTGGTGGGTCCTCCGTGCATGGGTGTAATCACTACAAAAAGTCGGCGAAACTATCAGCACTACAGCTGCAAACGTTCTGCAATGAATTGTTCCATCGGCGAGTGTTCAGTCGCTGATTAATGTAGTCGTTTTTAAAAATCATGGCCTACGGAGAGCTTTCGCAACCTTTCGATCTTTACTGGTTGGTTGAGCGGATGGTCCTATTTCCTGAATAAACGCGACTAAAGACCATTACAAATGAACCATGAAACTTTGTTTTCATTGCTTTCTTTACGCGCGCCGTAGCAACTGGCACCGATCAGATTGCTCCCTTTAGTAGTGGCACTCAAAAATATCAAAGCACTACGGTTACTCCTCAATCAGCTGCACTGTGACGTGCGTAGACCATGGCAGCGCCGACGGTTTCTTTGCATACCTATTTAAATGTGATCGCACACTTGCTCGGGAGACCGCTACCATCGGATGCTATAGTTCATTACCACCGACAAACAGTCAATATATTGCACAGATCACATTGATTGATTGATTGATTGATTGATTGATTGATTGATTGATTGATTGATTGATTGATTGATTGATTGATTGATTGATTGATTGATTGATGATTGATTGATTGATTGATTGATTGATTGATTGATTGATTGATTGATTCATTGTTCATTCATTCATTCATTCATTCATTCATTCATTCATTCATTCATTCATTCATTTGACGGTTTAATGCGATGACCCAACCCAGGTGATGAGGCGCGCTGTAGTGGAGGGCTTCCGTATAATTTTGGCCACCTGGGAATCAGAAACCTATCAGGACCTTCATGGGGAAATGCAACCGTCGTTCAGCTAATCCGTTCCTTCTTGATTTGATGGCAAAATAGAGGTGCTTTGACACACCTAATGGGTCATATAGAAGCCGTTGCCGTAACTCACTCGCTAAGACTGTCCTGCTTAGTTCAAGGCCGCGGGTTAGCTTACAGGCCGTGGCGCCCTCTTTTCTGATACAGGCGAAAAGCACAAACGCCCGTGTATTCAAGATTTCGACGCACATTAAAGATCTCCAGGCAGTATAAATTAATCCGGGTTCATCCACCACGGCGCCTTTCATCACACGTGAAGCGTGGGCACGTTAAATACCACAATCAGCGAAATCAATGAATAAAAAAGAGGGTACAGAGAGAATGATGATTACACCGCAAAAGTACAGGCTCACACGATTTTAGCAGATGAAACGAAAATTTTCCTGGGGTAAGTACGGGCTTCTCAGGCGTGTCCAATTGTTTTTTGGCCGACGCCCTCCCTGCGTGGACAAGGTTGTCCACCGCCGCAGTGAGTAGCGAAAGTGTTGCTCAACAGAATGCCACCACGATCGACGAGTGGCTACGTCCGGGCGTAGTGGAGACATTACGTCTGTTGCCGGCAATCAATAAAGTCTCTTTCACTTCACTTCACCTGGGTCGCTCAACCACACTACAGAAGGTAGCGATCGTGAAATGTGCTATGGAGAGATTAAAAAGTTTGAAAATCATAGACTGTTTTTTGATAATAGTAGGTTTCAGGTAAGGGCCGACTATTTCATTTGAAATCACTTTGAAGCCATTATGATGATACCTCTGTATACACATCTATTGGTTTCACTGCATTTTGCTGGTCTTTTTGTTTGTTGGACAGAACGCTTTATCTGAGGCTTCCGCGGGTGCGTTGGTCGGGTATGTCTAACAAAGAGCTTCGGTGACCTCCTAAAATTGACATATTAGCATATTTTTGCAGCACCGATGACGATCTTCGCACGATCAAACAGGCCAAGTGCCCCGGAACAGGCCTCTATGATGCGGATAACATTTTGGGAGGGCAAAAGGCTTTGAGAGTGGTTGTCCCGGCCCATCTTTAAGGTTCCCCTGCGTGAGATATATGCAGGGGGAAGCCTCATATAATTTCTGCTTCAAAGTGATATCTGGTGAAGGTGGCTCACAGTCCTGCTTGCTACTGCTGTTAGGCATATGGTGCTTGCTGTTTCTAATTATGGCCTTGCTACGTGGAAACCGTCTGGTAATGGTTCACCGGGAAGGACTTCATTACGGTGTCCACAATGAAATGGGGCAGCGTCCGCAATTAGTGATGCTGGAGCTTGATCAGTCTACCAGTTTAGTTCTTTTCACTTTGTAATGTCTAAAGAATTGGAAAAGTTAGGTACTGTAGCGGCAGTGCGCTGAAACTTTGTTTTCCATCTTTGTTCTTAATTGCATGGTCGTGTGGTTTCGCGTCGAGTATAATCTCTTCCCATTTAAACCGTGTAGCAATTTGAGTCAGGACGCTTGGTGCCTATGCATGGCTGAATGTGTTTGTTGAATTATTTTGGGTCCTCTTCGTGTTCTTGGATTCAGTAGAGAAGGTTCGCATGTTCTACGTTATTACGCATAAGTGGGGTGTTCTCGAAGCTTTCGTATCACTGCGGGGGGTGGCTTTCATTTTATTGTAGCGCGTTTGCAGCACTAAAGTTTAGCGAACGGTGTTCTTTTCTCCGGTCTTGCATTGTATTTTTCCGATAGTGAGGCTCGGCTCTCAATTCCTTACCGTGATTGGGCAACGTGCAAAGGGCTCCCCCTTTGTTAAACAGTTTTCACGGGCCCTTTAGTAGTTGCGGATACCGGTTCGGTCAATGGCGTCCTCCTTCATTTAATCCAATGTTGGACACTGCCGAGTCGGCGATGGGGGTTCGTTTCAAGGCTTCTTGCAACAATGACATAGAAAGCAGTTGACAAATCCCTGGTACTTGCACAGAGGCCATAAATTTTATTTACTTAACAATTATGATAATATTACCATGTACGGATATTAGAACACTTGTTTGACAACGCTTGGTCGTCACAGAACAGGCTGAGACCGTTATCGCTGCTATAACGAAACACGCTCTCAGCAGTATAACAAAAGTTGAACAACTGGGGACCGTGTGACTGACAACGAGAGCAAGAAGTTGAAACGGCGCGCGGGTTGTGCGCGAAACTGATCGCGAGGGAAGGTGTGGTTCTGTCCCGAGTTCGCATGCTGGAGTGTTTTGCATCAAAACGCGAAGAAGCGAAAGGAGAAAAGAGGAGCAACCAGGGGGTAACAGTAAAGAACACCGTTGAAGTAATTAACACGAAAGGACAGAAAAACAAATGCGGAGAAAGTGACGCCACTACGATGGTGGAGTACGTGAGTAATAATAGGTATCTCCAGGTTTTTGCCTTCGAAGGATATCAGGACAATAAAATAGACATAGAAACACACCTTTTTGTAAAATTTTTTTTGTAAAGCTTTATTAAGGTCATGCAAATTTAGTGTGCGCCTACAAATCAAAACAAAGGATTGCATGAATGCACGCATAAATGAATGATTGCATGAATGAATGAATGAATGAATGAATGAATGAATGAATGAATGAATGAATGAATGAATGAATGAATGAATGAATGAATGTTTCCTTCCAGAACAAGGCTTCCTTATATTACTATCGATTCATGAACCGCATGATGCTTTTATTTACTTCTTGTGGCTTGTACATCGGGCGTAGGTTTGCTATTGAGTCATAGTTATTTCCGTTGCGCAGGTCTGTGTCCTTGGCTGCATACTGAAGTTTTTTGTCGACTGGAAGCGCCTGGCGGAAGAGTCTGGATTCCAGGAAGGTCAAGCTTACGCATTCGGATCAGCTGCGCCATTGCCCGGAGCTTATGCAGCGCAGCCCGAAACATATCCAGCACCGCCCGGCGCTTATCCAGCGCAGCCCGGAGGTGTCCCTGCACCTGGACAGGGGGCCTACCCTACGCCATACTAGGCGAACCCACCCCAAGGTGCCGGCGTTGCTCGGCCTGAAGAGTACCCGCCGCCCAAAGTTTGTCCGAATAAACGCCTCCGATTAGGCGCGCTTAGCGACAAGTCATGCTTCGGACCTTTTTTGAGCGTTGGGAACCTGCCTTTGCGTGTCTTCAAATCACCCGGATGCGCGTGATTCGAGTCGCTTGACGCGATCTTTACAGCAGAACCACAGTCTTAGAACTCGCGTGTAACAGTTTGTGGCAAAGTGAATCCAACCTCAGTTTTGTTTCACGCCGTTTGAACCTCGGATGATAATCATACGTCGCAATGGCAGAACACCTGGCGGCACGTCTCGCCGGGTTACCCTACAAGACATCCTTTAACACGTTGTGCCCTATTGGGGTACTGGGGTGTTGTAGTGGAGTATATACTGCACATGTCACTGCAGGATACCCAAAGCTGAAACTTCAAACCTACTCACCCTTCTACGTCAATGAGTGCTGCTACGAATTTCCCCGTACTTTTTCTTCTTTGCGTCTGTCTGAAATGAGCTCTGATTGTTTTGTGTTGTCTGTAGCGTCTCCTGAGGCGCTGGTTGGCGTAGTGTTAAAGGGGTCGTGAAGAGAAAATGCATTTGTCCTTGCTTAATTTTGTCTGCTTGAACGACATTTTAGGAACATAAATTCCAAATATTTTCACGATTCATTGCTTCTGGAATTTAGGAGGCGCCTTTGAAATTCTCGTTTTGAGGCGCATCGCAAGCGACCATGCGCGCATCGTCGGTCGGCAGCGCAACTAGAGTGACGTCACGTCAAGTACATTAGAGAGTTCAACGCGTTCAACGTTCTTTGTGTATATTGTTCTGCAAAGCTGCAAACCCGATATTTTAAAAATAATGCGTCCTTTATTCGTTGCCAAAAAATAGTTTTCTATCCACGTGAGCGGTGTCGTGACCACTTCCGTTGTCTGGCAACCATTGCAGCAAAACTCAGACTTACTGGCCGTTTGTACAGTTTTTAGCGCTGAATTTCACGTTCTTTCGCCTAATTCTCTTCGGAATCTTACCTTTTTTTGTCTGAAATGGCACAGAACCGCTCAGGCAAAAAAAAAAAGTGCCCCGTATGCGATTCGAACTTGCGGCCTTCGAACCAGCCCAACATTGCGGGCAGCCTAGTCAGATACTCTATCCACTACACTACCGACGTGAAAAGCGCGCGCGGCGAAGAACTGCTATATAAAAGCCTCTTCGCATTTGTAACCCAGAAGTCTGTCGCGTTTTCATAAATTCTAATCAACCCAGAGCTTTAACCGCCAACTTACTGTTGAACGCTTCTGCAGTAAGCCAAAGGGGAGCGTATGTAATCAACGAAACTAGAGTGTACTAGAAGCTGTAGAGTTGCCCGAGCGGCGGCATCTCCCATTGCTCCGCCGGGTCGACTTTTGCGCAGAAAATAAAACCGGCATAGCGGCGGCGCTGCTGTCGTCGACAACTGAATAGCCGGCGCTACCCGGCACCAGCTCCCAGCCTGCGCGCGGCAATATTTGCATTGCTCGCTGCGGTGTTTTGCACTTGCGAAGCTGATTTATTTTGTATTATGAGGTTTAACGCGCCTGCGCTACACCGGCGATGAGGAAAGCGGTACTGGAGTACTCTGGATTAATTTTGACCACCTGGGGAACTTTAACGTGGGCCGAAATCTCGAAGACACGGGCGTTTTTTGCTTTTATCCTCCATCAAATACGCGGCCGGGAAGCGAACCTGCGCCTTTGGACAGCTGATTTAGAAAGTAGACGCAGAAACGTTATGACTCCAATTGAGCGAACTTTAAACTAGTACGACCCGACATTAAATTATCGACCCCCCAACGATACTTTCTCATTTTTATGCGTTTTCTGAAAACGTTAGTTGTTGATATACAGTAATCTCTCGTTAACTCAAAGTCGTAAAATTAGCTGAAAATTTTGAGATAAGCGTGGAGTTTCGAGTTAAGTCAAATGCAGAAAATTTGTAGCCAGGTCCCTGAAATAACAGCTAGTGCTGCTAATAAAACTATTGCACAGGGAAGATTTCGTAATAAAGGCAAAATAATTCACAGGAAAAAGAAACTTTTATTGTTACCGAAGAAAGAACTGTTTTGCGCTCGGTTGTTTCGCGTTCGCATCTACACCCAGAAAAGCGTACCCGAGCTTCTCAATGCATCGCATGAATTGGTGGTCGCCACCGCTGCATTCTACCTTGCTACAAAGCAGACGCAGCATGTATGCTGTTTCTGCCGTTGTAGGCACGTCTGGAGGCTCCTCCTCGTCCACATGATCAGCTGCGTCGTCCACAGCTACCTCGATGATATACGCGCCGGACAGCATTCCGGTAACGGGGACGCGTAGTCCGCGTAAACTTGCACTTCACGACCGCGTTCGGCGAGTAGTGGGAGTAATCACTCGAACGGGGACCTTATCAGCTGCCTGCAGCGGTTGCCTTGTGTCCTCTCTGCCAGTATTTCGAGACATCCGTGGTCCTCCGAAAAAACGTTTCGAGATAAAGCGGGCAAATGCGTAGCGCTTATGGGAGGTAAACACACGGTGAGAAAAAGTTTCGAGAAGATATTTTGAGATAGGAGAGTTCAAGTTAACGAGGGAATAATTTGACGGACAGGCACCAGGAATATGTTTCCCTTCCCCTTCTTGACTCTGCGCATGAAGCAAAAGCGGCGGGGCGCATATTCTTCAGCCTGCCAAAAGTTTACTGTTTGTTTGCGGTCCTATTTGGAACGAAAATACCAAGAGCCTTCTTCTGGGATACCCCTAACATTGATGCTTGTACTGTCGTTAGTGGGCTCTTTGTTATTTTATTAACCTGCTATGCCGCATATTGCAGGCACTTGGTAAGAAAGTGTGTACTGAAAAGGAAGTGTCAAGTCTCCGGGACCAATCCTGCATGCCAGGGGATGGTGATGATGAAACAACATTTATTGAGACCAAAAGATTTGGTGGTGCCCACAGGCACCAGACGGGGGTGGTTCCCAATTCACGGGACCTATTCGCTCAAGGAGTGGGGGTGGGGAGTGGAGGTAGGATAGGGGGGTGTAGCGGAGGGATTGGGGGGAACTGGACTCTTGAGGAACGTGCATTCCGCCATGACGTGCGACAGGGTGCCTTCGGTCTGCTTGCTTTCTAGAAAGGACAGGTGGCGTCGTGTAACTCGGGATACATTCGATGGAGCAGGGTTGGTTGCGCGAGCGACCCCGCCTGCACTCTGCGCAGGATCGTTTGCTGTTTCCTGGTTAGAGAGCGGTGCGGTTCGGGTAAGGTGCGCCGTTCTTCCCTGTACGCTCGAGTAATCTCTCTGTAGCTTGTCATTGGGCTCGGGGTGTCCGCATAATCGCACGACTCGGTGGCTGCCCGGAGAGTCATTTCGCGGGCGTGGTAGAGGGGAAGATGCTGCTGTGTTTACTCCCTCATGTAATTTAGGGGGACTTCTGAATCCTTCCATGCATTTTTTAAGGTTTATTAGCGATCTAAACGTCGTTTTCACTAGTTGCTTCGGCGACAAGAAGCTTCACCATGACAGCGTTATGGATATGCTGCAGCCCTTATTCACAACAAACACCTTGACGGTGTTGGTTGCGCCCAGAACGTGAGACCTTGACAGCAAATTTGGTTGCGTTCTGTATACATTGTTACACGGATTCATTTCTATATAAAAGGTTTAAACGAGTTCCGTGATTACATCGCTAATGATCGAGGGCGAGTTATGAAAATGCGTTGCCCAAAAATGTCAATTTAAATCTCTATGTTAGCGTTATTCCTAGACCTTTACCTGTGTAGACTTTTTGCATGATTTCCCGCGTTACATTTCATTTGCTGGTCTATTAAAAAGGAAAACAGAATGTGTATTTTGTTCTAGTTCCGTTTATTTGAACCTCCATGTTAGCGTTCTTGAACCTTTACCTTTATAGTAGACGTGTCATATTTCATTTTTGCCATGGTCAATATATATTATTTTATGTGCGTGTAATTGTGCTCCCCACATACTTCTGGACTAAATTTGTGTTAATTTGATTCAACTCTTCTCTTTACCGAATTTGGTGGGTGGTGCGATTCATAAAATGTTGTGGGAATAGTTCTATGAACGACGGTCATTGGGACGACTAAGCTAACCGCTGGGCTAACCCCCTTTCAGTTAAAAAGATAGATATCTCACTTCCGCGTGTCATTTTCTGTTCGGCCACCATGGTGACCCGTAATTATCCCAATCGGCCCATTGCTTAAATACTGCTATAATAACCACTCACGCCATAAAAACAAACGCAACTTCTGATAATAACTCACATAACTGCAGACCGAGCGTAAATTGCAAGACAATAAGAAATTCTTCTGAAGAGCTATCATCCCAGTCCTCATATTTTTTCGTGTCATTTGCGTCGGCCAATTATGTCCACCAAGCAGCACAATAAGGACACAATCATAAAGCAATCATGAACTGGTTGATATCAGGCAATTTCACGCAAAATACGTTTTTATGGAAAATTGGAATCGCGAAAATGTCTCTCCATTTACTTTTTTTACAATCCGCTACTAATGCTGCACCAAAGGAAAATCCGCAATTTTTCTTGTTGTCGAGCGAGAAAAGCAAAACTAACGCAAAATGAGCTACAGCGTTTACTTATCATTTCTTTACCCACAGTCTACTGTACCTACAGTATATTTAAGCAATCGGACGACCCGCCGAATAAATTTCGAGCGCTCGCGGCAGCGTTTCCTGGCCCGACTGGGCACGCGGCCGTGCGCGCGGCCAGCCGCCGCTTTCCCTTTCAGTGGTCGTTGACTACAGCGCCGCCGCTATTTTCTGCGCGAAACGAGCACCTCTCCGGGTGGCCGGTCGGGCCATGGGTCGGGCCACTACGAAACAGCGTTATCAGCATTGTTTATTGCAGGAAACAGGAACGCAATCGTCAAACTGCGTGATGGCGGGAATCGGCGCTGCATCGCTGCTTCTCGCTAGTTATTGTTGCGCTTGATGAGTAAATGATGGATGGGTTTTAAGTTCCGACTACTCGAAGTTCCTTCGATAAACGTGTTTATGTAATAAATTGTCACTTTAAGCGTTCGGTCATTTATCTCGTCAGGTCAGACGTTTCACGTTCGCGCAACTCACGTATACGGGCTACGTGAGACAGATGTCGGCAGACTTGTGCAAGAATATCGGCTAGCAAAACGACAGTTTAGACTCAAGCGAGACAGCGTAAACAGTTTACGAATGCAGTTTAGGTTAAACGCGGTTACTTCTGCCTGCGCCACTCGCCCGCGTTGTTGATTGAAAGTTCGACCATGTTGATCAGTCGTATCGGAGATCAGACATGTCCCCGCTTAGTTGCAGGGCGAGTTTCATCATGGCGCCGGTGTTGTAGCTTTATCTGACCCTTTGCGGGCCCGCCCTAGGCCGACATATTGTGCAGACGAGGGAGAACTATGATTGGCTGCTTACTGACTTACTGAAACGTCACTTCACGAGTTGAGAGGAAAGCCTCGGTGAAACCGAAACTGCATTTGTTTTCCTATTTGCCGATATCGGGAAACGAAACGGGTATGCATTGTTTGTTTATCAAGGCTCCACGGTTACAAGCGCACACACAACACAATTTTTTTGAAAATCTTTTCACGACCCTTTTAATTGCAGAACAACATACAAGCAGCATGTCAACTGTGGTGAAAAAGAAGGGGAAATTTCCGATAGTGCCTAAGTACAGTGCGCTAAGCTGTAAGCGCAGACCTTTCCAATTTGGATGCACTACTAAACACAGGTGAATTTGTGAATACCTTTCTACAGGGTTATTGTGAGCAGTGCCATATTGAAGTAAGCAGAACTGAGGGCCTCTCATAGGTACCCAGACCCCCTGCCTGTTCAATGAAATGGGGTACACTGTTCCTATAGAAGTTCTACTTTCTTTCTTTCTTTCTTTCTTTCTTTCTTTCTTCTTTTTCTCTCTTTATTTCTTTCGACCCATCTTTCTATCTTTCCTTCTTTGCTTCTTTTTCTCTTTTTCTTTCCTTGTTTCCTTCCTTTCCTCCTTCCTTTCTTGATTCTCTCCTTCCTTCTTCCTTGCTTTCCTTACTTGCTTATTTCTGCTTTCTTACGGAACGCTGAGCGGAGGCCACAAGCTTGAGGCCTTACTTGGTTCCTGGCTGCGGGTAACAATACCATGCGGGCAGAAATATAAAGGAAACACTAGTGCAGAATGCACCCTTGCAGAAGTGCGACAAATCAACGGGATTAGTAGTAAAAAAACTGCAGTGGCAGTAATGCGCTTCGGAAGCGCATTGTGCGTATACTGTGCTCAAAATGCATATAATAGAAAATGAAATCTGACAAACTTTATAGCATCGCAACATTACTGAGTTTCTCAACGCAGTACAATGAAAGATCAAAGTATTGAATGCACGAAATAATGGCTTAATAATATATAATACTATTTATTGCAAGGATTTCTTCGATCTTCCTTATAATTTCAGCCATATACAAAGACTACTGTAATTAGAAATCTCTATTATGCATTTTTGATAGAATGAGAACATTATTAAGCTTTAAATGTGAGAGTGGTACCCAAGTCTGGGAATCCATGCGTTGCCATAGCCGTTTGTCCCGTGTCACCAGGAAAGTCAGATCCTCCGGTTTAGTTTGTCAACTGTCTCGCACAGCACAGGAAAGGAACGGGTGGAGAGGAGTCGTAGGGCGGCGTTGTGACCGCATTCCAGAATACTATGGTTGAGGGTACCTAGCAGTGGATAAAATTTACAACTGGTGCACTGTGTTATTGTCGGAGTGTTTTTCCTGAGTTGTACTGAGGAAGGGGTACATTAGAAGGCTTAAGAAAAGACATTTATGACAAGGCAAATGTCGAAACAAACAAAGCACAGTAAATGAAACCATTCACACACGAAAAAAGAAGAGGTAATAGAAAAAGTAGAAGTACGTCCCGAGGTCAACTGAATAGTCTCTTACTATATCTACAAGGTCTCACACAGAGTCCGTAAACATGCCTACTTAATGACCGACGCTTATGTGGAAAAGTTGCGTGGCTGTGAAGCGGTCATGAAGAGGTAGTGCCTCCGTGTTGTCATCGGGATCGTGCGACTGTGTTCGGGAGCGTTTCCATTACCAGTGTCGTCGTAGTGCAAGACGACGGTGCGATCCGGCTGACAGCAAACACGTTGCGGTCGCCGCTGGAGCCGCCAAGGCGTGCGTGGGCGAAGCGTCGATAGACCGGCGCCCATGCGTCTTCGGCCCGCACCCGCCCAATCTTCTGAGGGGACGTCGATGCCTTCGGTCGCGTCACCACAGGCTTCGCCCTTCAGGAACCCGGTGTCTTCCTCCGCCCTTGCCTAGACCTCGCCTTCCTTTTTCTCTTCTTCCATCTGCTTTGCTCGGGTGTGATTGCGGGAACTGCCCTCAACTTATGCAAGATGGGTGAGGGCACGGGATGTTTGTCTGCTGGACCGGTAAAATGAAGTAAAGTCCTGATATGTTGGAAGTGGCGTCGGAGCTGCAGTCACCTAGGGGGCTCTGTGCGCCAGTTTGCGAGCCTGTTGGTGAGCAGATTTCTTGCCTGTTACAGAGACACGGGCAGGAGTCCAAACAATCTCTACTCGGTGAGGTGGATGGTGGTGGTGAAAAACCCGTAAGGTCGTTGGTGCCACCATCTCTTAAATAAAACTACGTCAGGCTGCTTTAGAGTCAGTGATGATGACTGTGCTGGAGCATTGGATGAGGGCTAATGCAATGTAGAGTTCTTCGGCGTCACGAAGGAGCTCTTCTGGATGGATGCGCATGCCGTTGAATGGTTTTACTGCAAAGCAGTATGTCGCTCCCCCCCCCCAGTGTTTATTCCAGTGAATCAGATTTACTCGGCGCCACTCCGGGGCCACTTCTCGCCACCACCGACCCCTCTTGAGCAACGGTTTTCACAAACATTATACTTCTCGCGGCCACTGATGCTTCTTTCACAAGTTGCGCTGTCGGCTGACAGCGGTGGTAGCGCCGTTACCAGATGGTTGCGGAGAATGAATACCAGGGTGCATGGGGTAAAAACACCCGAAAGCCGCCGCCACCGCCGTCGCCGAGAATGTAGCCGCGGCCGTTGTCGCTTCAAATTCCACCTCGCCCACTCACCGCACACCCTTGCCACTTGAAAGCAACTTGCCCCTTTGGAACGACGGCATGAGCACATTATTCTTCGTTAGCTTTAAAGCCCTTTTGAGCGACATTGTCGTGTGGGCGGCCCTCGTTCATCAGCTGGTCATAGTTCTGGCTGAAAAATATTGACACATCATAGTATGCTCGCACATAAAGTAGTTCACTCTCCATTCGCCAGTGTATTTTACACGTAATTAGGCGCCTATCCCCCGTCGCCGCTTTAGGCGTGCACGGATGAGGGGTAAATGGGGGGTAATGCACGCACAGCAGGACTTCGTGGCGCTACCGATGACATACCCGTTGTGGTGGTAGGAGATTTAAGCGCGGCAGTCTCAATGCTCAATGCGCCCAGTCAGCTGTCTTCCACAATCGAGTGGCTTGGGCTCTGGGTTTGTGTGTTGCACAGAGAATGAGATGCCAACGACTGTGCAGCGAAAGGCACATCTACGTGTGTGTCCACTAGCAAAGAGGTCGAAGTCCTCGACGTGTTAGGTCACTATGGAACGGACGCATGTCGCTCGCTTGGAGGAAGAAGAGCGGAAAGTTAAGAAGCGTAACCCCCACCACAAGCGTGAAAGGGCGCGAAAAGCATGGAAAGTCGCTGCTGCCAACGTTGGCACCTCAAATTCCAGCTGTTCGTGTAGCTTCGAATACCTCCCGCACGAACAGCAAGTGGCCCCCTTAAAACTCAGACGTGGGTCAATATCACTCGTTCACCTTAAAGGGCTCTCAGAGCGACATGCTCAACACTATTTTTCACTTCGAAGCACCCTCGCTTGACCGGTGGCCGGTTTATGCGTGCATGAGTTGGAAGAGCAAGGTGGTAGGGGGTGGGCATGTGCAGATATAGGTTTCATACCCTTACTGATGACGTCCCATTAGGTTGGCGTGTGGTTCAACGTGGCCATAAAGCAGCCCAATGCGGAGGATTGGGTGTCATCTCTGGTAGAGAGGGTTGGGTTGGCGCGTTATACAAACAGTAACATGCCTACGAGGCGGGAGGGAAAGCGACTAATGAACTCATACTTCAAGCGAACTTAAACACAGGACAAAAAGGAAAAGATGAAAGACACGGTCTATGGTTGTCCGCTGGGATGCTTCCCAAATTTAATTTAGGTAATTGTATAGGTAGTATCGTAAATAACAAACAAACGTATTTTGTCTCGTGCACTCCGTGGAGGACGGGAAGCGCTGCTTTTCAGATCACCCTCAACACAGGGAAAGGGCACTAAATTTTTTGGATGTTGTCGCGGCAACCATGGTATTGTTGTCATCTTAGCAGGCCGCATCGGTGTAGGACACGTCAGAGCGATTGCCATATAAGTGTTCGTGGGCTTGGTTGTGGGCGGTCCTAAGCTCGGGACGGAGGTCGGAGTTCATATTCTTCGGTACGGGTCGCACGGACATAGGATTCCGTCACTGGTCTGAAAAACGGGCCAGGTGGGTTTGTTCGGCACAAGGGCAGTGGTAGCATTGCTGAACAGAGCGGCCTGCTTGAGTGTGTTTCAGACGGAGGCGCTAGCTTGCCAGGTAAACCTCAGTGATTTCCTCTGTGGCGTTGTAAAGACCCATTTAAAAAGCTTGGTTGTCGATGTACTCACTGGGAGCCCGAGGGACTGTTTAAATACTTTCCGAATGATGCTGTTCAGAGTTTCAATGTCAGAGTTGGTTAGGGCCATGGTTGGGGCAACGAAGGCGAGGCGAGATACGACAAAAGCTTGAATTGCTCTCATTGTGTACTATTTTTCCATTCCTCTATATTGTTAAATGACACGCATAATCATATGCGTGGACCCAAGAATTTGGTAGCCTAACAGAGGCTGCCAGTGAATATTGTCGGGTGATTCGTTTTGGTCATATTTGACAAATTTCGGCAGTGCTAACGCTTGTTTCATCTGCACTGATCTTGGAGGCGAGGTCGATTATGCTAATACTGGAAGTGATGTAACCAAAGCTCCCTTATTTAAGCCAAGAAAAGCTATCGCGCTTCATCGTTCCACCTATGCAAGCTACGGTAGCCGCGATTGAAATGGAATGCACCGCTAGATTTCGGGCGTTGATAAACTTTGTTTGTTACGCACCGATCTTGCAGACAACCCCATCATGCTGACACTACAAGCGGTGCAGCCAGAGCTTCCGTATTTAACTCGCAAAAAGCTCTTCGAAACCCCCGATCTTCCCGATGAAAGCCAAGGTAGCCACGGAGGAATGCGCACTTTCGAACAGAAAGAGCTTGTAATTTGCCTCAAGGGACCAAATTACCGCACGCTAAAAAAACTGACTGTTTTCTGCGAACGTAATGACCCCAAACCAGGAGATGGACATGCAATCCGGACGATGTCGCCTGCTTTCGGATGCTTTCTGGCGCTGCGTCAACGCTGATATCTGGCGAACAGCTTAGACATCGGCGTAGCTACATAGGAGCAGTGGGAGAGTGAACTTGCCAGCTCGGACCTAAGCAAGCAGCTTTGGCTCGCAGAAAGGGCGAAGATGGCAGGCCGCACCAACGGAGTCCTGGACTGAGGACCCCGCCCACTTCGAAGCTCGATCTACCTGTTCAATAAAGTTTTCTCCTCTTCTCCTCCTCCCGCGTCAGCTCACGTCGCCATGCATTTTGCCGACGCCGTAAATGCGGGGCGAAAAGCGCGGAAAATACGCTGCCGGTGGTTGCGGCCTCAGAACAAACCGTAAAATTACGGCGCCCACAACCCCATGGCAGCTGTATTTCCACCGCAACCCTGAAATTGCCTTAAATGCCGTAATCTAGATTGTCGGTAGATTTACTGTTTTCTTTAAAAAATACCCACGCTCAAGCTCTTCTTGTATATAATTGGCATCTAATATCTGTATTTACCAATAACTTCAGCATCTATTTCGCAACGCGTTTTATCAAGGTGGGTGTCTTTCAGGAACTAGTTTTTCCCTGGGAGGAACACAAGACAGGAAGTCGCTGCGCGGCGAGTTCGATCGTTCGACAGTTGTATTAGCTGCACTCCTAATCGATACGCGTGCTACAGGCCGGTGACGGCGCGGGTGTGCACGCCGTCAACTTTCGGTATTTCGGTGATTTGACTACCATGGATTTATCTACCGGACGAAGAAATACTGCCAAGTAGTGGAGGTAAGTGAGTACTAGTTAACCTTGTTTTCTGGTGACATGTATTTAACGCAGTAGAGTTGCTCTCTAACTTCGGTACGCATAAGCGGTTAGCCCTAACGATTTGACGGACTCGTGTTGTGCGTTGCGGAGATTTGTCGGTAGACCTTTGTACCTGGCTGCTTCGTTTGTAAACACAATCAATTCTTGCGCAATTTCGAGGCCCGTGTTTGTTGAAGTGTTTATGTTCTGTCCTGTTTTTCTAGGCGAATGCTTTGATATGAAATTAAATAAGGAAGCTGGAGAGTGCGAATATAATTGCGTGTGCGAATATACGCGCATGTGCGAATATAAGCGTGTATACGTTACACACCCATTGTGTACTTTTAGCGTGACATTGGTTTGTGTTTCGTTTCTGCAGATGCCGTTTTTTTTTCGTCATAATTCTGTTCGGTTAAAATACGTGAACAATAAATTGAATGATTGCCATGCGTGTAGCATTCAAATAAAATAATCAATCGAGTGAATTCCGAAAGTACAGCATTAGATTAAGATGCCGTCTGGATGCTTTTTTCGCGTTTCGATTGAATGTTCAATCTTTCCGAACGCTCAGTTTGGTCGTGAAATTTTGGAATGAACAACCTGTATGCAACCAGAATTTATTTTAACGTCAGAACTACACGCATGTCGTAACTGGTATAGTAGTATGAGCACCGCTGGTTGTGCTTCGTGCTCTTACTGCAGCATCGCAAACGAAAATTAACCTTTCAGAACCTTGTAAAAATATTCAAAACGGCTGTTAAATTTCTATCACTTACGGAATTTTCAGCTTTATGAATTTAGTGTGTAACACACTTTGGTGATCAGAGTAACACAGCATTTGGAATTTGGCAGGTTTAAGGCAGAGTATGATTCTGGTCTCTGGCCTGTCGTTTGCTAATAACTTACATGTTGCAGGCAGCCGGCTGGTGCAACTTAGACTATGTGTGAATGTGAGTGTGCTGTAAAAATTTCTTGCACTACTTTGATGCTTCCTTCTGTAAAACGTACACTTCAACTAAAAATGTAGGCCTAGCAGGACAAGCGAACAGGACAACATGATGAGTTTTTCAGTGATGTGCTTTTGAAGGTTTAGTTATGCATATATACCAACTAGCCCACCTCGCCATTCTGCTGCAGGAAGTATACGTCCATGGCAGTGACGCTGTCCGGGTTTGTGCATGTTTCCTTGTGCCACATTTTGTGGACATGGCTTCATCCGTGTATATATTGTCACTTCAATCCACCAAGCGGTTAGGATAGACACAGAAAAATATTTTGCAAGTTCAGATGGGACCTGTAGTTGGGCTAAAATGTCCTCAGAGTCCCCATTCACGAAATATAGTTCTTATATATAGTGGTACCTCACATTAGCTGTCATAGTTAGTGTTAAGGTTGCCTTAGGAGTGCCAGTGCTGACATTAAATTATATCCACTCCGCTCTCTTCCTGTCCCTTAATGTTGCACCCATCTTCTAGCGTTCTATTGCCTGCTAGGTCGTCCTTAATTTAAGTTAGACCCTTTAAGTTAGCCTGGAAGTTGTTAGCTCCGCAGGCGAGTACCGGTAGGATGCAGCTGTCATACACTGTCTTTTTCAGGGACAATGGTAGGCGGCCATTCTGTATTATACCAGTCCTTAAAAGCTGTATTAACAACACAGATGTTCCTGTACCCATGCCTAGATTGATGAACTGGCTTGCAAGGGAGGTGCTACTGCAGTCTGCACAAGGCGCCTTCTCAAGCTACTGTTGACGGTCAACTTGATGCAGGACTTCTCCGGGTTTGGGAAACAGCAAACACGCTTTTTCCAACTGCGAGTGGCATCCTGCATTGTGTGTAACTATATATCTTCGTGTAGTTACAGACATCAAATTCTTTCACCAGACAATGTATAGGGCCGAGATTTTTATTGTCAGTCACATCCTGCGCAAATATCAGCTTTGTCGACAACCTGCGGATTCTTTGTTTGTATTGCTAGAAGCGGTATTACATTTCTTTCAGTCTTTGGACAATGAAATTTTTACTCACTTTCCAACCAACCGGTCTGTACTATTTTGGCAGTGTCTGGCACCAGAACGAAGAACGCAAACTGTTCAAGAATCCCTACCATAACTGATGATGGAGGCATGCACCATTGAAACACAATTAAATCATTTCCGTGTGTCACGTGAACGGATGGTAAGGTGGTCTTTACCAGCTCGGAGCATTGGACACAGGGGAGCCGTTGACGTGTTTAACAACTTACATTTAATGCACACACAAAAAAACCCTCAGGCAAAGCACTCAATATTTAAACTACACACAAACGATAAACACTCAAACCTCTACAATCCCAAAATACAACTCATGCAAACCCCTAACTTAACAGCTCAATATGCAATTCAGATCAAAACTCAAAAGTCTCCACAATAAAGTTCTACACAATTCGTCCGACTCAACTTATTCTATCACCCTCTAGGTGCTCTCTCTAAACCACAACTCCCTAGTTGTGTCCTATGACTGCGTCCGTACTGGACTGGCCTACCCGGGTCGTCGGCGCTGACGCGTCGCACCCTTGCGTGGCCGTAACTCGGTGGTAGCCTTCCTCGTCTCGCTTCTTCGGTGCCGGCGTTCGATGCGCGCGGTCACTCCTTGGACGGCGTGGGCTCCACGCGTCCTCACTTCTTTCCTTTGTGGCTACCCCCTGGTAGCCGCTCTCGCTGGAGGTCCTTGATGCCGGCGTTCGACGCGCGTGGTCATCCCTTCGGCGGCGTGCTTCCTCGGTGGCTACCCCCTGGTAGCCGCTGCAGCTGGAGGTTCCAGGTAGGCTCGGCCCGAACGTAGCCTGTCGGGGCCATCAACACGAACGTCGACGGAGGAGGAGGACGAGGACGAATCACTTTATTGAGCCTTAGGCTGGTTTACGGAAGTGGTGTGGCCACCGGTTTGAGGCCGGCAGCGACGTTGGCAGCACGGGTGACCAGAAGTATCTGGAGCTCTGGGTCCGAGCTGCCCAGCGCTCCTTCCCACTGCTCTTCATTAACTACGGGTGGAAAGGGGTCTTGAGGACAGGCCCACATGGAATGAACCAACGTGGCTAGGTCCCCGCAGAGTGGACAATTTGGCGATGGGAATTGCGAGGGGTGAATTCGGTGCAGAAGTGCTCGGCAGGCCAAAGAGTGCGTCTGCAGGAGTCGCCAGAAGCGCTCCTGATCGTTGGTCAGCTCAGGGTGGGCAGGAGGGTATTGACGGCGAGCGAGGCGGTAATGCGCAGTGATATCATGGTACGTGATTAGGTGATCCCTGGCTGACCTGGCGCCGTGGTAGGGAACGAGGCTGGCACCGGCACGGATAGTAAGTCCTCGTGCTGTGTTGTGTGCGGCCTCATTTCCACCCAAGCCGGTGTGCGCCGGGGTCCAGACGATGTCTACAGGGAGGTCGGGGGATTTTGAAGGAGAATTTTGGCCGCCACGGGCGATATGTACCCATGGGCGAAGTTTTGAATGGCCGCTTTCGAATCCGTGATTATAATTGTGGGGTGACGGCCGAGTCGTTAGTGCGAGCGCTATTGCCGCCTCCTCTGCCGCTGCCGGGATAGTGGTGCGGACAGTTAGGGAGTTAGCAGGGGGGTCATTCGGGCTGTTAACTACTGCGAGGGCAAATGCGTCGAGGTGGCGGTATTCTGCCGCATCAACATATAGGATGTCGGGTTTAATGGGGAGTTTCTTGGTGAGTGCCCGCGCCCGTTGCTCCCTTCTACCTCTGTGGTAGGTGGGGTGCATGTTCCTCGGAATAGGACGGACACGGAGGCAGTCACGGATAGACCGCGGGATGGGGATAGCTAATTCAGAACAGACTGGGGCCCCGATACCAAGACGCATCAGTATATGTTGGCCAGTGGGAGTAGTTGAGAGACGACGGAGCTGATTGATATGATGCGCCTCGACCAATTCTTGGGCGGTATTATGAACCCCGAGACGCTCAAATCTGGCAGTGGATGCACTCAGAGGAATTTGTAGCGCAGCTTTGTAGGCCTTTCTGATAAGACAGTTAATTTTGGTCATTTCTGCATTCGATACACGCAGGTATGGGAGAGAATATGTTACACGACTGATGATGAAGGCCTGGATAAGCCTGATTCTCTCCATATCCTTAAGACCATGGTGGCGTCCGGTAATTCGTCGGATGAGCCCAATTGTTTGATTAACATGGGAGCTTAACTGCGAGATATATTTAGTGTTACTACGATTATGCCGAATGACGAGACCGAGGACCTTCAGGGTGCGCACCTCTGGGATCAAATGTTCATTCAGGTAAATTTTGATGTCAGGAGAATTTTGAGAGGTCGATTTGGCTGGTAAGAGGAGAAGCTCCGATTTTGCGGGAGAGCACTCCAGGCCCACCAAATGTGCTTCCTCATTCACGAGGCGTGCACCTTGCTGTAATGTTTCTTCAATGAGTGCATCGCTACCACCAGTGACCCACAGCGTAATATCGTCCGCGTATAGGCTATAGTGAAGGTGCGGAATTGTCTCAAGTTTCTTTGGGATATTGAGGAGAGCCAAATTGAAAAATAGAGGCGATAAAACGGCCCCTTGTGGAGTCCCTGTCCTTATATAGTCAATACGCAAGTTGTCCCATGCGCGGCCTTTCCTGATTGGCCGACCAGTGCGCTGCCACCTTTGCCCATGATTCCGCGGTGCGTCGGCGCTGGCGCTTGCTGATTGGGCGTTCCTGGCGCGCACTTCAAATGGCCGTTCCTTTGTTCTTTTTCATCGTTTTCTGGGGTTTTCTTGCATCCCCTCTCGGGGGGGGGGGGTGCCCTTCACACATGACACCGTGCTTCCATGCGTTTTTATTTTGTGTTATTGTTCTTTCAGCGTATCACTTGGTGTGAATCACGGAGTCATGAATATCTGTCTTTTAACTAATATTCAATCATTTCCATGTTCCCCTTTTTTGTTTGTTCCCAAATCATAACACTTTGTGTGAAATATGGAAATAGTGTAACTTTTTCTTTTCGTAACCAGAATTCAATAAGTTGTTTTTAAAGTTTTTTGTTGTTTTATTGTTGTCCTACCATTTCAAAAAGTGTGAATACTTTCATCACGTAAATTTCTACGGCACTTCTAACCGCCGTACAGTCATTTCTTTATACACACCTTTTCTATAGATCATTACCATTTCCCTAGATGTTGGTTGGTTTAAGGTAGCTTAAATTTCTATGGCACTCACAACCACCACTCAACACCACTTTTGTGTTTCCTAGGTGCTTTTGTTTTATTCTTCCACAAGCTTTTCACTACATGTGAACTATTTAGTTTCGTAAATTTGCTGTGTTTTTATAACCACCATTCAATCGATTTTTTTGTTTTCACTCATTTCTTGCGTTGTTTTTCACCCAAGTATTTTAATGTGCGATATTTCTAGTTGCATAACTATCTTGCGCTTGTACCCTGGGTTTACATGTTTGCTTTCCTTCCTATTTTTTGTCAACCTTTCTGCTGTGTGTGACTTATTTATAGTCATGAATATTGGTACTATTCTTGTAATTGTACAATGTGTACCCTGTGGGCCAGGGCAGATAGGAATGAAAATTAAAGTGGCTGTGTTGCGAAAGCATATTACATAATTTGGAAGTCAATATAAACTACTTTACCTGAACTCTTTTGTGTTTTATGTGTACTTTGAAAGTGTTCTCACTACCCAGCTGCAGGTACTTACAGATAGGACGGCAGACTGTCCTTTTAATTAGTTAAATTTTTTAATTGTTTCTGTGATAGTTTATTTGCAGAAGGCCAGTACAGCCGTGCTGTATGGTACAATTCGATGACGCTACTGTGGTTACCTTAGTGTCCAGGGCGCTTGTGCTGATCAGGACTGGTTTGCTGTTACTCACTGCCTCTTGTTTTCGATGGGACATTTATTGTTTAGAGCTGTGCTTTGTGTGCTTCTGCGAGAGTGTGTGGTCAGCTTGGCACTTCAGATATGAGACTTCATGCAGTATGCAGCACTTCAAAAGTGGAAACACATTATTCTAGAAACCAGGTGACAAGTAACAGCAAACAGTGCTCAATAGCTAGTAAGACATGTATTTGAAGTATATATGCCGACAACACGTAGGCAACCTCATAAAGTGGGCTGGCAAAACTCCCAATATTGTTTAAAGAATGTAAATTTCAGGAATACAGGTTTACCTCTACAATATCATACTAAGGTACACAAGTCATGAATATAACAAACTAATGTTTGTGCCCAAGACAGAAAACCAATGTAGAACAGACATCTATATACGTACCACTACAATATTCATAAGACGTACCACTAAGGTAACGTCCCATAAACAGCGTATAAAAGTACCATGAGGCGTCTATTGTACGTTTTCATTTGTGTGATTTGGATGGGTTTTTTGTAGTTGTAGCAACGTTAGATATATGTAACTCCGACCCCAACGGTACGTCTCCTGGACATCCGCAATGTCGATTGCTGATGTGTCCCTGATATCTGCACGACGTAACGTGGTTTGCTGGGGAGCGAATCGTTCGCGTCTAAGCTAAAGGAAGTTACGACCAGATGGGACGGCCCGCACCTACACACAGCAGTAGGACATCTTGTAACGCCCAGTGGAATGTGCACAGCGCGTGTCACCAGATACGGCACGATGTACCGTGCTGCGCTCCTCATTTTGCGCAACTGCTCCCGCGACGTAGATATTGGAATGGACTTTTTGATGCACAACGGTGCAATTATCGATCTGCAGACCAAGTCTATAACTTTTCCACCGGTCAGTCAATGACGCGGGAAGCCAACCCCAAACACCGTGCCGCTGTAACGATTGCCGATTATTATGTCGCCCTGCCACCCCGCGCAACCTTGATGATCATGGTCTACTGTGAAGATGCTGCTCCTGATGTCGACGCTATCGTAGAGAGTGATCAAAGGTCGCTTCTCGACAACGGTGTCTCCGTTGCAAGAGGCATTGCGTGCTTCAAACAACGCCAGTCCGCCGTTTTGGTCACTAATTTCACCGAGGAGTACGTGCATTTAAACAAGGGCGCTGCAATCGCGTTCCTCCAAGCAAGTGACGCAAGTGACGTGATTGCGAAGAAGCAAGCGACTTGAAGACGCAAGTGACGTTAATGCGGTCGCCGACTTTCAACGCGTATCCCAAGATACCTACGAGCTTCGTAATTCTTTCGACGTACATCCGGCGCTACCGCACGAAAGACGGAACAAATAATTGGCTTTGCTGCGTCACTGCAACCAGTGTTTTCACCCGAAATCAAAATACGTCATACACCTCTAGCGAATCATTTAATAACAACCGAAGATGGAGCCTACCCGAGAGCCACCGCACCGCGTGTCTTTACACGAGCGGGAAGCCATCCGGACACCAGTTAAAAGACATGCTCAGGGACGACATTCAACAGCCATCAGGAATCCCCTGGCTACGCCGGTCGTACTTATTAAGAAAAAATACCATACATTAAGGTTTTCCGTTGACTACCGGCGACTGAACAAGACCACCAAAAACGACGTGTAACTCGTGCAACGAATCGACGAAGCCCTCGACCACCTCTGCCACGCTAAGTACATCTCATCGAGGGATCTCAACATCGCTACTGGCAAATAGAAGTAGACGAGAGAGCCCTAGAGAAAACTGCATTCATAACCCTGGGCGGCCTTTACGAGTTCAAGGTGATGCCGTTCGGTCTGTGCACAGCAACAGCAACGTTTCAAAGATTCATGGAAACGTCCTAGCCGGCCTAAATAGGCAGACCTGTCTGGTGTACCTCGGAAACTTTCTGGTATTCGCCCAAACTTTCGACGAATACCTTGCAAGATTGGAGTCTGTACTCGATGCTATTCGCACGTCGGGGTTATGGCTGGAGCCTGAAAAGTACCGCTTCGCGTACGAAGAACTCAAGTTTCTGGGTCACGTCATCAATACCGCGGGAGTCCTGCCTGACACGGCGAAAACTTTAGCCATAGCGAACTTCCCACGACCGAAATACAACAAGGGCGTGCGAAGATTTCTCGGACTGTGCGCATACTACCGGCGCTTCCTAGCAAACCTTTTCCGCATTCCTGAGCCACTCACGTGATTGACGAAAGCTAGCACCCCTTTCAGCTGGGAAAACGCCCAAAGATAGCATTCTGCGAGCTGCAACAACGCCTGCGAAACCCGCCCGTGCTCGTTCATTTTGACGAAAACGCCGAAACGGAAATGCACACGGATGCCAGTGATATAGGCCTCGTTACTATCCTCGTCTAAAAGCAGAGCGGTTGAGAAAAAAATTACACCATCTTCCCGTGGGAAACCTGATGAGGATGCGAAGCATCGTGGCGGTTCCGTGTGGTTCCATTGTGTTGCCGTTATGTTGAGTGATCTGGTTTTTACTAGCGCCAGAGCGGATTCCGCGTCCGGGTCCACACCCGTGGAAAAGGCACGCAAGTGCTGTTGTGTTACGGTGAGTAGGCGGTGGTTCTCGAGGCGCCGAAACTCGTCCATCATGTTGTTGTCGATGTTGTCTCTGTGGTAGAATCAGTAGTCTCCGTCAGCTTTGGTGAGGTAAAGGTTGTTGACATTGGTGCACCAGCTGAGAGAAATGTGCATGCCCTTCTCCTTCGCAGCTTTGTCTTCTCGTTCTTCTTCTTCTTCGGCGGTTCCCCTACGGGAAGATGACGACGGTGGTTGAACGCGAACCTATCTCGTGATGGATTCTTTGGTTGGCCAATCCCTAGGGGCATCCTGCCACAATCAGCATCAGAGGCGCTGCGGACGGGGCTGGTTGAGCTTCAAGGCGCGTGGCGCTTCCCGACCTTTTGCAACAAAAGAGGCACGTCACCTCCCCCAGGCCCTTCGGCGAAGTCGAAAAACAGGAAAGCCCAGTTATGCGACAATACATCGGAGGACATCCTTACCAGAGCAGTGACGGAGGCTAATATCAACTAATCATGGCTTCTATCAAGGTGTTACAATGGAATTGCCGCTCGATTCGTTCTTCTTCTCCGGGCCTTTATACTTTAACTGCTAAATTTTCACCTGAAATAATTCTTCTACAGGAAACTTGGTTAGACTCCGGCACAATTTTTACGTTTCCTAAATACAGAACCGTCAAGGTCGCGGTGGCGGCTTACTGATATTATTATCCATTACCTTCTGTCGTAATGCGTTCAAAACTTTCGACTTTTTGTCCTCAGATGGTGAGATTCTTGGCATTGATTTACTTCTGCCGGGATGCCACCCTGTGTCGTTGGTAAATGTGTATTTTCCCCACGGAGTTTGCGAAGTTAGAGCTTTAGATGCGGCCCTTTCGGTTAGCCAAAAAGCTGTGGTTGTGGCGGGGGACTTCAACTCACACCACGTATCTTGGGGATATAGGACTGACACCTCAGGGAGACGTCTTTGGGAATGGGCAGGGGATAATATCCTGCACTGCCGAAATGTAGGCAATGCCACATTTATAAGTGGTCAGTCTCGTTCTGTCCTAGACCTCACTTTTGCGACCTCAGGGCTTGTATCCTCGTGGTCCACAATTGACTGCGAGACTAACAGTGACCACACCCCGGTACTTTTTGACATCGTTTGCGCTGCAAAAATACCAAACCACAAAGTACATTCGTTTGTCAATGTTATTAAGTTCTCCTCGGAGCTGTGCAAAGGCATCTCAGCTTTTTCACCTATGGAGCAGACAATCAGGGCTGAAAGCGTTGTCTCAGCTATTAGGGATTTCATCCTTCGAGCAAAATTTACGGTATCCTCAGTCCATAGCACCGCTTGTAGCCCTTGGTGGAATGAGGAATGTACTAGAGACTTCCGGCGTAGAAAGGCCGCCTGGCAGGAGCTTCTCCACAATCACAGTCCGGCTAACTCGGTTAATTTTAAATTTCACCGCGCAAATTTTAAGCGAACTGTATCACGTGCGAAGGAAACATTTAATATTCGCCGATTTTCCGCCCTATCACAACCGAATCGTAGACAAGCTTTATTCAAGTTTCTCAGGTCTAGGAAATCATCTCCCGTCTCTCCGAACACACCCTCCCTGGTTCGTACACCAGAAGAATCCGTTGAATTCTTAGACACCATAGCGAGTGATCTACAGCTGCGGTTTGCGACAAAGATTCCGTCGACAGGCTCTCGAAATTTCGGCACGGCTGACTTTGAAGAGGTCGCTATAGGCGAGCTAGATAGCGTAATTTCCCGTCTTCCAGCGTCTGCGCCTGGTCCAGACGGTATCACCGCAGCGATGATTAAACTGTTGTACAATAAAGCCCCGGCAGACCGGTTCAATGCGCTTAATATTTCTCTTAAAAACGCGTGGATACTTCCTGAATGGCGCTTGGCCAAGATTTTACTTTTTTTAAAGAAACCGGAGCTTGGATTTACAATTGATAATATTAGGCCAATAGGACTAACTTTCATCCTTGTAAAAGTAATTGAGCGCGTTTTGCTTCTCCGTATTAACAAGTTTTTGCGTACAAGGAACATACTCAACTGCAGACAAATTGGTTCTAGGGAAGGATGCTCTATCTGGTGGGCGCATATAGACTTGGAAAGTCGCATCCACTGAGCCCGACGATATAAGCAGATCGCAGCATTGGTCACCTTGGACATTTCGAAAGCCTACGACAGTGTGGAATATGGCATCCTTCTAGATCTCCTAGCTCGCTATTCGTTTCCGGAGTACATTACTGCGTGGGTAGCGGCTTTTCTGGAAAACAGAGAGTTTTTCTGTTCCCAAAATGGTTACGCCTCTTCCCGGTATAAGCAGACACGTGGAATACCCCAGGGGTCTGTTATCTCCCCAGTGTTATTCAATGTGCTTTTGAGCTCCATACCCATTCACCGAGATGTGCATACATATGTCTATGCAGATGACATCGCCTTTTTCTCTTCATCGCAAGACATCCATTCCTTATTTCATTCGCTTCAATCATATTTAAATGCCCTGGAAGCGTGGTTGGATACTTTGAAATTTTCTTTAAACATTGATAAGTGTGCCATCCTCGTGTTCCCTCTTACGGACCAAATATCGATTTCGTTATCGTATCACCAACAAACCATTCGTCAGGTTGATTCGCTAAAATATCTAGGGGTCATATATGACAGAAACTTGAATTGGCGCCTACACATTGAACATATAGCTGCGAAAGGCTCTCGTGCTGTAGCTCTACTGAGGGGTCTTAGCCACAAAAGAACAGGTCTGAGGGCAGATACGCTCTTGATGATTTACAGCATGTATGTTCGACCAATTTTGGAATTTGGGTGTGTTGTATTCTCTGGCGCTGCGACATATAAGCTCATGCCTTTGGTGAAGCTGGAACGACAAGCTTTGCGTTGCTGCTTAGGCCTACCCGGTTACGTCCCGATTCGGGTATTACACTTGGAGGCCGGAGTCCCAACGCTGAATTCCAGGTTTAAATATCTCACCATCAATGCATTTGCAAAGTTCCTAGAGTCACCGCTGGCCAGATCACAGGCTGTGTTTGTCCAACACGCATTTGCGTTTTTCGGCTCTAATTGGTCTCGTATCCGGCACCCGCAGGTCATTTTTGCCAATTCTTTACTTCATCCATTAAACTCCACGCTCCTATCAGTCCCCGTCTTGCAGTCTCAACCCACAGTAGTGGAGGTTTCTTTCGATAACATTTTCCCAAAACATGCTAAGTTGCTTCCAACCAACTTAATTAAAAACATTCTCCTGGCTCACCAGTCTGAATACCCATCGCACGTGGTTATTGCAACCGACGCCTCTGGAAAAAATGAGAAAGTTTGGGGTGGGTATCTTCTCTCCGGTTTTGAATTGGTCTTTTTCATTGCGTTTACCAGATTATATTCCCATATTTTATGCAGAATTTCTGGCTATTCTTCTTGCTGTTCTGAAACTCGATTCGGCGCAATCTTCAGTGATGATACTGACAGATTCCCTCTCCGTGTGCATGGTCCTTTCTTCAGAAACTGTCAGTCTCATGCTTAAAACTTTTTACTCCTTCGTTCCCACGTATGTGCGGGCAATTAGGCTTGTCTGGCTGCCTGGCCACTGTGGATTAGCCCTTAATGAAGCCGCGGATACATTAGCGAAAATGGCATTGTCGTTACCTATTGTGGAGGTGCTTCCCCCGTTTGCTTGTGTGTTGCTAGCCCGTTATCGACAATACCTGTTGCCCCAGGACGTGTCCGATCACGGGCTGCACACCTCTCCGGAACTCGAACACCTCAGGTTTCGGTGGAAAAGAAGCCTCTGCCAAACTCGTTCGTTGGAAGTTTCGCTGACATCGTTTCGGTGTGGTGTACCCCCACTTAACAGGTATCTATACCGGGCAGATCTAGCAACCTCACCCTTGTGCCACTTCTGCCATGAAATTGAATCGGATGAGCATTTCTTCCTTTTTTGCCGCCGATTCTCGCATCACCGGAGAAGACTGCTGGAGGCTCCCCTGCGGCGTCTTGGAATGCCACTAACCTTGCCAGTGCTTTTGTCGTTTGGAGGCACACAGCTAGGTCACTGCCATGGGGATGTCTGTCAAGCCATTCATTCCTTCATTTCAGAGACAGCTCGTCTGCCTTGTTAAAATGATTCTGATCAGGCTCTCCTCCTCTTTCTTGTTCTATTTCTGTCTTCAACCTATATTCTAAATTCTTTCTTCGACTGCACCTTTTTGCCTATCTGGTTTTTAGATAAAAAAAACACTCTTCTTATCCAATCCCCCTGAGTGGGTATGCGCCACTTTATGGGCCACCACCACCACCACCGCCACAGCTTTCCCATGGGAAATTCACCATCCCCCTCTAACGTTTTCAGTTCGTCGTTTCCGTTGACGTTCAGCTTCGCGTGAGTTCGTTGTGTTAGTAGCTTCTTGACGTAGTTTTAATGAGTCAAGGACATAAGGCGCGTTCGCAGCACTTGCTCCTGTCCCGGATTTGCTCCTGTCCTGACCGCGTACCTCCCGTTGCGGCCAGAGAGTCGTGGGAAAGACACCGGGCGCCACTAACTATTTCTTTTTTACAGTGTAGTATCGCGGAGCTGTGGGTGTAAGGAGGAGAGTTGCGCATGCGCAGTGAGCGTGCGGACGGCGCTGCCATCAACGACGCAGGACAAGGCGGGCCTAAGAAATGCTCCGCATTTAAAAAGTAATCGTCTTTGCCAGCCCTGGTCTCGTGAAGGAATAAAACAACTACTCAGCCTCTGAAGACGGGGGCCTCCCTATCATATGGGCAGTTTCAAAATTTCGCCCGTACGTGTATGGCAGACCACTCAAGGTTGTAACAGACCACCATGCGCTGTGTTGGCTGGCCATTTTGAAGGACCCCTCTGGCCGTCTGGGGCGGTGGAGCTTGCACATACAAGAGTTCGACGTTACAATCGTCTACAAATCCGGCAGAAAACACTCAACACTCCCACGCCGACTGCCTGTCCCACGCTCCCGTCGACCTACCAGAACAAGCCTCCGATGAAGATAGCGAGTTCTTCGGAGTCGTTACGGAGAGCGACCTAGCCGCCCAGCAGCGTGCCGACCCCGACATGCGCGTCATGATCGACTACCTCGGAGGACGCAACGTTGCCATGCCTGGGAACTTAAATCGCAACTTACCAACATTCAGAATTTCCGCCCCGGAACGAGAAAGAATTATGTCCTTGTCATCTCCGCAGGCCTTCGGGAGGATATTGTGGACGCGTGCCACGACGACCCATCTTCCGGACATCTTGTCGCAGCTTGCACTATTTGAAAAATCAAGGCGAAGTACTACTCGCCACGACTTACATCGCGTCACCCGCCACGTCCGGAGCTGCCGTGACGGGCAGCGACAAAAAACGCCGCCGACGAGACCTGCCGGACTTCTGCATCGGATATCCGTACCCTCCAGGCCCTACCAACAGATTGGAATGAACCTTCTGGGCCCGTTCCACAGCTCACGATCCGCGAACAAGTGCATTGTCGGAGCGACAGACTACATGACGCGCTACGCAGAGATCGTGCCTCTTCCGAGGGGGACAGCACAAGAAGTCGCCAAGTTCTTCATAAACGAAATTTTGCTGCGCCATGGAGCCCCTGAAGTCCTAATCATGGACCGCGGAACGGCTTTTACTGCAAAGCTTATAAAAGGAATCTTGCACTGCAGCAAAACGGGTCACCGAAGAATCACGGCGTACCACCCCCAAAACGAACGGACTAACTGAAAGTCTGAACAATACGATCTCAGATATGCTGTCTATGTACGTCTTCGATGAACACAAGACTTGGGACGAAGTCCTTGCACATGTCACGTTTGCATACAACACGGCTATCCAGGAAACAACGCAGATGACGCCGTTCGAGCATGTCTACGGGTCTACGGAGGAAGGCCGGCTATGATGCTTCACGCCATGCTTCTGCAGGTAGAAGACGACTACCTCAACGCCGACGTCCAAGGATACCTTTAGCGTGCGAAGGAGTCCCGCAAGCTTGCTCGAGTTTGCACAACGGACCAGCAGCCTGTGGATGCTCGACGCTGCAACTTCCGACGCCGAGACGGCGAGTACCGCGCTGGGGATCGTCTGTGGGCTTTGACTCCAATCCGACATGGACTCAGTAAAAAGGTACTGCGACTGTATCTATTCGGTACCTTACCGGATTCTACAACGTGTTCGGCAACTTACCTACGATGTGATCCCCCATAGTGATTCCAGAGCATCACGATGGCGCGCACCGCCCAAAGTCCTCCCCGTGGTTCGCCTGAAACCTTATATTTTTCTCTTTGTTCAGACTGCATTTTATTTTAGCATCGGTTCGATGCACCCGCAGGGGGGGGGGTAATGCCGCGAACCAAGGATTGGGTTTGTTTATTTATGTTTTGTTTTTGCCGACAGGATGGGCCGGGATCTGTTACCTGTGCAACTGTGGGACAAGGGAAGCGCGTGTGCCATTCTTGATTTCTATGCAGCGCGTGTTATCTTCTGATAGGGAAAGCGTTTCGAACTAACGTCAACAGCATAGAATCATCTTCTTTAACCTACAGTTTTATGGATGTACTCCCATGGTCCGAGAAACACTCGCGCCCGGATATAAATGCTTGCGGAGCAGACTCTGCGGCATTGGGATTGTCGACGCTCGCCTTCACACGTCACTTTGTTGAATGCTGCTTCGCCGCGTGTGTATACTTTGAGCTGTTAGAGGAGCACAAGTGCGCTCCAATAAACTTGTTTTCCTTGAAGACAGCTGAGTCGTCTTTGGCTTCATGACAATATGGTCGTAACATTTTCAGACGCACAGTGATAACACTGATTAGGGTGGGAGCTAAAATTACCACAATAGGTATGTAAAACCTGTCGCGCATATGGAAACACGACAGCGAGATGTCTCGTGTTCTCCTTCATCTTTTATAGGTCCATTTTTGACGATTGTTTACCTTAAGTCATGAATTGCGGAACTTGTTTTAGTAAGAAACAAATTTGAGAATGAAGGCAAGTCTGACTGACAATGGCTCTCATTGAGCCAGAAATATTTCTACCGCACCGAATGGGGAGGAACACGTGCGAGGCTCACTCTTGACGACCCCTGTACGACAGTACTCTCACATGCACAGAGATTGCCCTCATGCGAGAAGCATACCTCACACGCCCCCGGTTCCGTTTGTCACCAGGACGAACAGGACGGTTGGATACCAGTGAGCTGTCGACGTAAACAGCAGGACCGTGCGACGGTCGCAACGACATCGAGCCCAGGTGTTGCTCGCAAATATGAACATACCGTCATCCTTCAGCCTAAGCAGCCATGTCACGTGATCGATGAGTAGTTCATACGATTAGCGAGAATCATAACGCACCACATTTCAGCTCAACCCAATCTCTCTGATGAAGACCCACTGCCGAAGTTCATGGTTCGCTATTTAGGCCATAGCAACCTGCTCGCTGTCGACGCGGCTGATCCCGAGGTGGGCGACGCCCTTCTCGCGGTAGCGTCTCTGCCAGTCTGTAGAAAGGACATGTCCTTTTAAGGAAACGAAGCAGTTTGTCACAATTAAATCAGATGCTATATAAGAAACGCTGGGGATATGTCTTCTGAGGAACTAATGAAGCCAATCCACTGCCGCAATGTGCAAAATCCTGCACACGCGCCCACTTGGTGACAAAGGCATTGTCACGGCTACATTTCAAGGTAACACTTTGAACTATAGGGTCGGCCTGGGGTGATTATACGTTCCTTGTTTTTCTGTACCGAGCACAAGTGGCCGTCTGTGACGCATGCCACAAGATTGGGCATCACAAGGAGCATTACCCCAACGGTTTGGCGGCACGATGCCCTTAATGCGGTCTGCGCCAACACGAAGAGGGCGCACAATGTCCAGTTGCAGAAAACAAAGTGCCGCAGCTGCTGTGGTTCACTCTAGGGTAAAAAAACTGAGAAAAAAGACAAGTAAACAAGAAAGCTGAACAAAAAATTGCCTCCATCTCCCCGCGAGGGAACCCTGGTGTGCTGCGGCGAATTCATACGCGAAATGAGAGAATACACGTGTTTTAGCGACCACCACCCAGCTCTTTATTACATTTAAGTATGATGACTTTATGGTCAGTAAAGTGCACAGTGAGCGGTGCCGCAGAAGTGGTCGAATCTTGGTTTCATTGTCGATGTTCGAGAAGAACGAGAGCGAGCGCTGACTGAACCGCCGCGGAGTGATACCCGCTTTATATTCACAGCGTTTGAAGGAGAGGAGACCGCAGGAGAGAGTCGCGCATGCGCGCACATGCGCACCGGAGCAGCTGTTAACGCAGCGTTAACGCAGGAAAGCGCGCGTCAACCAAGCGCTCCAGCTGTCGTTATGCTAATGCGCCGGAGTGAGTGTTGCGCATAGCTGTGGGAGAGACGAACGGAGGAGAGTCGCCCATGCGCAGGTGGCGTGCGGACGGACGCCGACGACGCAGGAGGGACATACCTCAGAGCAAGAGATGCACCGCATCTAAACCGCAAGTAGGCCGGCGAAAGGCAACGCAGGGAAAGGCCGACGCAGCGGCGCCAGCGACGAAATCCTGAGACATAACAAAATTTCTTTACACTCATTATCAAGGCAACAAGCCAGAGTTTGTACTCCGGGCCACCGCTACCCCCCAGCTGCACACACAGAGTATATTGGGAAAATCACGTTCACGGATGAAGTTAAACAGGCGAACGTGAGCCGAACAAGCAGCTCAATATCTCACCGCGTGCATCATGCACACACTCGCTCCTCCGTGCCGCAACCAGCCTAGGGTGGGGGAGCGAAGCTCTCGAAGGGACGCCGCTTAATCAACGGCCCTCCCGCCTCCCGGTGCCAATCGACATCCTCCCGCCCCAACGACACTCCAACATCTCGAACGGCGTCTTGAAAACCGTATGGCAGGAATAGAAAAATCAATCTATGAAAGGGTTGGCCAGCTCATGCTCCCTGTTGGCCCAGCTCCTCCGATAGGAGCACATGGGATGCGTCGACCTTGGGTGTCATGACACTCCATTGCTCCTTACCGTACAGCGCCTCATCATGGCTCGCGTCTTAAAATCATCGCCATGGACAACTGTCCTGCAGTGGAATTGCCGGTCGCTTCGTAGCAAAAGGGCTGACGTGACCACCCCGTTCATAAGCAAGAAAGAGAATAGTTCATTGACCATTGCCCTTCAAAACGTTAACGGCCCTGTGCTGAAACAAAGTGGGCTATGGCGGATATACCCCATACCCAGAACAAGCTGAACCCACGAAGACAGTGCTGTACGTGCTACGGGGAACTACACACGTGCAATCAGATACGCAACCTTGGTGCAGTACTACTGTTAGCGCTGTCGGTTGCTTGTATAATTCTCATAACAGTGTGTAATCCTCGTCTTCTGCGTCTACGTTGTTCGGAAAACATAAAATAAGGCCCATGAGCACCCGTTGATTTAAGTTTAATCACCCATTTCAAGACGCTTTATCCACAGCACACCATATTGCTGTTTGGAGACTTCAACACTCAGTACGTCGCCTGGGGATACAACAAATGCATTCCGCGCGGCAGGAGCATCATGCCAGATGCCTCGAAGTACGGGGCCCTCCCACAGCTGTTTCAATGCGAGGTGCTGGAAGATTAAATAGGAAGCGACCGTTTTCCGATACTCATACGTTTTCGTAAACGCCACGACAATACGAAGATGAAGTCAGACGCCACTACACCGCTAAGCTACACCACACCCTGACAAAACACCGCGAGTTATGACAGCACCAGCCTCCGGCCAAGAACATTGACCATCTGGTATCGCAGCTATGCGGAGCACAGTGGAAAGCCATCAAGACCATACGGGTTCGGTCTGCCCACCCAGAACCTGATCGACATCTGTTCACCTTATGGAATAGAAGGCTCCGGATTCTTGCCCGATATAGACGGTCCGGCTGCGCGGTACGCAAAATAGCACGGTTGCACAACATACAACGTTCCATTGAAGAATACAGGACTGCGCTCGCGTCAGACCGCTTTCATGAGAATTTGTAGATCCATCAATGGCACACCCACGCGTCCAAGTTATGGGACATACGGCGCTCTTGTCTCGGCCAGCGCAAGACCTACAACGGCGTGGCTTGTGTGGCCCTCCAGGGAAGGCATCAGTGCTCAGGAGCTCATCAAACAGGCCGGTAAAGTGTTTCCCTTCAAACGTCTCGCCCCACAGCCAAGTTCTAAAGAAAGCGAGTCCTTCACCATGCTCTAGCTCGAGCACGCGTTGCAGCATGCTAACGCACGTAGTCTCCAGGCGGTGATGGGGTGAGCGTTACCGATCTACGCAATATTCCCTACGAGTACAAGCACGCTATCCTCATCGAGCTAAACCGAGTTTGGGAAATAGCAATACTGCCCTCCACATGAAAGTTTTTTGTGGTCAGCCTGGTAAGCCACCGCATACCTTACCAAATCTCTACCCGGTCTTTTTAACTTCATGTGTCTATAAAGTAATGAAAAGCGTGGTCAACACACGCTTGGTGTGGTACCTTGAAGATCGGGACCTTTTGGCCCCTACAATATACGGATTCCGCCCTGGGGTATGAACACAAGATGCACTCCTCCACCTACAAGTTGATGTCCTCGACTCTAATTCAGTGCGCCCGCGGGCTGTTGGAGTGGACGTATGCAAGGCCTTTGATTGGGTTCCTCACAGTACCATCACTTTACAGGCAAAATGTACAACTTCTTAGCGGGCTTTCTAGGAGGACCCAGCTACCTAGGTGAAATTGGCCAACACGAAAGTGCTGTACTAGTCAACCAGGTAGCCGTTCCCCAGGGCTCGATGATCTCACCCACTCTGTTATTATACCTATGCACCAGTTAACCAGCTACCAATACGCCTTGCGGACGTAACCGGCCTGAAACACGCGGTGTATGCGGATGATGTCACTGCGTGCATGCATCAAGGATCCATCGGAGAGCAGGAAAACTCCTTACAAAGAGCCCCCGACATTATTCACGATTTCGCGGTGGAAGCAGGTTTACACACCGTCCCAGCCAAACCGAGTTCGTCTTCATTCATGGTGGCCGAACCACTGTTGTCAAACAGGAAGAGAAGCAGTATTTGAAACTTTACATGGTTATCAAACCATAACATAAAAATCTTCTATCCGAATACTCGGTGTGCACCTTGACGAGAACTGCACAGCGAGCACTGGGTTCCAGCACGTTACGAGGACAAGTAAAAATAATCTTTTACACTTGACGCAGAATCTCGAACCGCACTCATGGAGTAAACGAATGTGAAATGCGGCAGTTTGTTCAAACTACTCCGTCTCCCGCACCATGTACGGACTTAAGTATAAAACCGTCAACCGTATGTAAATGCTCGCGCTCGATCGGCTACTTAATGAGGCCAACCGCATTGTTACTGGTCTTCCAAGGTACAGCCGACGCGATGCGCTCAAGAGCTGTAGCAAGCTCAACAACCTATCTGAGCTCGCCGACATGCACATCCGTACAAAAGAAATGACACCCATCGGAGGAAAAATGCCAGGCGGTACACGCTCATGGTCCTCGGGTATTACATCCACACATTGCCCAGTCGGCGAATAAAACGCCGCCGTGGGAAGTCACTGTGCTCACCGACGGCAATCCACTTGCACTTATAATGGACCCTACTCATAGAGTACGGCGCCTTGCCTATGCCAAGATGCAAGGTAAGGCTACGAGCTCCATATCCCTTTAAGTGAACGCCTCGTATACACGGACGCTGCACTTCCGGCGGACGGTAGCAGCAAAACTTGCTATGCCACTGCGTGGTACGCCCAGACGAATGTATGCCAGAACCGACGCCATCACGTATCAATAGAGGCGATGTACAGCACCTGAACAATCGCCATTCTAGATTATTTGGAGTGCGCCCCCGAAATTTCATCTGAAACTAACCCCGTTTACCATCGTGTGTACACTGACTCCCAGGCTTCCCGTTGGGCATGCGGTAATGCTGTTTAAACAGATTATGTTCTGCAGATGATCCGCCACCAGAAGTGCCTACTCTGTGAACGCTGTCACGATGTTACCATTCTCTCGGTGACCGCGCATTGTGGGATCCCTGGAAACGAGAAGGCTCATAGATTTGCGTGCGCTCATCTTTACACACCGCTTACCGGAGCTTCCGGTACTCATTTCCCTGTCTTAGCTCCCCCATGCGAGCTGGCAGATCCGATGGCAAACAAGCACCCGACAAAACATCAACGTGCTGCCTACTTCACAGCAGTAGGCAATCCACTCAGGATTCCGCCGCTGCCCTCGAAGGTATTTGCCCTGCAAGAGTCTTTCCTGTTTCGGAGAATTCAGACGGGCACACGCCTTACTCCTTTTTCGCTGAACCGTTTTCTCAAGGGTGACACTCCACCACCCGTAACTGCATCTGCTCCACGTGCAACTGCCCTGCTGATCTCGACCACCTGTTTTGGGAGTGCCCCCTCACCATCCCACCTAGGCTCTCTGCCCTGGCCACCCTAAAACGGAGACCCAGGCCTTCGTCTCTTCGAACATGGGCCTGTTCGGATCCCAAACCTCCGGACCGAGCCACCGAGATTTGGCGAGAACTCCTTTTCTTCCTTGAAACACGGCGGCGCCACCAGTTGGTAATCGGCTCCGCGACAGCCACAAGACTCAAGCGGCTACCACTTGGGCGCCTCCTAAATGTCCGTTAATAAAACAAAGACAGCCCTACCCTTTCCTGCGCTGAAACACCGCCTCCCTTTCAACCGCAGTGCTTTCGGCGCTTTATAATGTGGAATAAACGTGCTTTCATTCATTCGTTCCACCATCTACGCCTTCCCGTTCAAAATTTGGCCGTCGCGATGGGAGGGCGCAGAGGAAGATTGCACGCTTGATATAATAAGGGAAGATAATTATTTATAACGTTTCTGACAGAGTTTACAAGAGTAAATCCTTCCAGTGGGGGGTGAGGTGAGTTAGGTGGGGGACTAAAGCCCTGAATACCTCATATTCAATATCTAGAAATATTGATGCTCGCCTGTAATGTATGGGTCCTTTCAGTAGGCTTTTTCCGCTTCTGTGTACCACTAAGGAAGCACCCTCCTAAAAGTGCCATCCCAATGCTTCTTAGAGTGTCTTTCATTGCAAAGAAGCGCGGTTCTGCACTAACATATTCATACGCGTTACTGTGTCGAAAGTGTGAGCGTAGTAGGGCTCATGAAGAACAGACAGACAGACAAGGAACTTTACTGATGGTACTGAGAGACTCGGATAACTCCCTTTTCAGGGGTGTGATGAAGCCGTGGGCAGCTGCCACGTCGAGACGGTAAAGCAAAATTTCACCGCTGCATCGTGGGCTTTCTGAACAGCCAACAATTGACGTGAAAACTCGGAGCTTCATAGCGCAGAGCTCCAATCTTCTTCGGTGAAACTAAACGGGCCCTTCTCTTACCAGAAGCAAATGTGGCACACATGCTGAGGAACAAAGATTAACTACGATGGATAACACCGATATCAGAAATTACGCACGTGAAGTAAGTAGTAATCCTGTTCACTGCTTCCTTTTTTTATTTTCAGGTTCCTACATCGCCTTCTTCAACTTGGACAAAAAAGTTTTATAGTCCAAGTGTGAACAATTCTGGGAAGACTGCAGAAACGCGCGTCTTGAAACGTCACCGATAAAAGCTGACGGCATCAGCCATCCCTATAGCCTCCTCGTGGCACACTCGAAGGCCGGCCACCATCCCTTAGGACTCGCATGAGCCTGACAATAACTATAAGCTTTCTCCAAGTTATCTATGATGCGTTGCTTGGAAGAACACTGTACACATTTGCCGGGAGACGACGAACCAACAAACACGTGGCAGGCTTCGAAATACAGTAGCAGAATAATTTTTTTGACCTGGAGAGCAATAAAAAATAGTATGATTAAACGAGCAGTCTGAAAAATACACGAGTTTTAAAAAAACGAACCTTATTTCTTTTTATTTAATTGGACTGAAAAAGCCGCCAATGTTTTCCTGCCGTTAATTTCTCCTTGTAAGAACGTCTGCTTCACCTCTGGAAGCGTCGCGTTTTTTGTGTACCTGATGATGCTGTTGCTTATAGGTCAGCATCACCTGGTGCCTAATAAAGCGGTGTCTAAAATAAATTTGCCACGTATAACCAGTTTCCGGCTTTTGAGATTGCTTCCGCCGTAGACTACACGCGCAATTATGGCCTCCAAGATGAACGTTTGTTACCCCGGCGGTAGTCCATCCAATCCCCAATAAATCCGAAGCTAGCCATGTAGCTTAGATTCAAAATGGCATCATACTGGAGTCGTACCTTGGCTCTGTCACCGTAAGTGGTGGCGGAAAATTGAACTTTTAATTTTATTTTGTCCGAGATATCCCTTTTCTTATTCATTAATAATCTCGGACAACTGGCGGTTCCGCGGGAAGGACCGGAGTATCCAGAAATACCTACTTTGTGGAGTCTAAAAGACGGTCGACTACACTACGTACGTTGTTTGGCATGTTCAAGTTTATTTCTACAGTTTGAGTTGGTAGGAACGATGAAGAAAATCAAAGTCAGTTGCATTTAGGGAAGAAGATGTTTGAACAGCGAAGATTTCTCCAATGCAACCTGAGTAAAAATATGATTGATTGATTGATTGATAAATCTTTATTTGCGAGCCTGAGGCGCAGATGTTAGGGCCCCCGCCTGGTGGAGGGCATCCTTAGTCCAGGATACCCTGGCTGCGGCTGGCTGTCCGGGCCCTGGTCACCAGGTCTTGCTGGATCCTGAGGTCCGGGCTAGTGAGGCAAGCCATCCACTGCTCATAGGATGGGGTGGGGTTGGGAGGGAGGTGCGGGGTTCTTTGGCACTCCCATACCTGATGATATAGGGTGCCAGGAGAAGGACAGAAATTACAGGGTGGCGGGGTATTGAGTTGGGTAAATGGCGTGAAGAAGGGTACTGTGGGGATATGTATTTGTCTGAAGTCTTCTCAGGGTGAAGTCTTCATCTCTGGATAGTCTTGGGTGCTGGTCCGGGTATTTTCTTCGGTCGAGACGGTAGTGGGCTCAAATTTCGGCGTAATTCGTGAGCGGGTCCATTTTGGGGGCAAAAAGCGAAGTTGTTCCCTCTTCGGTAATGGCCCGGTGTATATGCGCGCGGGCAGCGGCATGTGCCGCCTCATTACCTTGGAGGAATTCATGTCCAGGTACCCAGACGAGGTGTACCTCGGGGAGTCGGGGGATGCTCTTGAGGATGTTAAGCGCTGTGTTGGAAATGCGTCCCCGTAGGTAATTACGGCAAGCTGCCTGGGAGTCTGTCAGCAATGTGATGGCGTCGTCACCCGTCGTGGCGGCTAGGGCAATTGCAACCTCCTCGGCAGCCTCTGCAGATGTTGTGCGGACTGTGAGAGCGGTTATTTCATGCCCTGCTGCATTTGTTACGCACACAGCATGGGCAGGCCGATGCGGATACGGGGACGCGTCAGTGTATCGTGCAATTTGGCTATTACCGTATTTAGCGCACATAGCTTGCACTCTAGCGATGCGTCGAGCCTTATTGTGAACCGGATCCATGTTTCTCGGAATCCGGGCTACACGAATGGCTTCTCGTACGTGCAGTGGCATTCGTTCTTTATGCTCTTGAAGGGGGGGTGTCGAATAGCCTAACCTTCTCAGCGTGGCCCGTCCGGTCGGTGTTAGTTTTAAGCGTTCTAACTGGGAGATGTGATGCGCCTCTTGTATCTCTTCCCATGTGTTATGGATTCCTAGACGCAACAAATTCTTGGTTGATGTCTTTGGAGGTAGGCCTAAGGCAGTCTTGTACGCCTGGCGGAGCAAAATGTTAAGCCTTGCTCTTTCACTCGCTTTGAGGGCCAAATATGGTGTGCCGTATGCGACCCGGCTAATGAGTACGGCTTGAACAATGCGTAATGTATCAGACTCTTGCATTCCGAATCTTCGATTGGATACACGATGTATTAGGTGAATGAGTTGGGAGAGCGTTCGTTGCAGCGGTGCGATCGTATGGAGACCTGAACCCTTTTTCGGAATCGTGATACCCAAGATGCGGAGATGGGCAACGTTGGGGACTGGGTTTCCTGCAATTGTGAGCGCCGGATCCGGGATGCTTTGTTTGCGATGTTGCGCTGTCTTAGTGCAGAGAGTAAGCAGGGCCGATTTTTCCGAAGCACACTCAAGGCCCCGGCGCTTAGATACTGCTGTGCTTCTTCGATGGCGCTTTGCATGGCGTCTTGTTGCTGGCCCATGGACCCAGTAGGGGTCCATAGGGTGAGGTCATCCGCGTAAAGCGCGTGCCTCAGATGTGGGATATTTTCCAACAGAGGGGGAGGGTCCTTCATAGCGATGTTAAACAGAAGCGGTGATGTGACGGAGCCTTGAGGGGTGCCTTTAGGAATGGTCTTGAATGTGGTGGAGCGGAGATATCCTATGCCGATGGTTGCAGTACGACCGGAGAGGAAAGCCGCGACATAGTCTTAGATTCGCTGTCCACAATCAATCGAAGTTAGTCCCTGAAGGATGGCGCTGTGGGAGACGTTGTCGAAAGCCCCTTGATATCCAGGGTGAAGATGCAACGTTTGTGTGTGCTGGTGAGCCGATAAATTATTTCTTCTTTCAGTTGCAAGAGGATATCTTGGGTAGAAAGATTTGGTCGGAAGCCGTACATTGTGGTTGGAAAATGGCCGTTGTCTTCGATATAGGGAGATAAGCGGTTTTGCACCATATGTTCAAGGAGCTTTCCCACACAAGACGTAAGGGAGATGGGTCGTAGGTTAGTGGCAGCAAGCGGTTTTCCAGGTTTAGGTATTAAAGTGATGTCGGCATGCTTCCACTGGGGGGGCAACGTGCCGGCAATCCAATGCTCGTTAATATAGTCTAGGAGAACCTCTAGCGCAGGAACGTCCTGAAATCCTAAACTATGAAATCCTAACTCCTTCGACCAAGTGAGAGTAAAGCAAAGAAATAGATTTCGGCTTCATCATCGTGAAGGACCCAGGTTCGACTCCGACCACGAGTAAAGCTTTCTTCTTGACACGATACATGCGCCTCCGCTTCTCACCGTTGTCGTTTTGTGAAAATCCACTGTGTAATAGCGGCTTCTCAAGAAATGCGTTTTCGTGACGGTATGGTTGACATCAGTAAAGGTAAGAAGGTTCACTCGAAGAACTGCGCGCGCAGCGTAATGGGTAACTGGACTTCCCATTGCTCATTGATTGATTGATTGTAGGGTTTAACGCGCCGACATAATGGAGGCGATGAGGCATGCCGTAGTGCAGGGCTCCGGATTAATTTTGATCACCTGGAGATCTTTTACGTGCGCCGAAATCTCGTACACACCGTGTTCTTGCGTTTCGCCTCCATCAGTAAAGCGGCCGCCGCAGCCAGGAATGTAACCCGCGTCCTCGCGCTCAGCAGCAGAACGCCTTCGCCACTGAGCCACGTCGGCGGGTAGCACTTCCGATTGCATTGCGTTTACCATGGTGCACCTAAAAGTGATTCTCATTCACCACATGCATTGGTATAAAAAGCGGTAATAACTATGCACAACCCAACAAAAAAAATATCACAACGAGCAGCACAACAACAAAGCCTTTTGTGAAGAAAAAAGCAAAGCGAAAAGAGGATAAAGGAAAGAAGCGAAATTCTATGGGAAAGCTGCCACGTTGTTTTGAACTTGTACACGCCAGCCTGTGATTCAGCACAACACACCAACGAGCACAATCGGGAGGTCACTCAAAATACTGCTTTGGATAAAGGTTGCGGCATTGATGCAGACGGGAGAAAACTGACACAGATCACATTACCACGAAGCCTACAAAATTTGAGTAGGAATGACAGCAGCTTTGCCGAAGGGCCATTTAAATAAAACACGCATTAAACAACTGACACGCATGAAACATTTCGCGATGCACAGTTGTTTTATCCAAAAGTCCCAACTGCTCTTAACAATTATGTAGCTACTGCTAGTACTTCACACTAACACACATTTGAAATAAACGGCCCTCTGCATAAAATTTCCCATATTATTTCCTCCATACCTATGTATCTACCATCTACGCGCGTTATTGTTTGAGCTGCCCGCCTCGTAAGCTTCTATTTCAGTGCGAAAGCAATTGAGCATGTCTTCTCGTCTGTTATGTAAAAGCATAAGGCTCAATTAGGGGGTGCTGTTGAGTGTCAATAAAATTACTGAACGATTTATTGATGGATCCTAAGTAATGCTGAAGCCTGTCTTTCATTTTTCGCGCGTACGTGAGGCTCGGGCATATGAATGCGTTTGGCTCCGGCTTTAGACGCCCGCAACATGGCGTTCCTGTCACGCCCTCGCATACAGTACGAAGTGTACTTTGTTTGTATTTCATCCTTTTTAGTTGCCACGCCTTAAACACGAGCGGCAGTGGCATTCGCTGTAGGGCGTTTCTTTTGTTGTTGATTCGTATCACCATTTTGTCTACCTAAGCCATCATTCATCGTCGTTTGACGTGTACTCTTTTTTGCACTCACGCAACCCTCCGTTTCAATGTGACGCCGAGCGTCGGGCACGTCAAGGGGCGACTTGCCCCGGCTTCTTGTGCAAGGCTTGAAGCTGCGGTAAGGACGCACACTTCGGATGTTGTGGAAGCAGAAGCGGTGGAAATCGTACGTGCCCAGTATCATCAGCAGGAAATAGAGGACGTGCGTTCTGTGCACTGTGTATTTTGTTGTATATGTCCTTTTTCAAGTGCCTTGAAAGTTTCGCTGGCCCAGTGCCATAGCTTGCAACGCTGTTTTTTTTTTGCTTTTCTGTCATATCGGGGATTTTGTGTGTTGTGCCGTGCTGTCTTACGTTTCTTTTAATAATGTATTGTATAGGGTGCCAGCACCAAGACCTTA
>CM023450.1:207509092-207650521 GCA_013339765.2 Haemaphysalis longicornis | reverse complement strand
GGGAGCAGGTGCGAGTGTGTCACATGTGTATGGCCTATCCGCAACCTAGCTAAGGTAACTTCATGTTGCCTGTTGTGTGAGTCAGTAGTGTATGTCCCAAGTGTGTTTTATTACGTGTAGTTTTGTTGTCTGTCTGTTCGCTCCAGTCTGCTTGCCAAGTTTTACGGAGTTGTTGTCTTATGTGTGGCTTGAGGTCTGTGTAAGGTAGTGTTGCCATGTCTACTGTGTTTCGGAGTGCAGCATTGGCGGCCATTTCATCCGCCACTTCATTACCGCCAATGCCAGAGTGGCCTGGCACCCAACACACAGTCACCCCAAGGTTTGAAGAATAAGCTACAATAATTGTTTTGAAGACAAGAGTTAATGACATGGTTTTTTGATGACTTTCCGGATGATAATGCACGGACGACGCTCAACGAATCTGTATAAATGATGGATTTAGGAATAGTGTTCAACTATGTGACTTACAACCAGAAAATGCCATATGCTTCTGCCGTAAAAATACTTGTATACATTCATTGTTCTACATGCTTCAAAATTGGGCCCATGCGCAGCACAAGACACCGCAGTGAACGTTTTAGATGCATCGCTGAAAAACTCTGCAGCCTTGTATTTATCCTGCAGATACATGAAATGCTGCAAAATCCCACTTTTTGGTGTCCTGTTCTTTTGTATTTTAAGAAAGACAAGTCACATGCAACAGGACGAAGATGCCATGGTGCTACAAGATCAGTGTGTAGATGACTTGAATGTGTCTAAAAGGAGACCTCATGAATAGTGACCTCGTCCCTTACTCTGAGCGAGAAGGGAACAGGAATGGATGGCGATTTAAAAAGAGCTTTGATGTGGATGTATCATTAAAAACCGGTTTAAAAGGATGGTTGTCCATTGATGAAATTTTAGAGGCATATAACAAGTCAACATAGGTTCGCTGGTGTGATAAGCACCATTTGTCACACTCTGCGTAAAGACTCTGTACAGGGCTCGTACGGAATGCGCCACAAGAGAGGCGAAGCCCCAAGTGAAGCACTGGGTCGAGCATTTTAAGTGCTGTTTTAGTGGCTGACCCATACACAACACTCCCATAGTCCAATCTAGACCCCACTAGGCTTGTGAAAATACGTAACAGGAGTTGCTTATCCGTTCCATACGACTGGTGGGACAAGATTTTAAGAATGTTGAGAGCCTTTAGACATTTATGTTTCAATTGTTTAATGTGAGGGATGAACGTAAGCCTTTTATCCAACACCACGCCTAAAAACTTGTGTTCCTCCTCACAGGAATCGATACGCCATTAAGGATAATGTCTGGGTCCGGATGGATCCCACGCCTCCTGGAGAAGACAACACAGGTGCTTTTTTCTGGGTTAAGTTTAAAACCGTTCTTGTCTGCCCAGCTGGCAAGTTTTTTGACCCGAGCTGGACTTGACGCTCACAGATGGACATATTACATGATTTAAAAGATACCTGGATGTCGTCTACATACATTGAATAAGAAATTGTAGGTGGCAGTGCCTTCCCAAGGGAGTTCATCTTAACTATGAACAGGAGTGCAGCTTAGCACTCCACCTTGCGGAACGCCGTTTTCTTGCACATGAACTCTTGAGAGTGCGCTACCTACTCTCACGCGAAACGTTCTTTCGGACAAATAACTCGCAAGGGTGTTGAGCATATGGCCCGAAACACCGAAAGACTTTAGGTCACTCAGGATCCCGTAACGCCAAGCGGTGTCATAGCCTTCTCAAGGTAAAAAACACCGTTGTGCAAAAACTGTTTGTGAATGAAGGCTTCCTTTATATAGGACTCGAGCGCGACGAGTTGGTCGTTGGTGGACCGCCCGCCCTGAAGCCTGCCTGGCAGCTCTCGAGAAAAACGTTGTACTCAAGAAAGTACACGAGTCTCCTGTTTATCATCTTCTCGACGAGCTTGCACAGGCAGCTTGTGAGGGCGATGGGCCGATAGCTAGCGGGAGAGGAAGGGTCCTTTCCTCCCTTCAGGAAAGCCACTACTATAGCCTCTCTCCAAGAGCGAGGAATGTGCCCCGAAAGCCATGTTGTTGTATAGATGTAGGAGTGTTTCAAGAGTGTCTGGGTGTAGGTGTTGTATCATGGTGTATGTGATTTTGTCTGCACCTGTAGCTGAAGGCTTACATGCGTTCAGAGCAACCCTTCAGCTCATGAATTGAAAAAGGAGAATTGTAAGAAGTGTGCGACTTGTTGTTATCACGCAGGGACTTCTTTTCTACAGATGTCTTGTGCTTCATGAAAGTGTTTTGTGTAGTGTGCTGAACTGGACACGTGTTCGAAGTGTTGTGCAAGTGTGTTAGCCTGGTCTTCCAGTGTGTCCCCTGTTGTACTAACCAGGGGCAGGCTGTGTGTCTGTTGTCTTTTTAGTTTTCGTATTCGTGTCCAGACTTGGTGTGTGTCAGTGTATGAGTTGATGGAAGTGAGGAAGGTGCGCCAACTCTCCCTTTTCGCCTCACGACGCACTCGCTTCCCAAAAGCCTTTGCCCCGTTTAAAAGAAATGAGGTTCTCTGACGTGGGTACCGGCGAAGGACACCCCACGCCTTGTTCTGGGCCTCTCGCGCCCGCCTGCAGTCCTCGTTCCACCAGGGCCTCCTTCGGGTGGGGACCCACTGGAGGCCTGGGGAATGGACTTTTCGGCGGCGTCGAGGATGTGCGCCGTGATGAGTTGGGCGGCTTCCTCCACGTGTAGGTGTGTTTTATGGATGTGTGGTGTAGTTGAGATGTTTGTGTGAATGTGCTCCAGTTTGCTTTTGATTCATTAAACCTTTTTATGGGAAGAGGGACTGCTCGGGCCTAACCGGCCATATATCTGTTAATAGGTGGGATGAATGGTGGAAATCACTACCTATGGGTCCGTGCCCACACCCCACTCAAGACATGGAAAGAGAACTGCGGAACCAATAGCCAAGAAGTCAAGATGCGAGTATGTATTGTGTCCTAAGTTATGGTATGTAGGCTGTTTTTTTGTTTGAAAAGGCATGCTCCTGAAGATGTAAGGAATTTCTCTACCAGGCGACCTCGGGCATCCATTCTAGAGGAGCCCCAAAGAGAGTTGTGCGCATTAAGGTCGCCTGTTAGATGTATGGTTCGGGCAGCTGGTCGACCAGCGCCTCGAAATCAGAGCTCGAAAGTGCATGATCAGGAGGAATGTAAATGGAGCATACCGTTACCAACCTATTAAATATTATTAAGTCAATGCACTTATAAGCGACCCTGAATTCCGTTGACCGCCCGTCCGTCAACATAGCAACAGCTGCGGGTGCGCGCCGCTCCTCGTCTTCCTTGGCAACGGGGGAAGATGGCACATACCCCCGGTGGGGGATTGGCCAGGAATAATTCCTGTCTTCCTTGGCAACGGGGGAGATGGGCGCGCGCTGCCTGGCCGCTGACATGGCACATACTCACGTGGGGGATTGGCCAGGAATCGGGCGTGAGAAGGGCTAATGCACCCGCTTAAAGGAGTACTGACACGAAATTTCAAAGCTGAGATCCGCTCTAGCAATCAAGTACAACGACAACACAAATAGGTATTCTGTGCATGGCACATACCCACGTGGGGGATTGGCCAGGAATCGGGCGGGCGTGAGAAGGGACTAATGCCCCCGCTTAAAGAGTACTGACACAAATTTCAAAGCTGAGATCCGCTCTAGCAATCAAGTACAACGACAACACAAATAGGTGTCTGTGAATAAATGCATCTTCTTTTCTTTGAGTGTGGTGTGTGTGTGATCTTTCTCTTTTGTTCGCGAACATTACCGAACCGCGCAAATTCAACTCGTGCATTCGCACTTTCACATTCTTCCCCTCGGGGAAATGCGGGAAATTTTTGTTCGAATTGCCACAGCCTCGAGGACAGTGTTCAGAGTGACAGGGTGGCAGGCTAAGGATTTTCGGGCGACAATTGCCACACCTCCTGAAGAGTGTGTGCAGCCAACCCTGTCCTTTCTGAATACCATGTAACTATTTAAGAAATTTGTTTGTTTAGAATTGAGGTGGGTTTCCTGGAGACACATGATACTTGGCTGACTGGCATGCAGAATCTATACACATCGTCAAGATTTTTAAGGAGGCCTCTGCAGTTCCATTGGATGATGTTTTCTGTTCCCATTATTTAAATTGAAGAATAACTGGAGTGTGTGTGTTTGTTCATGTGTCGTCTTTCGGGGCTGTTATTCTAGGATTTCTAGGCCTTTTCTGTCGGCTTGGACATCGGAGGCCGCTCCTTGCGCTGCGTTGCAGGCAGGAACGGCGCGACATCCATCTCTCGTCGGATGCCAGAAGGGTGCCCGGCGGACCAGGCCCCTCTGACTTGGCCCCCTTTCCGGGAGCCCTTCGTTTGAGCCGCCACCGCCGAGGGCGTCCGGGACACCAGAGGTGGCACGGGAGGTGCGGTGGCGGTGGGAGCCGATGCAGGGCCCCCGGTGTCCATCCAGTCGGCACCCTCCAATGCTCTGGAGGACGGGGAGGCAGAGGCGGGAGCGGCACCGGTCCCTACAGAAGAGGTCGTCACCACAACCGCTGCTGCCTCAGCTAGCGGCATGGCGACGGATTGGGCTGCCTGAGGCACCCCAGGGGGGCGCGGGAGGGACCAGGTCAGACTCGCTGAACTGCGTCCTGGGACACCAGACGCCGCTCCGCCCCCCGGCGAGCAGCGTCGGCGTACCTCCCCAGGGGGAAAGAGGCGAACCTCTTTCCCTCTTCAGCATGACAACAGCCAGCACGCAGTGCTGATGAGGTCCAAGCGAATGTAATCTGGGCCTGAACCAGAGTTCCTTAGTGATGTTATCAGCAACAAAGACATCTCTCCTGGCCCTACACTGGTTCAGGGCATATATGACTTTCCTCTACCAGCTACTATGATGAAGCCTGTAAAGATGTGCCGCCTCTCAGTACGACTTCGGGCTGAACTTCTGCCTCTCCCAACCGGTCAAGTGCTAACAGAACGGCTACTGCGGAAGGCATCTGCATCCACTGCAAAAAGGTGACGCGGTGCCGCTAAGGGAGGATGGATGTTGGGGCAGGAGGGGCCGTGTGATGGGAAAAAGTGGTTACACAGTCATGGCTGGTCATCACAGAGGATGGAAAGGCATAATGATGAAACAGAATGCACCTCCTTCCTATCCAGAGTGCCTTTGTGGAAGAGGGCCCCGCAGAGTGCTGATGATGATGCTTGGATGTTAATGGCACAAGGCCAACTACAGCAGAGGCTGGCCCACAGGCATCGGAAGCCGAAGTTCCTCGTAACATGTAGTACTGGCCCACCATGTCTGAATCCCAATCTTCTTCAGCGCCAACACAAGAGAGAGAGAGCGAAAACATTTACCTGCCCAATCACCGACCTGGGTCCAGGTCAGCTAAACGATGGAGGCTGAGGTGTAACTGTCTTCATAGTAGTCCCGAATGTGCACTGGAAATCATCTTCCGGGCATGAAAGTAGAAAGCCTCCTGGATGGCCTTTCTCTCTTCCGGATGCCAGCCAATTCTCCAATAAGGTGATGGGGAAGAGGGAGAGGGGAAGGTTCAGGGGTGACAGTGCCAGTAGGATTGAGAAACACAGGGGCGGGCGCCGCAAGATGTGGAGGTATGGGAACCGACGCACTTGCATATGCAATGTAAAATGTGGCGAAAAATGATTAGGGTACAAGTGAGACGCGCGTCTGGAGTAGGGTAGGCTTGGCAGGCGAGGCGACAGGAGAGCATAGCGAATTTACGGGTCGAATGGACGGGGGATGGTACGAGATTGGCCGGAGCATAGACAGACCCGGGGATAGATCTCGGGAAAGCGCGTTTGCTCTTGCGTTGCCGTCTATGCTGGCGTGGCCAAGTACCCATACCAGGACAGAAGAGAAAAGAATAGCTTTTGAGAGTATCAGTCAGTAGGTTAGAAGAGAAGGTGCTGACGGCTCGCGTTCACCGTAATCGTGGCAAAACTTTTGCTATCGCAATCGCACTGCTCACATGACTCACTAGCTATGGCTTCGGCCATGATATAGGGCTGTGCGTTCGTCATTCGCATGCACTAGAAATTAGTTATTAGTCTTTCTTAGAAGTGCAGCGGCTCAGTCACTGGGATCGGTTGCCAATTGGTCATCCGCACACCCGCTGAGGAGGCCGCTCGCCTCAAGGCTTGTCACGCTAGGGATCGAAAACGGAAATGAGTACAGATAGCCAACACAAACCACGCGGCCACAGAGAATGCTGCCCAGAGACATAGGTGGGCCAAGTAAAAGTAATTGCAGCAGCAAAGAAGCAAATTTAGGAATGGAATGACCAGTGTACCCTTTTCAGCATTATAAGGTACCCCTTAGTAGCGTTTATTATCATTATTCTGACTGCCGACTAGGCCACTAGGCTTCACAAGCTGATATTGAGAAACTCTATCCCTCCATACAACTTCTCCATGCAACGCCATTCTCTTCCTCCTTCTCCTCCTCTATGCAACTCATGCAAGTGCCTCCATTGCAACTTCTAGGTCACTATTGGCGGTGAACGCGAATACGGACGGCGCTGCGAAGAGCGCCTCCGTGACGTCAGCTTAGGGATTATCGCATTTGTCGTCTGCTTCACCCAGGCTCGCTCTCCCTGCTGTTTCTTCGCGCTCGGTCAACATCTGATGCTTGTCTGCACCAGAATTGGCGTGTGGGTAACTTTTTATCATAATAATAGGCTTAAAATCGCATACACTAGCTCATGGTGTCAGTTAAAGTATAGTTTTGGATACCGCTATGGAAGAAACATTGTCGGCGTCGCCCAATTACTTGGGAAGCCGGTCCTGTGCGGAGCGCGAAGAGTCGGAGCTAGGGGTCAGCTTCTCTATTAAGCAATCTTTCGAACAAATGGAACAGTCCGCTGCTAATTACCGACAACAGCGAAAATGGAAGACCAAAACAAATTCTAGGCCTTCAGGGCTGTTGGCTTTGGCAGAAGGCATTACGATTCCCGGTAATCATATGTGAGGTAAAACAGTTTTTGCAACCTTGCCGAACGCTCGAACGTATTGTGCCACATCACTTTACGGTGTCAAGGCATGAAGGTTTGCCGGCATGCACTATGGGCCGCAAGAACTGTAGGTTGAGTTCCAAATAACCCACTGAGTATATAGGCGCGTGCTGATTTTATACCAGGCATCTAACCAGTATGGAAGTTTATTGAGCAAAACGATTGTCGTCTATGTTAAAGATACAGTAACACTGTTTGTTCAGACCTGGAGGGATATTTCGGTACGTTTTCCACAGCCATATCTTCCCGATATTCGGATATGCGTTATTAGAAAACTGCACTCTAGATGAGGAGGAGGAGTATGAGGAGGAGGAGGAGAAAACTTTATTTAAAATTAAATCGAGCTGGGTTAGTGGAAAGGGGTCCTCAGTCCAGGACAAGAGAGTAAAAGTAATTTTCTTCAATTCACAGAACGCCATCCCGAGTAGAATAGGATTTGTTCTTTGCGCCTGGAAGGGTTGAAAAGCAATAAAGAGCTACTTGGAATTCTTCTTCGGTTTCGAGTCTTGTAATATATGCAGGTATACTATTTATTACGTTAGTTAGCGAGTATATCTTGCCTTCAACACCGTAATCATGTCATCATTGTTCGGGTTGAGAGTCAGTTCGTTATGATAACGATGGTTACAATGAAATTCGGAGTCACAAAAGCCGCCTTCGAGTACTGTGGACAACGTTGTTTAGGGCGCGATCACGGTGTCGTAGCACAAACCTTCTCATTGTATTTGCATGTGAATAAACAAAGCACGCTGCGGATATGCACCTTCTTGCACGCTGGCGTAATGAAAGCCAATTTGTGAAGAAGAGAATGTCCAAGGTAAATATAAATGGTAGCGAAGGTTCGGGCAAAAAGCGGTTCAGAACCTATTGCCAGCGACATCAGCATGGGGGCTTATGGGAGTGGCGATTGAAGCGCGACTAGGTGAGGAGGGAACAAACACTAGTAACAAAAAACGAAGTTTTGTTCGACAATAAAACAACAATTATATTTTACGAACTATATTTATTTCTGAATCACATTTATTTAAGCACAGTATGTAAATAATTTCTGAAAATGCTGTTCATTCTCAAAAATCTTTTTTGTAGCGCCATCTGAAGAACAGCACATGTCATTGCTTTGTGATGCAGTCCTTGTAGTGTTCGGAAAGGCGCTCCTAAAGTTCGTCTGCTAGGAAACGCCCCTCGCGTGTTTTGGTGGTGCGCATTTGCATTCGTTTTTCCTTGTTAATTTGGTGTGCACTTAATTTTTGCTGTGCGTGGAGTTGCGAGGTGCGTTGTATCGTCGGTGAACACGTTTAGTACCGTGCCCGGCAGGCACGGTGAACTACGGGACGATGCTGCCAACGGTTGGAGCGGAGCGCTTTCGTCGGTACCTACAGAAACGATGTGCTGTACAAGTTGCACAGCAACTCCCGTACACCTGGCGCTTTACTGCAACCATTTTCCTCTCATTTCCACAGGTAACGCGAAACTATTGTACTGTTAATATGTGCACGGGGGTTGTGTAAGGGGACGTGGTGGTGCTTCGAAAAAAAAATGGGTCTAAAGCTTTGTTATGTCACAGTTATCTCTTGATTTCACCTCAGGCTGGCTCAGGGCAAGTTGTGTCAAAATATTACTCTAGGACTTCTCGGCGTAGTACCACTCGAATTTAAACGAGACGCTTTAATTGTCTATCTCAGTGTCTTCTCTATTGCATTACAACGCTTGTAGTGCTCGTTGCTTCCCGCACTTGTATGCGCAAGCATTATTTCCATCGCAGTACTGTGCTGTGCTGCTCCGTGCTGCGCTGCTGCCAGATCTTTCCTGCTATGTGCTTTTACATACTGCCGGTCGCTTTCGTTTGCATTGATCCATTTTTCCTCTTTTACTTATCTGTTGCGACACTTGCCTATAATGCAACCAGGAAATTGCAGGCGTGAATGCTGAGTGAACTTCTGTAGAAACCCTTGTCTACTTGATAAGACGCCGGGACGCTGCAGTGTGCTCGCTGCACTTCGTGATCGGCATTCCTGCGGCCCCGGTTTTCTACGTCAAGATGCAGTGCCTAGTTCTTTTCTCTTGTTTCGAAGTAGTTCTGCCTGTTGACGCTTTCGTTGCTCATAATGCTATGTGTTTACGGGTAAAAGTCAATTTTTCGGCGCGTAAGGAAAATCATAATGCATGTAGTGCCCACGAACATTTTGTACTTATTGTATACGTGCTCATTTTGTGCAGTGTGGTAAATTTGTTTTATGTTCATCCTGGAATAAAATTCAAATGTCTTGATTATAGCATGACTTTGCGTTATTTCTTCCTCTTAGAACAGAAGTACACAAACTGAGCAAGCCATTATATAACCTTGATCTATACTTAAGCAACGCACGCCTACCTGCGTATGTGCGACGCAATTAACTTAGCAGAGGCGTTGGTTGTAAATTGGTATCGGGGGTAAAGGAGTAGGCAACGTTTTTTATATAAAAGGGGGGCCGGGGGAGAGTGGTCAAGTGTCATTTTGGGCTCTGTATCCCAAGGCAGAAAAGAAATTCCGGTTGGGGGGGGGGGGTGTACGTTTTGCCACCCGCTGCAATCAAAATAAACAACTGATTGCTTTTATACAGCAGTGGAAGGCATGAATACAGAATAAAGGTTCAGAGAAGATGCTTTTATAAACACCGAGGCGAATCATACGACAGTATGCTAAAGTGCGTTTCTCTAGTCACGAGTATAAGCTGGCGTTGACTTGAAGCGCACACGCCAAGGGCTCGCCAACTTGCGTCAGATGGCAATGACATGAGCCCTCAGCGATCAGAGTCCTGCTAAGGCTATTTTGAAGTCAAATTTTCCCGCTAATGCCACCAAAATGACGTCACTTTCTGACCGAATCTTGCGTCACATCCTGTTTATTTTTTGTTCCGCCGGAAGTGTTCCCTCCTCACACAGATGGCGCTAAGCCCCATGAGCAGCTTAAGAGCCGCCATTTTCTGAACGTATGGGCTTCTATGGAAGCTTCGCTACCAGTTATATTTACCTTGGAATGTCTGCCATACAACATGAAGGAAATATTCACACGATCTTTGTGAGCCTCCCAAACATCTCCAAACCTCCTAATAAGACGTTTGTGACGGTGCAGAACAATTAATCCGTCGGCCAGAAAAAAAAGCAAGAAACATTCATCTGATACAAGACAACGAACGAAATAAATAGAAGACAGCCGTTTTATTTCCTGCTGTGGGATGCGCGTGTTCGATGCGCGTGTGCTTGGTACGTAGCATTAGACTGTTGAGTCTTCATAAGAGCATCTCAAAAATACTGCAGGGAAGCCAACGCATTTTCAATACTTATCGGGAAGCTCTGATCGCTGATCCTCGCGAATAAGCTAGAAAAGACGAGTTACACACGATCTTCTGACCGATGCCCTGAAGAAAGTTGTTCTCCATCTCCTCGTGTGTTGCAAACTTGTGGAAGATACAGCTTCAAATTATTCGGATGCGTCAGAAGCTGGCAAAATAACCGAATCACTAGAAATACGCTTTTTAACGCACTACAGCAACAAAGCGGGCGATTTCTGGCAGAAACTGCTGCTCTCACAAGCGGAGTGTAGCAGACGACAGCGGCGCGAATCCCTAAGCCGACGTCGGAGCCAGGGGGCGCCACTCAAACATCTCATCGCCAATACCCTCGTTTTCTTCCAACCTTGCAATTTACGCATGTGTACAGTACACCGAAGATTTTAAGCGTGCTGTACTTCCTGTAGAGTTAATAAAGGATTGTGATCCGAAAAACGTTAACGATTTTCGAAGCAGAAAGTAGTTTCTGCGTACTGGTGCAGCGAAGCCGGCGACGTTGCGGGATTTTATCCCTCGCATGTGACGGCACTCTCAGGTATGCGAATAGGTGTCCTTGCTTGGAATATGCCCGTGAAATAGTACCGAAGTATATTGTTATATAAGTTGATTTGCACGCCGAATGGTAATGAGCAAATTAGTATGGGTTTATTAGCATTTAATGTACCCTTCTCGATGCCAGCCAAGGGCAATTGCGTTCTCTGTCGTAGCCGCGTCTGTCGTTATACAAATTACTCTTTCTGACTTAGAAAGAGCTGGCTTTCCTTTTATTGGAACAGTTCCTAGAGGAACTGCTCTGTCAAAACAAAATTGTTGAAAAAAAACCACAGTTGTTGCGAACAGCGAAAAGGTATCCTGTAAACGAAACTCAACCAAGAGCAAATGTACGCCGAAAGCAAAATCTCGGTACAAAGAGCAGATTTTCCTGCTTTCTCTTAATTTGTCGTAATGAGAGCTTTTTACTGTCGTCTTTAGCGACATCCTCAACCAGTATAAGTTATCTGATGTTGTAATTTAATAGTAAATAATGATTTTAATCTCTCACTCTAGACTCACTGCCGGGTCTCACCCAAGCGCTGAAAAAATCTCGTTCAGCTGTGCCAAGGGTGATCTTGGCTGAAGTTGCAAAGAATGCCATGGTAAGGTGTTCTTGAATACCTCATGACTCGAGTAATAAATATAAAGCGCCTCTTCATCTGACAAATCGAAAGGATTGTTGTATCACTGTAAATTACTTGCTGTGACTTTGTTTAGTGTATATCGTTGCAGGCAATTCTGCTGAGTACAAAATACTGTTTATTTGCATGATTCAGTGCTAAGAAATATTCCCTTTCCAGGTGTAAGTGCATCAGGTTAGTTATCAGTGCGACTTTGTCATTATAACAAAAAACTTCCAGTAATGCATGTGTTTAGCAGCTACGCGATGTTTACTGACTACTAACATTGCATAACAGTAGTTTAGGGGGTGCTGCCAATAAACTTCACCGAAAACATAATGTGCTTGGAAATTTTAATGTGATCACTGTTATTCAATGCAGTCCTGATAGTGTGCAAATGTTTGCTGTGTTTTCTACAAGATAGTGAAGTTGTGGTCAATGTGTGGTTTCCATTCATTTAATAAACGACCTAAATAAGTTATCGCTTTCTTTTTCAAGCCACCTAAGAGCCTTTCACAAAAAGAAAACAATTGAAAGAGGAATCTAGCTGAGAGGAAAGAGCTGAACTGCATCATTGAAGCTTTTAATTTAAAGCCTCCGGCGGCAGCCCAGAACTTTCGAACGTAAGTTTCACTGCAACTTATGTGTGTTGAAATATTTATCCATTCTACCAGAATTTGACCTACATTCATGTGGGTAGTTCTGAACTCCGGTTTGATGGAAGGAAGCCCATTTCGTTGGGACAGGTCATGGTATAATGGAATAGCAAAATAACACCCACCAAAATATTTCACTAATTACATATGTTTTCGCTCGTACATGACGTTCCTGTTCACTACAGAAGCATCAGTACATAGGGCCCGTTTAAGCACGGCCAAAAATATATCATGCAGATCATTAGTAAAGAGGATGCAGATTGCCCTTCTTTCATCTTAGCTTTCGTTGGGGAGCCTACATGTATCTTATACTGGCAAAGTATTTTGGTTGCTGTTTGTATTGTTTTATTGTGGCTACTTCAATTATGACAATTATTTCAGCACTGTTTAAGTTAGCAGTGCTCGAATAAGTCATAAACCTTTTTAACCAGCAAACATGCTTGTGAAAAAAAGGTTTTTATTGCAGCAATATCGCATTAGCATGATCACGACTGATCAATGTGATATAAATTTTAACAGATTTTTTGTCAAAGTGTGTTTACAATTGGTGACATTTTGGGTGTTACAAATGTGTTTCTATCCACGGTGGATGGTGAGAGGGACAGAATCATTTTGCCAACTGCAAACCAAAGTGGCTGCCTTGCAGTGACAATCACGAAGTTTTGTTAACAAGTAAGCTCCTGTCCCCCTTTTGTTGTAACTGCAGAAAGTTTATAAAATTCCACAGTTTGGCAGATGCCGCCTTATAGCTTTTTTAATGTCACCGTGCTTTTTACTTTAAAAACAAAGCCTTTTTTTCTTTATTTTCTTATGCAGGACATCTGTATCGAGGTGCAATGTCTAGCTCACTTGTTTGGCTGCTATCGCACGTGGCAGGAAATAAAAGGCTGAGACCTGATTGGTACTGGCTTGGCTTAGCCCAGCCAGGAGCCTGCATCGCGCAGTCTAGGATGTTGGCAAACATGGTTCTCATTCAATAAAAGGGCAGGCCATACATCGAATGCTTACCGGGTAGAAGTAGAAATTTAAGGACTATAAATACAAACTTTGCTTTAAATTTAGTCAGCTGTTATCAATAGTACCATAAATCTGAGTTTGTTTATCGCTGTAGCTTTTCCAACCTAAAATATGGGTGACCAAGAGAAGAAAAAAAAGTATCATTAGTAATAAAAGCTTGTTGAAGCTACATTAGAAGGCATTACATGTACTAGTATGTATTCTGCACTGAAAAAATACAGGCCAATGTAAAGCAGGTAAACCCCTGTACTGTTTTAGTGGTACTGTGTTCATTACAGTGCTGAGACTAGGTTTCAGTATTGTTTCTAAAGTACATATTTATGACATTATTTTTGTTTAGTGTGATGATCCAGCCGTGGCGGGGCCATCCATGGCTCAAGGGGACATGATGGAGCCCTGGGGAGGTGGCAGAGATGAAAAGGCTACAAGAAAAGATTGCTGAACTCGAAACAGCCTTCAATGAGCAGCGTGAGGGGCACAAACAAGAAATTGCTGCACTGGAGGAGCAGCTGCGGGAGCAGCAACAAAGAAATGAAAGGCTTTGCGATGCCCTCTTGGCAAAAATTGGTAGGTGGCAGCCATTCTCAAATGATTGCCATCCTTAGAAGTAGACATTTAAAATGTTACTCTTTAAAATACTAGAAAAATGTTTCTTACTTTTGCAGAAATCGCTCGGGACGCTGTTGCCGGAGGTGGTGGCGCAATTTTCGCTGCCCGACGAGCCCACAGGTTAGTTTGGTACTTCCCCTTATTTTGGAGAAAATTTATTCATTGAAGTCTTTCTATCTTCCTTATATTACCTTTGTTTAATTGGCAGTTCGCAGTTCGACATCAACTGCACAAACACAAGGTAATGAATGACAATGTTTCTGTGCTTGTCAGTCCAATACTGTAAGAGATAAAAATTCTTAACGGACATCGCAGCTTGTAGATCAGGTTTGATAATTGTAGTGTGTGCTCATATAGACAGATGGCACCCGGCGACCATTGGTGTGTGTGCTACCGTTTGAGAGAGGGTACCACTTACACGGTTGCCCATGTGTATATATTCAAAGGTGAATAAAGCCTTGGGGTCAGTTGCCCGTTACCGGCGTGGTGTGTGTTCGTGGGTTAGCCGGGCGCGTGCTGTGGAAGTACGCCCCTCAACATGGTGTCAGAAGTGGGATCGCGACGCCACTGATCCGTCGCCTTTCAGACCTTTTCGTCCACCCCGTCAACGAGTTGTACGAGTCGGCTCGCTTCCATTGGCGGACACAGCAACCGGGTGACACCGCCGATGCTTTTTTCACTGCGCTTCGTACCATGGTAAAGCGCTGTAACTATGCATCGCCTGCTGTTGAAGATAGGCTCGTTCGGGATCGCTTCGTAGTTGGGTTGCTCGACCTCAAGCTATCGTACTAGCTATGCCGAAGCCCAAAGTTAACGTTGCAAGATGCCTTGGCTCAGGTGCGTCAGCACGAAGACGCAGATAACGAGCGTAAAATTCGGAACTCGGAAGAATCTCCTTTGCTGGCCGTCGATGCTACGCGAGTGCACAAAGGGAAGCTAGCGGCAAGCGATAGCCCGGCCTGTCTTTGCTCGTTCTGCAGGCGCGCATCGCATTCGCGGACGGAGTGCCCCGCCCGTCGTACCGTCTGCAACTTTTGTGGCAAGAGTGGCCACTTCGAGGTGGTTTGCATGAAGGAAAAAAAAGTGGGCAGGAAGCAAAAACCGAAGCCTTCGGCCAATTCGGTGGAACTTCACGCTGTCGCGGGGGGGCGTCGCCCGAACGCGAAGTTCATTGAAGTGCTTGTAGACGGACGCGCATTGTCTTTCAAAGTGGACTCAGGCGCCGAGGTCTCAGTTGTTCCGAGTGCATTTCCTGGCATTCCGACCAAGCTTCAGAATCCCGAGGGTGAATTGAAGGAGCCGGGAAATAACGTACTACCAGTTCTAGGCACGCACGATGCTACTTTAACGTGGCATGGCAAGTCAGTCAAGCAGCAGCTGTACGTCTTGGCAGTTGATACGGTTCCTCTGCTTGGCTTTCCGGCCATTCAAGCCCTTGGCGTCTGCAAGTTTTTGGACCATGTTTCTGAGGCACCAGAACCCTGCGGTCAGCTACGTCTCGACCCAACCCTTTATCAAGGACTTGGAACCCTTCCCGAGGCATACACAATCCCCCTTATGCCAGATGCGACTCCATTCTCGTTAAGCGTACCCAGACGCCTGCCGCTGCCGCTTCGGGATCCGATCAAGGCGGAGTTGGACAGGCTGGAACGGGACGGGGTGATTCGTCGCGTTGAAACACCAACACCCTGGTGCGCAGGAATGGTCGCAGTCCGCAAGACTTCAGGTGGTTACAGGCTTTGTGTGGATCTAACCCGCCTCAACAAGGTTACTCTGCGGGAACGCCACATGTTACCCACAGTTGAGCAATGCCTTGGTCTGCTGGGGGAGGCCGCAGTTTTCTCCAAGTTGGACGCCACGTCGAGCTTCCACCAGGTCAAGCTGTCGTCCGAATCACAGGAATTCACCCCGTTCATAACTCCATTCGGTCATTACTGTTTCCTCAGGCTTCCCTTTGGGATCGCGACAGCTCCGGAGTACTTCCAGCGACAGATGTCCAGGATCCTGGAAGGCCAAGAGGGGGTGGTGAACATGATCAACGATATTCTCGTCTTCGGCAAGACACGCGTGGAGCATGACCGTCGCCAGCAAGAAGTTCTTACCAGGCTAACGAACGCAGGGGTCACGCTGAACTGTGACAAGTGCACCTTCGCAGCCAGCAGCGTCAAGTTCATCGGTGTCATTGTTGGTACAGATGGCATCTCTGCTGATCCAGACAAGGTGGCAGCCATAAAAGACATGCCAGCACCGCAAGACGTCTCAGGTGTTCGTCGCCTCCTGGGCCTTGTCAACCACATTGGACGCTTTCTGCCTCACGTATCAGAAACCACAGCGCCGATACGAGCATTGCTGAGGAAGGAGTCTGAGTGGACTTGGGGTCACGCTCAACAGTCTGCCTTCGCCAAGCTCAAGGAAATGCTCTGCTCTGACATATGCATGGCTCGGTACAACACAGCATACAAGACGACAGTATCAGCGCATGCCAGCTCCTTCGGTGTTGGTGCCGTGCTGCTGCAGGAGCAACCTTTCGGGGAGTGTCGACCAGTCGCCTTTGCATCGCGGTCGCTCACGCCAATGGAAAGTCATTACAGTCAGACCGAGAAGGAGGCTTCGGCCGCATGCTGGGCTGTGCTTCTTTTTGAGGAGTATGTCCAAGGTATGAATTTTTTCATTGAAACAGATCACCAGCCACTCCTAGCACTCATGGAGACCATGGATGTCGACTTGCTGCCTCCTCGGATTCAACGGTTCCGGCTGAAGCTGATTCGGTTTACGTACCAGGTCCTCTACGTACTTGGCAAGCTTCTAGCCACAGCGGACGCACTCTCACGTGCACCACTGAATGGTCCACCGCCACAGCTCGCTGATCATGTGGAGCTCTTTGTTGAAGAGCTTCTTCGCTCCTTCCCAGACTTCATCTTCTCACGGAAAGACGAGCTGCGCCAGGCCCAAGCAAGCGATGGTGAGTGCAATCTCCTGCTTGAGTACTGCACCAAGGGCTGGCCATGGCAGTCGAAGCTGCCACTTCACGTCAAGAAGTACTGGCAGTATCGGGGAGACTTCAGTGTCTGTGAGGGGCTACTTTTGAAAGGTGTCTGCATTGTGGTGCCGTCAGCTCTTCAGCGTTCTATGATTGATCTCATTCATGACGGGCACCAGGGTATCAACCGATGCAAAGCCATTGCCCAGGAGTCTGTATGGTGGCCGGGAGTCAACAGCCAAATCGAGACACGGGTGTCTAACTGTGCCAAATGTGCTGAAACCCGTGTTCAACGTGCAGAGCCAACGATGTTTTTTCAAACTCCAAGTCTTCCCTGGGAGGAGGTTGGAGCAGACCTTTTCCACCTGAAAGGTCAAGATTATGTTTTGCTGGTCGACTACAGGTCGCGCTTTCCTGAAGTCATCAGTCTGCGCTCGACCACGGCACCGGCTGTCATCGCAGCCGTCAAGAGTGTGTTTGCACGCCATGGCATCCCACGGGTGGTCCGCAGCGACAACGGGCCACAGTTCTCATCCAAAGACTTTTCTACATTCGCACAGGCTTACGGCTTCGAGCATGTCACCAGCAGCCCCCGGTTCCCGCAGTCCAACGGCGAAGTGGAGAGGATGGTGCGGACCGTCAAAGACCTGCTGCTCAAGTCGGATGATCCTTACTTGGCACTGCTCGCCTACAGGGACACTCCAGGCGTTAATCGGATAAGCCCTGCACAACTTCTCATGGGCAGACGTCTGCAAACAAGAGTTCCCAAGACTTCGCAGCAGCTCGAGCCACAGTGGCCGTCATCTCGGTCCTTCAACCTGGGCGATCAAGCCAATCGAAGGAAGCAAGCCCAGCACTTCAACCGAAGGCATGCGGCTCACCCTCAACGCCCTCTCAGGTCTGGTGAGCAAGTCTGGGTTCGAGACATAAATAGCCCTGCGGTGGTTCTGGGGCCAGCGCAACGTCCCCGGTTCTTACGTCGTGGAGACCCCGAAGGGAGTTATCCAATGTAATCGGCTACACCTCGTCCCAGTGTCCAGCACCCCAGTGCCGAAGGGTCCGGTCGAGCCTGCCTCCGAAGAACAACCCGAGAGTGAGCCATCCGTCAGAGACACTAATGCAGGAGGGTCAGAGTTAGTTCTTCAGTTCAGTTCTTGTCCCCTGGGGGCCACACCCATACACTTGCCCCTCAGGTTCCACGAAGCAGGGGTGCTCACGCCGCCTGGATTCTGAAGCAGAGTTTCGCATGTGGTGTATATTGAAGAACTCTGGTTTGAATTAGGCGAAAGATGTGGAGGCAGGCAGGTGATGTAATGCAGATGAAGTACAACAGTTGGACTGTCCCTGTAATAGAACGCCTACCACGAGTTGTTAAACGGGATAGGGGAAGGCCAAGGATTTGGATGGATGAACTAAAAATATTTAGGGGCAAAGAATGGACCCTACAACTCACGACAGAAGCAGCTGGACATGTGTGAGAGAGGATGCACATAGGCTGATGATAGTGATGACGATGTGTTTTTCGGATGAGATAACAAGCTGAATGGACAAACCAACTCAGTAAAAGAAGTGATGACACGAAAACATCACTGCAAGCTAAATATTTTGCTCCAGTCTTAGTTGAAATCTAATTTGTGCTTTATTTTTTAGCTCAACAAGATTAAGCCACAGAGGATAAAGCAAATGTGTGAATATATATATATATATATATATATTCTCTGATGCCCTTTGCAGATCATGTATGCCTCTTCAGCAGACGAACTCACAGCAGCAACCGAAGCCCTTCAGCAGATACCCCAAGAAGGCTATGTGGCCCGAGTAAAGTTATTCCTGGAGCAGAAGGCGAAGTGGGTGCTCCTGTATCGTTTGGGTCTGAAGAAGAGGGGCCACAACACAAACAACTTTGCCGAAGCGTCCATCCGGATTATGAAGGATGTCGTCCTGCATCGGCACAAGGCGTGCCATGCCGTGGCCCTGGTGGACCTGGTTCCCGATAGCTGGGAATTATACTTTAGAAATAAACTAATTGACCACGCCAACAACCGTGTGCCAGCGCACCAGCTACGTTACGGCAAACTGCTCCAGCGGATGCCAGCGACAACCACACAGAACATACGCGCCCTTGGCAACAATGTGTATGAGGTGCCCAGCTCCAAGCCGGAGGACAGCAACGTGTACGAGGTCTGCCAGGACTTTGGAACCTGCACCTGTCGAGCTGGCCAGCAGGGGGCCTTTTGCAAGCATCAAGCGCTCGTACACAGCATCTACGGGGGCAACTTTCCAAATGCGCCTGTCGTAACGTCAAGGGATCGGCACCAACTTGGGCTGCTGGCCCTAGGGGACAAGTGCCCAGATGAAAGTTTCTATGGGGACTTTTGTGTGGCCGAACCAACCCATCCTGGTACCAGCACGCCTGCTGAACGAGAGTCATCCCTGGTGGTGCAGCCTCTGTCACAGCTTCTGGAGCCAATGGAGGTGGACACAGACTGACGACGATCCTCATGAGGTGAGGCCTACACTTGGGTCACTTAACAGCAAAACAAGCTTGTTTTTTGAGGCAAAACACCTCACATATCCTGAAATTATCTAAAAAAGGAAAAAAAAATCAGCGCTTTTATTACACAGTCAGTGTCTAAATAACTTTGCCATAATTCTCATGCAAAAATCAAAACAATTACCTAACTAAATGTGCGTATGTGGAAGTAGAAATTAAATATTGAAGTATTTACCGATATATGTTGAGAAATGCCTGATCATTGGCATATTAAAGATTCAGTTGGTATTGAAAAGGTAACTAATTTAGGAGTTGTATAAAAATGTCAACTCATGTATAGAAGGTCATGAGTAATTTCGTCATAAGAGCCTGCATTCCTGGCCTCAGAGGAGCTAACTTTATACCAGAAAAGACCTGGCTGTCTAATAGTGGTGACACTTCGCTTTCGCAGTTTTTAATAATGATAGAAAATAATGCTCGGGTATGAAAATAGTGCATGCTCCACACACTGCAAAGGAATGTTAAACCTATTTCCTTTTGGAAAATACTGTGGTTTTCATAGAAATGTCTTCCGGAAGAAGCAATCAACTTACTTTAATTGCCTGTGTTTACTACAGTGTACATTACTTCACTGATGATGTGTCAATGGCAGTTGTAACAATGATGCTATCTCATGGATATGTAAGGGAGTTTCTCATTGTTGTAAGAAATTTTTGACTGGTACAAACTGCAGATAACCCAATTCACTAGTTTTGTGACAATAAAGCTTAAAATAGGCCATCTTCACCTACGTAAAACATCGTTGGGTGGTTTTTCAACACATAAAACTAATAAAGGTACCAAAAGTGTAAAGACAATGTCGCTGAAAAATACCTGTGGGTTACCGTCAATGTTAGTGTAAATTTATTACGGGCATAAATGCTGATGTTTTTGGGCAGGTGTAGCGCAGCGATATTTTCACGTCTTGGAGCCATTCAGGTTCACCCTTGGTTAAGATTTTATGGCAGTGCAAAGTTTTCCTTGGGTGTTATTCAGTTTGTGCTGCAAGGAACTTAAAAGTGACTTAATGTCACAAAGGCACAGTTAAACATGTAGAGAAAGAAATAAGCAGAAAAGAGGCTAGTGAGAGGAAAATGTAAAAGTGTAGCTAGGGCTGACCTAGAAGTTGCCTTTGTTGAGTGCCATTTCCCATTGTAGGATACTGAGGGAGCTGCTGAAGCAAGATTCAGAAGGAGCAGTGGCGCCAGCACTCCCTGGCTTCTGGCAACCCATATTACGCCACAGCCCTTCGGAAGATGCTAGAGCAGATGCGCAAGATCACGAAGGAGCCCCAAGTGGTCACCTCATACCTGGCCATGAACGCAGCCTGTGCCAGCACCCGGAGGCGCGGCCGTACCATCAAGGTGCAGCCCACAGGCATCGCCAGGCGTCGCCCTGGGGTGAACCGGGGAGCAGGTAGAGTGCCTGCTGGTCGCCCTGCCAAGAGCTGGGCTAGCAGGAAGGCTAAGCGGCCGCATGCCCTGAAAGTCAGCGTCAGAGATGAGGTGCCGCACGCGAAATCTCATGGAGCTGCCCACTGAAGGGGCAACAGAAGGTGCCTAATATGGTGCCCCTTGTGTGTGCCTTTCATTTGGGGTCATGTTTTCTCCAGACATTTGCGAATATCCCATGTGGGACTGCAAATGAAAAACAAATAGCAAAAACTAAGTGGAATGAAATGCAATATTTTCGAATGCGGATGTCTTAATATTAGTGCGTATAGAGCTGCTAAAATGTAGCTGCAAAAGAAAAAAGAACATGAAAACTTACAAAGTGAGGACCCTTACTAAATTTTCATTTGAGCGAAGTTTATCTCCATGTGTGGCATCAGTTATTGGAGCGAATTGGTTGCCCTAGCAACCTTCATCACTGCTTGTAATGCCCTTACATGTGCTAATAAGATTCCACATACCACAAGCTCACTGTGTCCATTGTATTTATGGGCATGGAGAACTGTTACGTGTGTGTACATATCATACAGGTGACATGTAGATTAGATCCTTCATATTTCTTGTACCAATGCATATTGAAAGGCTCCATCTACACAGCCCAGCCAGTACGATGTTTCAGCCAGCTGCTCCTTTGAAGGCAAGTTCCTTTATAGCTGTTTTTCTGTTGCGCTGTGTATTCTGCGCATTGCAGTCTGGTAATTTTTTGCGCCATTTATGTCATCCCTTGAGTATTGGCTTAGATGGTTAAGATGAGAACTTCTTTTTAGCGGTTAAGAGTGTGTCACTGTCTTTAAAACCTGCTCTACATCACTGCTAGAAAAGATGCTTTTGCATGCCGTGCAGGAAAGGTCGCATGCAACCACCTCATGGCTGCCATCAGCACCGTGATGCAGCTGCAATCAAAAGGCTTTTCAGAACCCCTGACCGGCTGTCTTACACAGATCTGCCCCAGCAGTGGCGAGCACCCCACGGCAACCAAATTAAGGGCCGCTCAATTAAGACGCACAACTGGAAAGGAGTGAAAGCCGGTGGCTCGCTGCTACCGAAGTTGACCCGTCCCAGAGCACGGTGCTTTCCCACGAAACATACAACAGCAACAACATGCCAAACAAAGCTGGCAACAGGATTGCTTGCGCTGGACCAAATGAATGCCTCCACGAAGGCACTGCTCTGAACACAGTTGCAGTAGCACCAGGAAACACGATATGGCCCTGCATCTATTTTAGCACCATTAAGCTATCAGCAGTACCTCTAGCCTCATGGATTCGACATCAAATTATACGGCATATCACTGTATAGTCAAGGTGCAGCACGAAGCTTACCAATGCTACCTTTCTTCGCATCAAACCAACCATGGGTTCCACCACCACATTTTGCTGGAGATGACATTGTGCAGGTAAAGCACTGACTTGTACTTCTCAATTCAATTTTTAGAATGCCCTACTAACTTCAACCATGCTAGTGTTTTCAGTATTCAAAGTACGTGGCATTGTGCAGCTATTTCAGGAAATTCTGCTTCGCAAGTCCTGCCTTTTGATATTTTCTTTCACTGCTTAATGGACTTAGTTTTTACTTATCAAATATAGTTGCCTTATGTCTTCTCAAGCTCCTCCTAAGTTTTGAGACATGCAGTTCTGTCTTTTCTTTGCCCAGATCATGCAAGTGACAACTGAAAAAGCACAAGACCTTGAAAGGGACATGCGGCAGCAGTCAACGAGTACCACACGGCGGAACGAGAAACGCCTTCATTTGACATCATCAAAGCTTGGCACTGTGCTGAATGGGAAGGTGTGGTGAAAGAAAGGATTGCTTCCCGAACCTTACAAGACCAAAGGATCCCTCAAAGGTTCCCTCAATCAAGTAAATATGAATAATTTTTTCCTCATAAATCCATTAGTAACAATTCATACATATTAAGATTCAGTACTTGTAGCAATGTCATGTATGCTACTGAGTAAGTGGAACCTTCAATAGCCTAGGGTTATTTAAGCTCAGTTTTCCTGGGTACCACTTAAAGCTAGAACACCATGCACTAATGGCACAGAAAGCCCGTTGTCCCTCAAGACTGATTCATAATTGCAGTTAGTAGGGTGACATCGCTTCAAATATCCTGAGGTCGCGTTTGTTTCAGGCATGGAATGGTGACAGAGCCTCTTGCTGCCCTGTGCTACGAGGTGCTGAACAACCTGGACCACGGCGTAGCTGTAAGCAGCTGCGGGATCCTTGAAAACACAATTTCAGCCATGCACAATGAAGTAAAAACAAGTGAGGTGCAAATATAGTTCAGAAACAAAATGAGACTGGACAGCGGTTGTGCACAGTATGGTGGCGGCATTTTGGAGGACTGATGGTAAACTAGATGTTCCTGCAGTCCACTGCAGACTATATGGCATAATAACATTTACTTAAAGACCTGTCTTTGTTACATCATCGCAGACGTCACAAAACATGTGATTTGGGCGGGAGAAGCAAAATTATAACTTTGACAGATTAATTTCTCAGTGAATAAAGCCTTGTTTGCTGCTGGACAAGTGCTCAGGGCACTATAAACACCAAATATTAACAATAAAACAAACTTGCATTGCGTCTCTGCGGCGTCCTTAAGACTGCACGTGTGAAGCTGCTGCTATTACCTAAATTCAGTCTCTATGTTAACCAGCTTCTATTTTTTACTTTTGGTGACCTATTTCAAAGCCTGCATGTGAAAGCTCCCAGGAGATTTGGCCAAATGTGGGAATAGCCTTTCTTCCTATGTTGCATGTATTTTGTTGTTGCAGGTACAGCCACAGTCTCAAGGAGGCCAAATTTGCGTACATCATTGCGAGCCGGGCGGCGGCACGCGTGGCCCGTGAGTTGACCCACAATTTTTGGAACACTAAGGAACCACAGCGCTGCACTTTAACCGGCCAGTCGCACCGGCAAGAGGCAGGCAGAGTGACCTCACTGCCAATTATCGAAGTTCCTAACCCTTGTCGAAAATGAACTATATATTATGCAAGCGGAATCACTTGGTTGATTCTCATTTTCTGTGTTTGTGTGTACATTGTACCAGCGAAGTATCATCTTATCATATTTTTTTCTTCAATTAATATTCAGTACTGAATCCAGGAGAAGGGAAAATACTCTGTTGATTCTTGAATATGTTTCTGGTTTTGGGTGTTTATATATTTGCCGTTACTTTAATTACTTCGCCATATTGTAGGGTAGTTTCTTAATATTGTATTTTGTTATTGTTGTGTTTCTTGATGCATATGCCAATGTGTCAACCATTATTCAAGGCGCTGCATTTATTTTCTTCCAACAACTTTTCTTTACAGTAGTGTTGTATGCCTCCCTTGATCTGAAAATGTAAATGATCCGATTCTGTTAGTTTCATTCTGTACTTTATCGCGATGTACGTGTCTCTATTGTGTACTTATTCGAATTTTTATGTTCACGCCCTTCCTGCTAGAATCCCTAATGGGATTGGCAGTATGTCAAATAAATAAAATAAAAGTGGCGGCCATAATGTGTAGGGTGGGGATTTTGGAGGAGGGAAGGTTGATTTACATCAGCAAAATGTTAGCATGCAGGTAGTACAGTTATGAAGCGAGCTGGTTTGGCCGCGTGAGGCGGCCAAAAACTACCGCGAAATTTCAAGCAAGCGCCCCCCCCCTGCAGGCAAGTTGACATCAATGGCAAAGTGGGGAGGGTGCGCTATCGCGGAATGACACCAAAATTTAAGATGGTGGCAGCAAAAATCGCCCGCCAGGAAAAATACGCGGAATCCACATTCACCTAATATTTTGCGAAGGAATGTTAGTTATCACTCTCAAAAACATCACAAGGCTCCATTCCCAAAGAAAAGTTCACAGAATTCTAGTTGAAATCCGCCCTGGTCTCCTGGTGCGACGACTCCAACATGTGCCAGCCTTCCACGCATCTCGCCTTCCCCCGAGTCATCCAGTGCATTGCTTACGCCCCAGCCCCTGAAGGATTGTGCCGTGGTATCCTTGGGTACAACGGCCCACACATCAGCAGCAAAATCGAGCACATGCTCCTCCCAAAGAAACCGACATCACCAAAACGAAAACGAGAAGTGGCACGTGCAGATCCCTGTTCGATCAACAGTCAGAGCCTGCATACCGTCGTCACCTGCTGCAAATAGTTTGCCCTGTTGGTCCCACCAGTATTCCTATCAAGAGCGTAGTGTGGCCTGCAGGAAATGGAAGCCTACACCGCATTGAAGGAGCAAGGGGAGCTTCCCAGTCATAAAGAAACCAGTGTACAATGCAGGCGCGAGATTGGGCCGCCGTATTTGGAAGTTATACGCAACCACAGGCTTTTGTAGGCAGTAATTAGACAACTGCACCATAAGTCATGGTTTCCGAGGCCCAGTTCACTAGATCAAAGCGGTCGTAGACCCTGTGACCCACTCAGGCCACCTGAAAGTAGGAAGCTGCGTGCTCAGCCAGGTGTCAGCAGTTGTCAGTCCCAGCTGCTTTTACCTGGTTTTCCCCTAATGCTGGAGGTCCAGTGGCTCAGGACGGACGGTCTGGATAGAAACTCAGAAGAGACATTATACACTCCGACCAATGATTTATAAGTATCCTGCAACAACGGATGCTTCCGAGGAAACCAGCGTGTGATGAAGGCACAAGGCGAGCTGGTTGCTGCCAAGAGTAACATGGATGGACAGTGGCTCGTGTTCCGCCCCAGGGATCGGGCGCCCAGCGGTGTGGCTTGTTTTCTCCGTCGCTTTCCACGACATTCTGTGTTGGGCTGCTAAACGCAATGGGATTGGATTATAGACTAGCCGCCGCACGCTAGTGTTGCGATAGGGTGTGCTTGTTGTCAGTAGTCAGCCATCGCTTATTTCAGGGGGTGGCAACGTGCAGGGACATTCTTTTAAACAGATATTTGAAGCTCCCGCTTTGTCTTTGTAAGTTTGTAGTACTGAACAAATGAAATGAAAAGTGGGTTCGGGGTGACCATTTAGGGGAGGCCGTGCCACTCTGTATATTACCATACTCTGTAAAATCAGATTTGACACCACCTTCCCTTCCCATGATGGAGCTCTTAATGCACTAAATACACTACAACCAATGGCTTACAACAGGAGTCCAAATAGTGGTCGCACAGTTTTGATGTTCTTAAAATAAACTTTAGCCAGTTGCCGCACGTGCACAGGCATATCTGTGTGTATATGTCTCATTAACAAGAACGTGCAATATGAGCGTAGGTTTCGGGTTTTTTTTATTTACATTGCAGATTCAGCTTCTTGCAGAATATTCTGCGTGCAAGAGGAGAGAGGTCTCCAAAGCTACCTTGGCACGTTTGGAGACGTCGCTTAGTTCAGGCGATGAACAAGGAGAATTAGTGACACGCCAGGCCCGAGTGAACGCGAGTTTTTCCTTCATGGATGCCCACACTGCCCACAAGTTTGTAGAGGCACTAGGCGTTGGGTAGACAATGAACTCCGAGGTGTCAGTAATGATTAACGTGTTTGTGCAGCAGGGAGCCACCCACATCAGTCATGTGCAGAAATGCCTGCAGTTTTATCTCGAGCATGTTCTGTTTGCAGGCAAGCCTAATGCACCACGTTCATGCAGAGCATTTTATCGAACTCGAGAGGACATACGGTCACACATACAGCAGTGTATCCACAAGGACAGATACAACTCTGTGGACCAGGTTAATACAGGCAGGCTGGTTCAGGAGCCACGAGAAAACCACAGGAAACTACTTTTTTCAGCTCTGCAAAAAGCACACACAGAAATACTTCCACCAGAGATAAATGCTGATAACAACATACTTGAGGGCATTGCAAATGAATGTGAACAAACACTGATGCTTTGCATGCAGACCGCATTCATGGAGATGGCCATAGAAAACTACTCAGGTGATGTCGTGTGTGTCGTGTGCCTGAATGCAACTATTCACTTTCCTTTTTTTTCTTGTGATAAAACACCAACAGGCTATGTGATTGTGGGTTTGTTAAGTGTTCAGTTCGAAACTTCAGAATGCATTTTAGTAGCACTCCAGATTATCAAATCGTGGTCCATGAGTTTCGACCCAAGGTATTGGATGACAGATTATTCCCACGCGGAAATATGTCTTATACCTGTGCTACACGAGCGCTTCTAAGGCCTTTGAGTCGAATATCATTTGACTCAAAGGACACCTTTGAGCTGCTACACGACGTTTTTCAAAGACTGAAATGCCATTTGAGTCGAAGGAGGACGACATCCGACCTTTGAAATTCTCAAAGGACTTTCAAACGCGGACGTTCCTACTCTCGCACGCAGTGTCTGCATGTCGCAATAAAGAAAATATTTATTTACCATTAAACTTGAATTTAAAATGTTAGCTTGCAATATATTTTGCCAGTTTTGTTTTTTTGTTACTCTGTCTACAAGTATAAGGTAACTTTGTGCTCTCTATACCGGCGGTGCGAAAAGAAAAAAATCTACGATGGAAAGCATCGGAAGGAATATTGGCATTATCTTTTGCCTGTGTTTGTAGGTTTGTGGCTGGCAGCACTAGTTATCTCTGGTGTTGTTTTTAAAAGCAATCACGTCATAGTACAATATTCTTTACGTTTAGTACCAGTTTTCCTAAGGTTTTGTGTGCATTTATATTAATGGCAGAGATATCACGTGCGTCGCAGCAACCAGAAAAAAACGAAAGCGTGCGTCGGCATCGCGCTAATTTTAGAGCGAAGCAGAAACGTACGTGCTGATAGACTTGTGGGAAAGCCGCCTCGGAGACCTTCATCGCACGAAAAGGAACAGTGGCGTGTACGACGAAATCGTTCACGGCCTCCGGGAGGCTGGTTTCAGTCAGACGCGCGCGCAAGTCAACTCGAAAATCGAGAATTTGTCAAGTGAATTCAGGTAACCACCCGCGTATTTCGCAGTTCTAGCAGTTGTACTGCTTCGCGGTATGGGGTTCGCGTTATTATACCTGTTTTTCCTTTCAAGGCATGCGCAATACAGGGGTAACCGATGCGCTATTTATGGTGGCAAGAAAATTATGGGATTACTCCTTGCAGAAATGGGAAATTAGAAAGCAGCACTACGGACTACTGTTGTTACATAAATGGTCTTCTCATTCGTTACCACAGCCATTGCATGCTGCAGCCACCTTTACAGTTTCCTGTATGTGCCTCTGCTTAGCTTTTGATTTCATTTCAGGGTCTGGCAAAAAGGCTTGACAACTGGATCCGACCCTGTGACATGGATTTTCTTCACAAGACTTCATAAGTTCCTCTCAACCCTTCCAATCAACAATCCGAACTTAGTTCGCCAAAGCCCCATTACTACTGTCCCGCAGGTTGGTGGAAACAGTTCCTGCAGGTTGGTGGATACCTTCGCCTTCTACTGTGTGTTTTAACGATGAGAGTGGCAGTGAAAAGTCGGAATGCGGCTTTAGAGATCGGATTTCATCTCGAGTGAGGATTCGGGTGTCGATCAGCCTGGAACATAAATTCGAGCTCAAAGGTGGGTGTTGGTTTCGGTTTCAAATGGCTCTGGAGTAGGTATGTGTGCTCCAAATATGTTCTGGCTGGTTTATATTTGTTTGCTAGGGTGTTAACTACCTATGGTGGTGATCTCCTGCCACCAGCGCAGAAACGGATCAAGTTTTCGCAAGGCGAGAGCCCGGCGTGTACGTGGGCGACGACGTAGCCATGGCCCTAGTGCCAAAGAGATCACACACAAAACATAAAACCAGTTTCACCTAGCCGCATCAAACTTTCGCGATGAAGAAACAAAACATTGTGTTAGATTTTGATATATCCTGAAACAATTTTATTCCCTTTTAATATTTTGATATTACCGCTTTTTTCTCTTTTTCTGTTGTTTTTTTTACGAAGTTTTTTGAGATTTTTTCATGGTTCTGTCGTCAGTGCTGAAGTAAAACTTGGTATTGTATGTCAAAGAACATATAATTAGCTGCATTTAGTATATGCTAAGGTAGGATGGTGCCTTTGCTTTGTGTAATAATAAATTTGTACCGAGACCTCCCTTTTTCATCAATTTTTTCGGCGGTCCCGAAAGAGTTAAGAAGGAGTTTGCTAACCTTCAAGACAGTGTTCAGTAAGAAGGCTGAAACGTCTCTTAGAGCGTTAAAAGCTAAATTTCATTGGTACTGATAAGCCAATGCTCGCGCAGATTGTTGGTTGGTGAGGCGCATGTGTGATTGCTGGTATTTTTGTGACGAGTTTTTTTGTGGTGCGCCTAAAGGGAGCACAGCATCGAGGTTTTGTGTTCCCGTTTCATTAAAAATCTGCTGATAGTAAGCGCAGTTCCTTTAGGTAGCATGAACCCCAGATGCCACTTTTGCAATGCATAACCGTGAAAGGATGAGGCCCTTGGCATATGCTGTAGTGCTAGCAACGCGCAGCTTCCACCCTTTCACCCTCTTCCCGAGCCTCTCAACAGCCTCTTAATGCGCAAACACCCCAACATGCCCATTTCATAGACTGTGTGCACAAGTACAGCGGGAGCTTCCAAATCACGTCCTTCAGAGCCAAGCAGATTGCTTCAGCCAGCATTGAAAATTCAGGGGCAAGTGTATCACTTCATGGGAGGACTTCTGCTGCAACCTGAATGGGAACCCCAATTCGTGCAAATATATTTTGTCGGGGAGAACAAAGTCTAGTTGAGGTGTACGAACTTTCCAGATCTAAAAGGCATTTTGTCAAACTGTAGAAAATGTTGAAAGGCATCAACAGCTACGTAAGGGACTTCAAGACCACCCTGGAGAATGTGCCCGCTGACGTGCGAGACGTTCGACATCATCATTCTGGCAGACAAGAAGCCTACGGACGCGCGCTTCAACGCACATACAGCAAATGAGATGGCTCTGGCTATGGTTGGTCAGCAATTTCAGCACTGAGACATTCTGCTGCACAGCCACGGCGACACCCTGCACCGCATTAGTGAAATTCACCGATCATACAATGCCCTTCAGTACCTGGTGCTTTTTTGTCTTGGGGAGGATGAGTATTCCAATGACCTACACGAGCACGACACAAGACCAAGTTGCCCCTAAGAAGACAGTCTCTGCAGCAAGCTTCTCCTGCTACCGTGTCATGGCCAGGAAACGGAGCTCAACCATCTGGGGCAAGTGGGCTCGCTCTTCAGTCAATTCTTGGTGGATATGCACACCCAAATAGAGACTGAGAGGTTAATGTTCAACAGGAACAACCAGGCACAGCTGAGGGCTGACAGCTACAACCACCTGAAAGACGCCACTGGAAGGAAAGATGCTGAAGCTTCTCAGCTGGGTTGCTGAGAAAGTTGCAGATGCAAAGAAAGTTGCTTGTCTGCAGTGTTTTTTTCGCATACGGTCGCCATCAGTGAGGCAAGGAATGCTACACTTTAAAAGAACAGTTACGAAACTTGCCGACTTTGCCAAAATACAGTTTTATTTCGGAGCAACACCAGCCCTCCAAAATATCAAACGCAAAGAACCCAAGGCTGCCCAGTAAACAGCTAGTGGCGTGCAAGACTGATTTGAAATGCAATTCTTTGTCTGAACTGACACTTGTCAGCTTGATGTTATCTTTTCATTTGCAGCTGGAGCTTTTATTACAGAAATCAATTGTGGGTGTTGTGAAGTCACGAGCAGCATGCTTTTTCCGAACAGTTGCAGGCGACGAAGGTGCCAGGATGTGTCGGCTTAAAATTGGGCAATGGCATTTAAGGGCCAAATATGAATTGAGCAACACAAACTCGAAACTGAAACTGTTGTGGTGTGTTTGCGAATGGCCCTGTGGCTTTTAGAACTACAACAATATGCGCAATGGCAACAAAACTCCCTCAAATCACAAACTAACTGTGCAAACAGGCACTATTTGATATTTTCAGACGATTTCCCTGATTATTACTGTCAGCATTATCTCAACCATTGAAAATTATCTCCTGATTCATCATTGGTACTTTTGATAAAAAATGCTGATGGACAATAATTACATGTGGTGCACCTTTTTCTTGGGTCGCTGTGATGTGTGACAACCACACTCAGTTTTCACACTCAGGTGAAACAGACTTGTGTAAAAATAACATTTTTCTCATAACTAAAACGGCTGATCTAGAAGGCGCATTTGCTGAGCTAACCAGAACTAGTCTACTTGCTTCAGAAATGCTTCCAACATGATGAAAACTAGCACTGAAGCTATGGACCAACCTGAACAATTTTGAATAAGCAGAATATTGAAAGAGTCCATTGGCCCAAATGTAAATGCAAAGAAGCACTGCATGTTGCAGAGCATTATGGTGGCATGTCTCTGCATCAAATGGTATTTAACAATCCTAGTAGCGAGCACGGATGGGCAGGCATATACGTATGATGACACCACGGAGAAGTAGAATTGATGAGACTGAGTGTGTGCGTAAAAAGCAGATGCCAGCAATACGCGTGCGCTTTCCACAATCATGCGCATTTGCTCATCCTGGTCTCTCCATTGCCGCTCGCGCGGTGCGCACTGTGTACGAATTATAGGGATGGTATTCATTGTCACTGTAACAACAAAAATATGGGGGGGGGTGTTGAGATGCATCTCTTTAAGATGCAGCTAGGCGAGTGGGGGGATGGGGGCAGCGAGAACACCGTTTATTTTGTGGGCAGCTAGCATATCAGTGATGTGTGTTTCGGTTATCATGTTAGTCGAGTTAATTTTAAATTAGCACAAAGCTCAGAAACAATGAACACGTGTGGATCAGGAGAACGAAAAGAAATTCTGAGGGTACCGCCTTGCAGCTACGCAAGCAGCGAAATAACTCTTCCGTCCAGTTCCTTTCGTAGTTTTTTTCAGACTAAAAGAAAACCGCCCATTAAATGTTATATTTCAGTCCTCGGGAATAGTGTAGGGGTAACGCTTCTGCTTACGGGCAATGAGGTCGTGGGTTCGATTGTCCCCCGCCGTATTTTTTGTTGTTGTTGTTGTGGTTGCCGTTTAGTATTAGCTATACTTTACGTCCACTTTACAATTCGTGCGGTATCTAGCTTAGTATCGATTTTGTTATTGCAGTTTAAATTATTTTATGATTGCTATGCGTACTTATTGTGGATGCAATTTTTGTTGCTTTGCGTGTTTACAGGTGAACGATGCAGAACTCAATGAGTTTATGGATTTTGATCAAGGACACATTGTTTGTTGCAGGGTCTAAGCTCCGAGCTGTTCACTTACCAGCCGAGGTGGGCACGGATGCAACACAGATGCTTTAATCACTGGACACGGAAGTGTATGTTTTGATATGATCTTTCTCCTCAGGGTATTAATTCACCACAATGGAAAGAAAGTCGTGCTATTTCTTTTAAAAGGGTACAGTGGTGTGTAATATGTTGATTAATTGAGGAATTTGCATGTGTTGTGTGTGAATACACCTGTCAGCTCTTGTCATATCTTATGGCCCTGTTAATTCTTTGTTTCACAGAAGAAATTAACCATGAGTTGTTTTTGCTTATGTGTCCAGTGTTGAACAAGTGCAGTGCATTCAGGAGGGAGCATGCTCCAGCCTGGACCCTAAACACTACACGTTGCCACCAACACCGGTGGACATTGCACACAACCTGGCAAAGGCAAAAAAGCGCAAGGATGTGCGTTTAGTGCTGCGCCGGCGCATGGTCCAGTGTGTGCCATGACTTGTTTCGCTACACGTTGTGAGCACAATTCTGGATTCATAGGTTCATTTAGCCCAATATAAGTACAGACTTTTAAAAGGCGAAACAAGCATGCGTGCTATGATTCTGTAAACACGCAATTCCAGATCAACTTTTCAGTAGTGGGCATGCCTAGTGTGGGCCACGTAACACGTAGCAGCCACTCATATCACAGCAGCCCACCAAAGCCCCAGTGACAGTTCATGCATGCATGCAAGACAAGCTGTGCTTCCAGCTTGCCTGCTGCGTTATTGGAACTGTGACTTGTCTGCCACATTGTGACTAAACAAACTCTGCATTAAAAGGTAAAGTCAACAAAAGATGGTTTGGGTTGCTATTGATGCTGTTTTCTGTTCCGGCAACTCTGTTCTGTTAGTCTATTTTATGGCACTTTACCTCTCTTTGCTTTCCTCCTAGGTATCCTGGCAGGCTGTACACGCAAGTGGTGCGGCATCTCGTCCAGCGCCACCCCGTCTACCGAGACACAGTTGGCTCCGGTAACGTATGTATCAGTTCAGCATCAAGCTAACTTCACTCATGTTAAACAGAAATGTTCTACATGAATGCCAAACTGTAACTCAATGAACAATTAACACTAAGAAAAGTTCCCTTTTGCATAGTGCAGCAATTCTGCTTCCTTCTGTACATGCACAATTGTATCTCCTCAGCTAGCATGGCAGCAAATCTTTGAACCTCTCAATGATGTTGACTGTAGTCTAACCAAAAAGCACCGCAGGAAAGCCTATTTTCTCTGACGATGACTATGATGGGGTGAAGCGAATAAAAATTAAGATGTTTCCCATGGTCAGAACCGAACCTGGGTCCGCCACGTTATGAAGCCGACGTCTAACTTATTCTGCCATTCCGGTACTGTTGAAGCGATTTGAAGAGGGGTGCATGGATGTGCGAAATTAGACAGAAAAGTTATGCACCCCTCTGCCTAACAACGGCAATGGTTGAACGTGAAGCTTTCTGTGTGCGAAACGAAATGGCCAGGGGGAAAAGTCAGAGACACTGCGATCTAAAGTCCAAACCGAGTGCAAGTCAACGTTCAAACTCAAACGGCAACCAAGGAATCCCTCACGAGAAAGCTTCATGTTCAACTGTTGCCGTCGTTAGACAAAGGGGTGCATCATTTCGCTTTATTTTATGAATACGTCCACTTTGTATTCATTCTGTCATGGTAAAAAGTGGAAGCATGGTCTAATTTGCTGCAAATAATTTTTTGTTCCTGCGCTAGAGATGCAGTCATGTATATGCAATAAGTTGATATGAGGAAACACTTTGAGGAAATATGAGGAAACACCTGCTCATGAGGAAACAATTTTGTGGCCTTGCTGTTTGCAGTGGGGAAAAGAAACAGGGAAGTAACTATTTTTTGAAAGCAAAGCTATTCGTAGTAAGCAGTAAATGAGGCCCGTCCCTGTTTCCCAGTATCACTAAGAACAGAGTGCACAACAGGCGACACTGTGGATGTGCTTTAGTTCACACCCCCGCTTCCCCAATATTTTTCCAGTACCAATGAAAACGCCTGGGTAGTCTACACCCACGCAATCGCAACTTGTATGAAACTCTCATTTTGTGTAAATATTGCTACGTATCACACGTTCAAGTAGAGAATAATTTGCCTTTCTGTGGTTCCTTATATTTGGGCTCAACTCGTAACTCTCATAGGTCCAATAGCGGCATTGTTGGTATGGAAACAAAAGTAAAAGATACCTCTTGAAGTACTGTGCTAGCCTAAACTAGAAAAATAGTGTGTGTGCTTTTCTCACTCAGCTGGAGCCTTAAACCTTTCTTTTAGTTTGGTAAGATTAAAGTACTTTTCTGTGTGTATGTCTGTGAGTCTGAATTATGCAGGACTCCTGGTACCACAGACTGCGCTACAAGTGCAAGTTTGAGCGCACCAAATTATTAGACAAGGAGGAAGTTGCGGAAAAAAGAAAGAAGTTTGGGCAGAAACGGCGGCAAACCGTTCTTCCATCTGGTGACTTGGAGGCAGCACCGGCAAAGAGGGTTTGCCGAAAGGTTTGAAAACTCGGCTTTTTTCTTTTTTTTATGCAGGAGTTATGAAAGTTGATTGCAGCTATCTGACTGATAGCACAATGTGTTTCATGCTCAAAATACAAATAATAGCTTTTGCAATTGAGCTCGAATCGATATAATAGTTGAGCATTAAGACACTGGTCTTGAACAAAGATGACGCCAGTCAATATGTGTTCATATTAATGCAACTTGTAATAAGTTTTGGAATTTGGACCTGTGCTTTGCTTCACCAACAGGATTATAAATGTGAAGGTATGGGCACTTGTACTATCATGTATACTCTGCATAGGTTGTATAATATGCATAGGTATTATGTGTGTGTAGAAAAATAAAGCTTCTGCCTGCTTTTTCATGTTGTTTTACGGCAGTCACAATGCAGCAGCATATATTTTTTCTGTGAGGCAAGTTGTTAGCATCTCATTACAGCTAGGCGAAAGACTGTCTTTTAATTTAGCAAATTGCCATTATTAGGATATTACCAGTAAATCAGGTTGCTGCAATGATCCATGACTACTGTTTCAAGAGCATTACTTTGCACATCACTCGACGAAAGTCAAGGATATTGGACAGGTGCATAGCCTACGGGGGGGGGGGTGTTTCAGTGTCAGAACATCCCCCAAAATTTTGTGAGCGGTACCAGAGTCCTTCAATGCTTTTCTGGTCACGAAACTCCGCCGTAACGCTATGGGAGCAGTTTGCTATGTCGCCGAAGCCGCCGCGGGGCGGTGCTCAGTGCATAGTGGGGGACAGACGAAACCTGCGCGCTGCGTCGGCGGAGCTGCACTCCCACGGAATCCGGTAGCATCGGCGCGTTGTTTTCTGAGTTTTAAGTTACCAGTTGATGTGACGCCTTTGGTGATATTGTGCGAGGACACTGGGCGGAAATGCCCAAGACTTGTTGCGTACCGGGATGCCGCTCCAGCTACAGAGGTACGAGCGAAAAGGTCTCGTTATTTTACTTGCCAAGTGACGCCGATAAGCGCGAGCAGTGGAAACGTGCAATACCGCGACAGGAAGCCGGCGGCTTTTCTTTTGACTCGCACCATGTCCGTGTCTGCGAAAAACATTTTGACACTGCGGACGTTGTTTGGAACGACACTTTTTTGGTGAAAGGAGACGTCGTCTCTTTGCGACGTGAGAAACCCAAGCTGCGACCCGACGCCGTTCCAAGGCGCTTCGACGGGGTGCCAGCGTATTTGAGCAAGCCGAAGCCGCGATCCCGTTCAACGAGGGTCCAGCCAGCAACAAAGAGACGTCGTTTGTCGTCGCCTGATGACATCGCAGAAGAAATTCTGCCGTGTTCAAGCACGGAAGCATCCCAAACAGCAGTGACGAGCGCTGCAGGTAAGCTAAACAGTTTTTCGTGGCGATTCTGCTAGTTTGGAAAGAGTTTGAAGCTTCCAGGAGCCTCAAGCGCTATATTCATCCTCCTGTAGATGCGGCAGTGGGTATTGGTGTATACGCAGAGACAGCCTGCCAAACAGAAGAGGTCGTCTGCCCCATTTATGAGTTGCTGGCAGTGAAGGGCCAGCTTCGGAGCACGACGCAGCGACTCCGCCGGAGCCAAATGAAGCTCGCGAAAATGACCGCGTTAGCGAGCAGGCATAAAAAGCAGCATACTGACACCCAGAAGCTGTCTGCTCGCGAAAAGTTGATCTTTGATCAGTGCCTGATGAAAGCCAACGCGAAGTCTCCGACTGCTGTAAGGTAAGCTACTGACATGTGCGCAAGTGTTGTATTGCTCATAATGGCCTCCTCTCGTGTATGTGTCCATTAATGATTTTGGAGAACACGGATATAGCGAAAGATTAAAAAACTGGTCCAGTGCATTGGCACAGTCAGCTCAGGATACTAAAGGGGCATATGCAATATTCTACGTCCTCTTGGCGTACTTTCGCTGTCTCAGCTTTTTTCTGGGGAATGTGCATGCTTCATTAACAAGAAAAGTGCATTTAATTAGGCGTCGTCTTGTGTTTGCACTCATTTCAGCATTCTGAAAAGCCGTAAAGGAAAAATGTTTTCTATCATGTGAGAATGCCCGGTACTGTGTGGTTACATAAGAAACAAACCCTTGAATTTAATGCTTCTGTTTGCACTGCTTTCTATGTAATTTTTCAGTTGGTGGCCTCTTCTATATCCTGTGGCAAGCGCATGCAGCTAACCATTTGCTTGTCGTCAGTGATGTCATCGTATACCTGCACTATGCGTGCATGACATGTACTGTGATGGAGAGTAGAAAAATAATTAATAGTTGCGTGGCAGCATTTTTTAGGCTGGCAGAAGTTCATTTTTTGTTTATTTTTGGTTGCTTGCGTTTTAAAGCTTAAATTGTGCATGAGTGATGCCGCATGCTTTTCCGCACCCACATATATATTTAGTGGTCGATCTAGCCGTTAGAACTGCACTTGCTCGTTTACCAGGATGTGAATGCACAACACATGCTCTACTTCTCCCCTAGGTACAAGAAGGAGTGGATATATGACTCTTTGCTTCTTAAGGTGAAGTCGACTGCTGTCTACACTTTCCTACAAGAAAACGGCTACCTGCCCCTTCCCAACCCTCGCACGCTGCATGGCTACCTGAGAAGCCTCAAGCCTCAAACAAACTAAACACACGAAATTTATAGCTTTAGCTTCGGTACCGCAGCCGCGGCGATCATCGGCGGCGTAGACGGTCGGATTGCATAGCGCGATCGCCGTCGCCGCGGGGACTCACTGCGCGTATCATATTTCCGAATTTGTAAATCTGAGGCTTCGCCAGAGTCGCAAGCCCAACTAGATAACCTTCGCTTAAACAAAGCACAATTTTACGCTGCCTTGCACGAGATGAAAGAACTGCTGCAACAACACGTAAATTCATAACTGCTGCGGCACGACTGGCTCCATCAAAGCGTTGATATCATGCAAAAGTAAGCGAAGAAAACCTTTTCACACGCTAGTGCAGCTACCACATTATAGGGCAAGCTAAATATGAATGATAGCAGAATATATAATGAGCTATCAACAACTGCCTCGAACGGGTACCAGCTTCAGCAGAATGCGTGCGCGCGGGTGGCGAGGGCATGAAATGCCCCCGCGCTGACAGCGGCGACCCTAGCGGCAACTTTTGTCCCTGTATGAAACGGGAGCCGGAGTTTCGTGACCACAAAAGCATTGAAGGACTCTGGCGGTACATTCCCCCCTCTCACCCCCCCCCCCCCCATTTTGGCCTTTTTCCTCACATATGCAATTCACACTCCGCATCGGTATATTATTATGTAAAAAACTAAAATTAAAGATTACAAAATGAAAATGAAGTCACGTTTGCAAGCAAGCAATCTTTCATTCTAAGTTTTTTGCCGGTGATGTATTTGAAAAATATTTCTGGCTACGTCACTGGTATTGAATGTAGTTGAAACAATTTGGCATTCCTTTCTTTTCAGTCAAAAGTATTTCTTTTTTGCATATGACCGCCTGCAGGCCATGGAAATAGCATCGTTAGCAATGTATTGGGAATTTCACTGATTTCTTTCAAGCCTTACATTACCACTTGGATTGCTAAGGCGCACGAGGGGTTGGTGGTTCTTCAGCATGAGATGTTTTTAAATAAATAAGACAGAGCCTCACAGGACTATGCATGTGCTATATCTCTCACCTTTATGTCTCAAGGTAAGCTGGCAGTAATTAAAACTATTGGATTGGACAGCTCAGCTGTATAGGCATATGTAATGTGTGTGCACTTGATTTGATTTCTCCTCCCAAGGTTAGGCTAAACTATTGGACCACTTCACTTGGCAAACTGTACCATTCCTATATTGTTGTTTGCAGGGGTCTAAGCACAAATGCACAAATCTATCAATTACTGCTCAAGTTCTGTGGCAGCCATAAGGCTTGTGTCCAACTGGTAGGGGGAAATTGCAATTAACAGGCTTAACGATGCTGCAACCAAGCAAATCCTAAAATTAATTAGAGGGCTGATTAGCCCAAAGGAGAATGCAGGCTTATTCAGTCACTGGGCAAATGTGCCTTGTCATTTTCATGGTAGTTTGAAGCTAAAATGCCTTGGTGCAACATCTTTTTTTTTCGTTTGTCTTTTTGTTTTGTCTTTTCTCATTCTCCTTTCTTAATCTTCTGTAGAAAAGTAAAATATTTTTGCTAACTTGTCACTGTGCAGATGGCTTGCCACAGTTTATTGTAATCAGGCTCCAGACATCTTTTCGCGCAAAGTAACGGTGCAGTACCAGCCCACAGTTTAACTGAGTGCTTTGAGATTGTTAAACATGCATGATAGTTGTATGAGTTGCAACACTTTGCTTATTTCCCCTTCTTTTACAGCAGGTGGGTGACACCACTGCTGAGGACAACCACAGCATTGAAGGCCACATCAAGGCCATTAGGCAGGAAATGCTGAAGGCGGTCCCCAACGAAGAAAGAGTGCGAGACTCGATGCCACGCACCTTCAAGTCTCGCCGGCAGTACATCGCTGAAGAGCGGCCTTTGCTTCGTGACCTCTTCGAGAGGTACTCTGCTCTTGCGAGCAAAGAGGTAAAAAGGTTATGGGTTGACTGTGCATTTTATTATCACATATTTTGGTGTGCATTTCAGATCTTTCGGGAGTTTGAGTGGCTTGGAGGGCATTCCCCTGTGGAAGCCATTACTCATTTCGCCCACAGCCACATGAATGCCCTTCTTGATCTAGCTGGCTACCGGGTCGAAGCCAGGACCCACGAGATATTAGACAAAGCTCGGGCATCCAGCACGGAGGACCAAGGGGGTGAGAACGCTGCTTTCCCATTACGCTGTAGAATGCTGCTGCCTGTCCCTGTCCCACACCAGGGGATGAGGAAGCATCTCTTGCTTCTAGCAGGCAAGCCACTAAAAGATCATGCTGAGTGCACGCAGCCACTAAGGTAGTCAATAAAATTGCAGGATGAAAAACTGCCGCACTAAACTCTCTTTTGTTGGAGCTTCTAACCACACTCAAGATTTTATTGACTTGATAGTAGCAATAAGTGCTCACAGAAAACAGTCATTATAAAAATGTACTACCGTAAAAGCTCGTTAATTCGAACTCAGTTAATTCAAACTTCCGGTTAATTCAAACTCATGCCCTGGTCCCGGCACAGCCCTGTATATTTCAATGGGAGAAAACTCCCAGAATGGTTAATCCAGAATGGTTATTTATTGGTTATCTGGTTATCCAGAATGGTTATTCGAACTATGATCATGTCATTTCCATCGCTCCTCGCAGAAGAAGTGGGCCCAGAGTGATTAAAATGTGTGGCCAAATCTAGACCAAACCAAATTAACTAGAGATGCAAAACAACGAAAGTTATGAAACAGAAAAACAACAGTGTGGCATGCACGCTACTATTTCTGCAATAGCTTATTTCGCTTCAACAGAGGACGCTACACACTGACACCAGTGCTTCGGCACATGCCACGAAATCACCTGCCACAGACGTGTAGTAGCGCCTAATTAGCGATAACGAGTCCAGAGGTGTCTTCTTTGTCTTCTGCCCATGCAGTGTGGCGCGATTTCCAATCATTCTAGCGCCTGCCCGCTAATTCGAAGTCCGCTTAATTTGAACAGTTTTATGGTCTCCTTCAAGTTTAAATTAACAAGCTTTTAGTGTACTATACATTTTAATGTCATTGATAACATTTCAAATGGAATTTTCATAAAATACTTTTTTAAGATGGATGTTTCTGTGCTTTGGAGTACACACACATGCTTCAGGGTGCATGCAGAGATTTCTTGTGGTCAAAACCCTTGTATTGATAGTGCACTACGAATGTTAAAGCTGAATAGTGCACAACAATATGGGACAAAACTCGCGTGTACCTCTACAATTTTGAGATAATACGTGCATAACAAGGGTTGGAAGAGTAGGAAGCTTGTTCAGATCGGCACCAAATTTTGAGGTGGCAGTTGCAACATGGCAGCGTGTAAAGGTGAGGATAAGCAGCCAAGTCAATGGTGTCAGTGGAAAGCTACATTAACACTTTCCTTTATTCTGTGTAATGATTTTGCTGAACTGAGTACAGGACCCAAGTGCCCGGAAGCAGTTAATTGCGATCTAGTGCAGAAGCACTTGAGAGCATTTTAGTTGTTTCTGAAGCAGCAGAAGGTTTTTGTACTTTGTACTCTGTCACAATCTTGTTTTAATTTAGGAAAAAGGTTTTCTGGGATTTTTTTAATGTACAAGAAGCGGGGAGAGGGGAGGCACTGATATGACCGGGAGTGCCTGCCGAGTATTTTATGGTAATTAAATGCAGCGAGAAAATTCTTAAGAAAAACCACTAAAGAGAGGGCCCTGTACTTCAAGTTATGCCTCACAGAATAGTTTCCTTAAAGGTGTTGTGCCACCAAATTTGTTGCTTGTGCATTCTTTGTTGCAAACGTTTTATATTTCTTTAGAAAGCATGATACATGCTCTCACATGCACATATTCTGAGTCAAAAATTTATTATCGCACGATTCATCTGAACAGAATTCGGTTTCCGTTTCAGGGCGCCGATTGCAAGCAGTGACGTCACAGTGTTGCGAAGACGCCCTGCCCGGGTGTCTACCATGCGGCGCTGCTGTACGCTGCGACTTTACTGCGGCGTCTGCTCCCACACACACGTGCTTCACCACGGAAGTAAACACGCCGACCCGTCATGTCAAGCCGCGACAGCTCCGACACGGACTCTTTGTTTGCAATAGAAATGCAATTGGATATGCAAACCACGCCCATTAAAAAAACGCTAAAGAAAAGCTGTCCCCGCACGAATTGAACCCTCAACATTGACCGCGCGGGCACGACGCGCGAGACCACTGCGCCACCGCACAAATGATGTCCTCCCGCGAAATAGCCGGTGTACTGGATGGAGGCCCGTCCTCCGAGTCGTACGTCGGTGTTTACTAGCGAGTTTACAGACTTCCTGCCTGGTAAAATGAAATTTCTTAAATAGCGCTTGTGCAGCAGGGTTCCGCGAAGCCCCCGCAATAGCTTATCGCTATCAACTCTACTCCTTCGCGAAAGCGCTCGCAAAAATAAGTGTGCCCGGCTGCGACTGCGATTTTGCACTGTAGGGATAGGGCTTCCCGTACTTTGGTTTTACGTTTTACGTTAAAAACCTTGGCCGATACTGATCTCTTATTACTAAAATTACCCTACGTAACTCTTCTTCTGCACGAAACTGACCTTATATTTTCTACAGGCGAGCCAATCGCACACGCATATGCAGTTTGCAGCTCCTGGGTAGCGGCGTCGCCGAAGAGCACGGCCGAAGCTTCGAACGCCAAAATACGGATCGCATTAGCGCTAGTGTTGAGTTGTATGGGCTTCATGGACCTTACTAAGTTTATTACACTCCAGAAACTAACAAAATAGAGCCGCATTCATTGCGGCACGAATGTTGTCGGGGCGCAGTTTTCGCTTCTCGGTCGATTCCCGATGACGCGTCGGGCGACCAGTCTGGCGACCGGTTTTGTTGGCGTCTTCGGTCGGCGAGTCAGTCACACTACGGCGACTTTCCATCAGCCGACGTGTTGGCCGATGGTTTGGCGACTCGTCGGCGTCGCCGTCGTGTCGGCCTAGTGTGTCTGATACGACCAAGCGACCAAACAAAATGTGGTAACTGGAGTTCACGTTGACGTCGCTCGAGTCGCTAACGTGGTATGACGTCACAAAATTTGTTATGCTGGCAATTCACTGACGTCATGGTTAGTGGCGCTAGCGATGGGTCCCGATCTCCAGAAGAGCATTTAGGTACTTTTTAGAAGCGAATTAAAATATATATTAAGCGCTTGCTGTACCCAGCACTTCGTGTTGAGGGTCCTTGAATGCAGAGAAAGCCTAAAGCAGGCTTTTTACAGACGTAAAATTTGGTGGCACAACACTTTTATGGATGGATTTGTCACATTCATTCAGTTGTAATACATGGTGTTCTAAAATAATGGGCAAAGAGTTAGATGCATGCTTTTATTACAATTCATTGAAACTGCCCTGGAAAAAATTATTTTAACTAAAGAAAAACAGCATGCACTTCAAATATCAAGAGACATTATTTCTCTAGCAATCAAATTTATGCAATTTTGTGTTATGTTATTTTTGCAGTGTTGACCACCGTGGCATTCTTGACGACATTGCCCCGAGCTGCCAAAGAGAAGTTGTCAACACTTTTGAAAGAAAAGGGAGAGCAATTTTGTGCACTTCTGTTCTCTATCAGATAAGTTTACTCCTGCTGTGCATTAAGAGATTGTATTTTATTGCCTGTGTCCACCTCTTGCATTAACAGAAGTGCCATTCGCATAAGTGTTACTGCCATAACATTCTTTAAACTTTAACAGTTATTAAAATAATCTGAATGCACATATCCATGTCTGATCAATAGAAGCAAACTTATTATCAAGAACAAGTGCTGCATTGTTAAACAGCAAATTACATGTATGTGTGTGTGCCTTGAATGGTTTGGTGATTGCATATAATAGCCTAATTTGACTTCATGCAGCTTATAGTTTGTTTTTTGACTATCATCATGGAAAGCCTGTCTTACAGCTTATCAGCGCATAGACATGAATGTGCAGATTTTTAGTGCTGTACTTTTAACTTTTTTGGTCCAAGCACCGTGGTTCAGCAAACACCCCCTGGTGGTCTGGGATGGCGATCTCGAGGCCCCATCCATGCATGCATCGTTCACATCGAGGACCAAATGATAAACACCAGTCACCCAGTGAAGGCGATTTTGTTGGCCTTTTGCCTTCACTGGGTGGTTGACCTCGTCTACCAGCCAACGCTGAAAAATTTTTACAGCATGATCGAGCACCTTTTGGGGTTGGCAGCAAACAAGGCAACTCCTACAGTACTGACAGTGCTGTCGGCACTCAGGCCATAAAAAAATGCCATACAGCACATATTCAATGTGTGCATGGCAGTTTTAAACCCGTTTTTTGTCAGCTTACACTTTTGTGCTGCAAGTGTTACTGGTAGTCTTTGGGTTATCTGTTACCATTTTCAACGCATTCTTCACATGGTATGCCTATCCACTTTTTTTTTCATTGTTTTTACCTGTTCTTAAAATTTTTTGCAGCTGTCGTTCTCTTCTTATTCCTTTTCATAGCTGCCTGCAATTGTCACCTAATGCCCTTACCAGCTTTGTCCTCTTATTTACCCGCCATAGGGGCTGAGGCATGAGCCTGAGGTTGCGGGGCCAATCGTGACAGCAGTGACTGCTGTTCAGGTGAAGCCAAAAAGCAGAAATGCCTGTGTGTCGAGGTTTTGCCGTGCATTACAGGTCCCCAGAAGTTCTCCACTAATGCGGTGCTCGTTGTCCATCTGTAGCTTTGGTGGGCTATTCCCCAAAATTGTAACCTTTTTTTTAAATCTTTACTAGCCCTGTGAGCATTTTGTTTAGTAAAACACGTGTCATTGTTCTGTTAATGACACGTTCTGTATTCGTACCTGCTTGGTCTTATCGAAAGGCCGCAATCCAAACAAATGAACCTGAATAAATAGCTTTTATTCCACGAAGGAACACCAACTTCGCCAGTTTGGGTTCAGTATGCTCAAGGTTTTCAAAGGTTAATTAAGCAGTATTCACATTCAATGGTAAATGTCGTTCACTTAAGCTACTTCCCAAAGGCACGTGAGGATACGCTTTGCTTTCGCTACTGGTGGGTAGGTACAGTCATGGAGTTCCCCAGGGCAAGTATTACAGTAGTGGTGTGGTTGTAGGATACCATGGGCTGCATTCCGAGTCTTTCCTCGACTCTCTTTGCTCTGTCCACTCCACTCAGGGGAGGATTCCGCAATGCTTTTGCATCAGGAAATTAATTTCAATGATATCCTCGTCCGGAGGCTCCAGTAGAGGAGGCAATCAGAATTGGAGGCAGTCAGGGTTGGACTCCGGCCAATTTTCTTTAGCCTTATTTTGCCAATCCCCCTCCTGTTTTGATAAAGCTGATATTCAACGTGAGGAACTATTGGTCGTCTCACACATCAGCTTCTGAGCTGCAGATGCTTTATTAAAGGGGTCATGCCGACAAAATACACTTTCGTTCATTAAAAAAAGTTGAATTGCCTTGGTAAAACACATACTTAATCACAACCTTCAAACTAATCATTGTGGTATTAAGGAAAACAGATGCAGCACAATATCTTTACAACAAAGTAGAGCAATGCTGGGCAGCTGATTGATCAGACTTCTAAATGTTTTGATCACTCACATGAAGGTAATCTGCTTCCTAATATTTTGGATGAATTTCTGTTATTGTGACCAATGTTCAAGTTGCCTGCCTTGCATCGCAATGCGGAATGACGGCATACTTAGAGATTATACTTGTGAAAACTGGAAGCATGGAGCAGTATAAAACGAAAAGGCAACTGATTCTTTATTATAAAGTTAAGGTCGCCTACAGGTTTAGAAAAGTGTTAACATCCATTCAAAGATGTTAATTTTTCGGTGCGTGACGCACTCGATCGATCCGGCATAAAAGATGGAGACTCTTTAATGAAGAGCAAAGCGCAGAGAGGTTTGCCGGCATCAGTTCCCTGACCAGCTACTCTGTAGGGATAGGAGAGGGACAAAAGGCAGTAGGTGTAAAAAATGACTAGCAGTAAAAAAATGAAAATAAAATACAGCCCTGATTCAGGGCATTGAGTTAGACGGTTCTTGAAATGACATGAAGGCTAAGTGTTGCAGACACCTGGAGAAACTCTTAACCTTTCAGACAGGGCTTTGCATTGAGCAGAGGGAGAGGGCCATGGTCCAAGTACCAGTCTCAGTGTGGAGGCAGTCCAGGGTGGAGGCAATCAATCTTACGCTGTAGATGGCACCATGATTCGGCTAAGTAGAGCACTCTAGTAATATATGTTCAACTGTTTCAGGTGAGCCACAATTATCACAGTATGGGCTTGGTGTCTCGCCTTTCCAGTGTAGGTAGGAGTTTCTTAATGCTGCGTTGAGACGAAGCCTATGTAATAACGTCTCCAGTTGGCAGGGTAGATGTTCTGGCAGCCTCATTCTAATTTATGAACCTGTGCCATGTAAAAAACAATGATGGTACCCCAGCAGAGACCATAAACGGTTCCTTTCCGTCAAAGCTAGTGCCTTCGTAATGGTTGAGGCATCATGATTCATAATCTTCTTTCTATTCCTCAATTGTAGGCCCTTGCGGGCAGCCTAATTTTGCTTTCTCATTTCCCATGATGCCACTGTGGCCTGGAATTCACTGGAGGGCTACGCGGTGACCAGCGATGTATGCGAGATAATGTAAATAATTCACTTCATGGTGGACATGTTCGTGAAAGCTCAAATAGCTGGCACGTTGCAGGCTTTGAAGAACTGCTCTTGAAATGCAGAAGAGGATCCAGCATGTCGGCAGCTGGTGTAGACTATCAATCGCTTCTCTAATCCCGTATAGTTCTGCTGACGTGGGCGAAGCCAGTTGGTGAAACCGATACAACAATGCTTTGTCAGCTGATGGAATAAAAATCCCAGAGGAACTGCACTCAGGTTACCGATCCATCTGTATAAATGTCAGTCGTTGCCGAATGAAATCTGCTGTGGGCAAGTGTCATCTGCAGTGAGCCAATTTAATGCACATGCCTTTTCGAATCAATTCCAGGTATGAATAAATTTATCCACAGGGGTGTCAAAGTCCAGGGTGGGAAGTTGCATAGCATGGCCTGTGGGACTTAAGTTGGAATTGAGACATTAATACTTTTTACGGTTTGTCCAAAGCTAGAATTCTGGTTTTGAAGACAAATATGGGACAACCCATGGGTTTTTGCATGTAGCCTGTGCTCAAATGAACGCGGAGCGTTTCTCGAAGCCGTAGTAAAGTTTCCAAGAGAGTTATAGCAAAGTGGACAGTTGGCCTTGATATGGTACGTGGTGGTTTACTGGAACGACTGCACATGCGCAAAGGGGCCGGAATCAGCTGTGCTCATGTGCCACTGCACAGTATAGCAGGCACCTTACCGAGACTGGTTTTCTGCTCTGCTGTAACTCTAAGGATATTTCTGATCCCTTGCAATCGTGGGCTTAGCTCCTTCCATACGGAAATCTATTAAGAAAACAGTAGTAGTTCACAGTCAGACCAATGCCATGTGTTGGTGGTCTGTTCAGCTTGTCTAGGATTACTGAAGAAGCCTGGAATTTTAATGCCACGTTCCTAACAGTACTAGTGAACTTCACAAAATAATAGTAGGAATTCTTAAGAATGCGTACAATAATTTTAGCTTAGGGCACTGGTGTTCAAATACAGCAAAACAGTCACCAAGATAGAACCTAGACCTTTTTAGATTTTAATACACCATTACCTGATTATCTGTGAGGACATCTATCCATGAGGGATGGTGGAGTAGGTGGCGCCCTCTAGGCGCGGTGCGGTGTGTGCGCGCGGGGGAACTCGGGACTCGGGGGAGTCGTGGAGTGGTCGAGGAAGTGAGCAGTTTATAGTGTGTGTGAATAAACCCTGACAAGTGGGAGATCGTCCGGGATGGAGCTTATTCCGGACCATTTTGTGCAGTTGCTTTTGCAACAGACAAACGGATCCCCTATGGAAAGGGAGCGCGTCGCCGCGCAAGTGCGCGACGCGATAATGGCCGCCGCTGTGCCGCCCGCCTCGACGGCAAGCGTAAACATGGCGGCACCCTTTCTTTGCGCCGGTATCGCCGAAGCGCGGCCAGCGACCGCCATGACAGCACCCGCAGCGATGCCAAAGTTCGAAGGATTCCGTGATCTGCAGTCACCGCAGGAGTTCCTGGACAAGGTCGAAAACTTCTGCATGGCTGCGGACATACCGACGGGAGACCGCGTCCGGCGGGTGATCGCGACGGCCTTGAAGGGAAGCGCAAAGCTTCGATACTGCTTCGCGGGAACATTTGAAAGCTGGGACAGCTTCGCCGAAGCTTTCAAGAAAGAGTTCGCGTCCGTCGACGAGAAGCTTCGGCTGAAGCAGGAGCTGGACGAACTGACGCAGCACCTGCAAGAAAACCTGCGGGAGTTTATCTACGTCGTCGTCGCCTATTACGAAAGGATCGGCGAAAACGTGCCGGAGTCGGAGAAGGTCGACCGAGTGCTGCGCCAAATGCACCTCGATCTACGAGATTTGGCAGCTGGATCGACCTTCCTGGACTTGAAGGCGCTAGCGGCCGCGGCTGACGGCCTGATGGAACGTGCGCGGCGCCGGCAGCAGTTTATAACCAACGGCGCCGGGCCACTACCTTGAAAGAAGGCGACCTCGTGCTGCGCGACATCCACATCCTCAGCGATACTGCCAGGGGAGTCTCGTCCAAGCTCGCGCCGAGGCATACAGGACCGTTTCGGATCCACCAGCGTCTCGGCGCGGGCACGTTCAAGCTGGTCAATCCAAGCTCAGGCAGAGCCTGTGGCACTGCTCACGTGGACCAGCTACTCAAGTACCACCCCCCCCCCCCCCGTGGTCAGCGGCTTTCACAGTGAAGTTCAAGATGGGGACGCAGGCTGTGAGGACATCCATCCATGAAGGATGGTGGTGTAGGTGGCGCCCTCTGGGCGCGGTGCGGCGTGTGCGCGAGGGAGAACTCGGGACTCGGGGGAGTCGTGGAGTGGTCCAGGAAGTGAGCGGTTGTATAGTGTGTGTGAATAAACCCTGGCATATCAATTATTTGAAGCCTGCTGACTAGTCCTGCTGAATAAAAATGCATTGCATTCCAGCATATTTGCTGCGCGTATGCTGCGACTGTGTTTATCGTTACGAAAGCCCTATTGTAGCAGAGTACATTTACCATTTTACCGTTTATGGTAATTATGCATGTTTACTTCATTATTACAACATGTGCCGCAAAAAAGACATTGCATTGCAACATAATTCCTGTAGTTAGAAAGAATAGGAATTGCACTGTAATTACGCTGTATGGTACAGAACATGTTCCGTACTGACCTAGTACAGAATTTGTTCCGTAACCCACCTGTGCGGGACATTTCCTGCAGTTAAGCTTGACAGAACATTCTCTGTTCAACATAAATATGGAACGCGTTCCGTAGCTTAGCTACACGAGACTTTTACTGCAGGCCATTTGTACGGAACATTTCCTGTATCCAGTTATTGCGAAATTTGTTCAATAACCTAAAACCACGGGACACTTCCCATCACCTGATGCTACGGAACATGTGCCGTAGTGTTGTAGTACGGCACATGTGGAAAAAAGGTTAGCATGGACATGTCCTGTAAATTAATGGCGTCTTTTCAACAGTTTGTAACGAATTTTCTACACATATCAGCCAGTTTTTTGCACTGTTTCTGAAAAATTGCCTGGAGAAATCCGCACCGCAAAATACCCCGCGTTTCCAGTGTCAGTGCGCTGTTGGTTAGGTACTAGGCCTGTCCGCCATCATGTAGTCGCTAGTCTTCACTGCTATATTTGGTGTTGATTCCTCGGTGATGAGTTCTGCTGGTTGAAAACGAAAAGTTCAGCCTTTTCAAGACAACCTCGCAACTTTAAATGCTGTCTGCCGGCGAGAAAGAAGAACATCGCCGACCGGTACAGTATCCCAGCTAGCACCCTCTCGACAATTTAAAGTGTGGAGAAGAGCATCAAGCTCGCGAAAAGGCGCCGTTTCAGCATCAGTTTTGTCCTTGGAACACGTTAAGGCTCCGAAAAGTGTCAAAAAGTGATACTTAAGTTACGTTTGTGAATGCGGAGGTAAGTGACCTTGCTTCTTCGGAGTGCCGTGTAGTGCCTATAGCTCGTGGGAAAATGGCTGGCGCAAATCATGCAGTTTTTCACAGTAAACAAATCCTTGAGCGGTGACTTCCCATCAGTGATGTCTAGTATTTTGGTTTGATTTCTTCTTCATTCAGGTGAGCCTCAACTCGAAACCTGCACGCAACGAAAACCTGCATGTAACGAAACATTGGGAATTTTCGGAAACTTCGTTACATCCAAGTTTAACTGTAGTCTTCATAGCGTAATATATAACCTCAGGGAGTCGGTCGTCGCCTCAGAGCTGAGTGGATGTGCTTTTTACGCGCTCCTTTGTTTTGGAGGGATCACCTTTCACACCGGCAGCAGCGAGCATCTCTTCGGTAGCGTCTGCGCCGCCGGCACCGCAGACTACCTCGTCTAGCAGAACCATGCTGCCTCCCGGACAGCCCGCGCTTCAACTCTGCACACTGCGTCCTGCTACCACCTCTACCGTGAACAGGATGCCCCTATCGAGCTGGATGACGAAGATGGGGAGGATAACCCCCGGGAAAGCCCGCAAGCCTAAACTCACCGCCAGCCCAATCTTCAAACTACATGCAGTCGGATTTCCCCTGCCAGCCATGCAATCCGACGCGCCAATGGGGCGGCTCGGAATTCTCCCCCCCGCCATCCGAGCGGCGTAGATACCAGCGCATACATGTGCCGATATTTCCCTCCACTTACGCCATCGCGACAGCCTCGCTCTTTTCAAAACAGAGCACATCGAAGTCGTGAACCGCCTCCCCCGAAAACAATGCATCAGCCTGGAAGGACGCACACATCAAGTAGCTCCTTACCTCATGGCCTCCACCAACTCGTGCCGCGGAGTAATCCACGGAATTGCCCCCGATGCCACGCTTGACGACCTTATCGGGACTTGGAATGCTACCAATCCGACATCCTGTCCGCCCGCCGCATGGGTAATACAAGCTATGCCATACTTACATTCTCTGGCACACAAGTCCCGTTTTTCGTCTACTACCAACACATTGAATTTCGGTGCCGGCCCCACAAGCCTCGCGCCCACCACTGCACAGTCAGCCTGCAATACGGACACCGCACGCTGGCATGTCCCGGCAACCAGCAGCGGTGTCCCATTTGCTCCACCGTCACCACCCGTCCCAACGAGCCACATTCCTGCACACCTTGGTGTCTTCATTGTGAAGGCCAACATGCCCCCATCCGCAAGACCCGGGATGAGGCATGTGCCATCGCGGCCCAGAAGCAGCTCCTATGCACAGACAGCATGCAAAAGTCCTTGTCATTTTCAGGTCATTGTCATGTGTCAGGTCGCCCCCTGAAAAGGGGTGCATGAAAACCGCCGAGAAGAAAAAAAACAAAGCAACGGCAACTTGAAAGCCGTGACAGGACCGAACAAAACCAATGAACGAACGCCGCGCCTAAACACCGAGGCATCATGGCCAAATATGTTAGCACACTGGTCAGCCAATCAGAGAACGCTGCACAGGAGGAAGGTGGCGTGATGACTAAATATGTACACGAAAAGGCAAGGAGCCAATCAGAGTGTGCCGCTATCAAGCCTAGAGCGATCAAGATCAAGCGGGGTGCACAAGGAGAAAGTGGGGAGGCACGGAACCAGGAGGCGGAAGAAGCATGTGAGGAACGAGCCAGGGGGACGTGGCCAGGCAACCGACTATGCCTACCCAAGCCTGGGCGGGAGTGGGTCGACTTTACATCGGCTCGGCATCCTAGGGGCACCACGAACTTGTGTATTCGCGGCCCCAGCGGCGGCGGTCGGGCACCTGCGGCCAACGACCACGCTCCGTCGATTTTCGCTTCGACAACCCCGAAACGCTACGTTCGTGCCGAGACCTACCTGGGACCTCCAGCGGCAGCGACTGTCAGGGGGTAGCCACGGAGGAAACACGCCAGGACGCGCAGAGACCACGCCGTCCAAGAAACGACCGCCCACATGGAACGTCGGCACGGAAGCGAGACCGAGTTGTCGCCACGCAACGGGTGCAACACGTCAGCACCAACGACCGGGTTAGGCCAGTCCGTTAAGCGGGATTCACACGACGGAGAAACCCTCTCACGGAGGCGGACGGATATGTGACGTCAACAGCACGTGACCGGATTATCCGGCCTGGCGGCGCATCCACACGTGCGGAGCTACGCGGAGTGCCTAGCAGACGACAGCGCCGAGGAACAGGTTCCATTCCCCGCCGAGGGCCACCGCCGTCGAGCGAAAACACGCGGAGGCATTTTCTTTCGCGGAGCCACCGCGGGCTATCCCCACCGAAGGGCGGAGCCTAAAACCGGTCACGGGAGCGGGTCCCGCGGGCCAAAAAGAGAGGGTTTCTCCGTCGTGTGAATCCCGCTTTAAGCGCTGGACACATGTACGACTGGTGCACGCGATTCGCATGCGACTGATCGTTACGATTGATCGTTAGGACCCGTTTTGGCGTCGATCGCTGGTCGGAGGAGGCTCACGACGTGCGTCTGGCAAGCCAGATGCAGTCGTGCCATCGTTGCAATCGTCGTGAGGCCACAGCCAATGAGAGCCCGCTGAGCCCCAACCCCCCGCAACCGGCGTGCGTTGCTCTGGTCGGCTCGGGTGTTGGAAACTTTAGGCTTAGCATCCTGGCGGATATTTGATTGCCGCTATCTGTGTAACTGCGAATGACAATCCGTAACACAACTTTTCACCACACTATCATCCCTTTTCTCGCATAAGCTACTTCTTTTTAGCGATCAGATTGATTCAGAAGAGCAGCGACAAGCGCGGTTGCTACCGTGGTCTGCGCCGGTTCGAGCCGCTGAGTGTGCCGAGCTGGCAGGCGCGACCGGCGTGTGCGCGGACTGTTTCCGAAGGCAGAAAACACTTCGCGATTGCCTGCTTTAACAATTTCTTGCGAACAAACGCGCGGAGTCTACAAATTCAGCTCAGCGATCGTCGTAGTTGAACATCTGCGTAGCCTGTTTCGATGTTTCCGCGCAGGTATTGCCATCTCTCGACCGGTCGGCGCACCGTCCGCCGCGCGCCGCGGGGGCCGGTCAGCGTATACTCTTGCATCGCGGCAGATATCTGATCGCCGCTTTTAAAATAAGCCCTGATAACAATCCCAAGCACAATTTTTCACCACACTAACACCTACTTTCTCGCATGTGGAACTTTTTAGCGATCAGATTGATTCAGAAGAGCAGCGACAAGCGCGGTTGCTACCGTGGTCTGCGCCGGTTCGAGCCGCTGAGTGTGCCGAGCTGGCAGGCGCGACCGGCGTGTGCGCGGACTGTTTCCGAAGGCAGAAAACACTTCGCGATTGCCTGCTTTATCAATTTCTTGCGAACAAACGCGCGGAATCTACAAATTCAGCTCAGCGATCGTCGTAGTTGAACATCTGCGTAGCCTGTTTCGATGTTTCCTAGAGTTCCTGTATATACAGGAACTCTAATGTTTCCGCGAAGGTATTGCCATCTCTCGACCGGTCGGCGCACCGCCCGCCGCGCGCCGCGGGGGCCGGTCAGCGTATACGCTTGCATCGCGGCAGATATCTGATCGCCGCTTTTAAAATAAGCCCTGATAACAATCCCAAGCACAATTTTTCACCACACTAACACCTACTTTCTCGCATGTGGAACTTCTTTTAACGATCAGATTGATTCAGAAGAGCAGCGTCAAGCGGTTGCTACCGTGGTCTGCGCCGCTTCGAGCCGCTGAGTGTGCCGAGCTGGCAGACGCGGCCGGCGTGTGCGCGGACTGTTTGCGAAGGCAGAAAACGCTTCACGATTGCTTTCTTCATCCATTTCTTGTGAACAAATAAGGGGAATCTACAAATTCAGCTTAGCGATCGTCGTAGTTGACCATGAGCAAAAACAGTGGGCGGAGCGACGCCGACGACGCATCGTACACGCGCATCGGGTCATGTGTCTCAAATTCACGTGTACGACAAGTCGTGGCAACAGTCGTAACGATCCGTCGCATGCGAATCGCGTGTACCGATCGTACATGTGTCCAGCGCTTTAGGGACATAGTCGTAAGACACAACTAGGGAGTTGTGGTACAAAAGGAATTATTTAGGACTTGACGTTATGAGCGTATTTCGACTAATTGCGTAGAACTTTGTTGTAGACTTGAGTTTTGTTTTGAATTGTATTTCGGGGTATTTAGTTTGAGGTTTGATTTTTTATCAGGTGTATGCAAGTAATGTCTTGAGTGCCTTGCGTACGGGTTTTTCGAGTGTTTAGAATAAATTTATTTTGTTAAACATGTCACGGCTTTCCTGCGTCCATCCCTCTGAGCTGGTCAGGGCAACCTCACCATCCCATAACGTGACAATATATACATCTGCAATCAATGAGAAGTCTGCTACTGTCTGAAAGACTTAACAATGCAAACAATTACCGAGGACTTCCAATAAACGAAACTCGGATAAATGAAAATTACTGATAAACGTAACTAAAAAAGATTAATTTGTTGGTTTCCTATTTTTGAAGCAGTAAAATCCTTTGGGTAATGAAACAACACTTCAACACTTAATTGTTACCTTCGGTTAAACGGAACAAAAGCTAAACGTCTCTTTTTGCTTGCAACCGCCGAAATAGTCTCGCAACCAAGAAATATAATTCTTAACAGCCAATGCCATAGTCACGACAATCCAATCTGGTAGCCAGGTAAGGTCTTGTGTGTATCATCTTGACCAAAGATGGAAGCTTCCATGGTCTTCTCATCTGAACACCACCCATGCATTCTACAATGGAGTTCCATAGCTTGAACTAACCGCAGCACTACTGTCCTACCACAAGTTAATTTGCAAATGTGTCAGCGACGGTGTCCACACGAAGCAGTTTTGTGGCAGCACGCTCGCCTGCAGCGGGGACACGTTGCTGGGCGCAGCCATCTTGCCCATCTGCCATGGAACGGAGATCGGTGGCCTCTATTGGCGCGGTGATCGTCGTTGAATTTCCAATAGCGCTCGCGCTGCCATGTAACTCCGCCTAACTGCCGTTCTCGTAACCGCCGTTAAGGAACCCATGTATAACAAGGGTTCAAGTCTGGGCAAAAGAACCGCTCCGTCACTTGTTTGCACACTGCTATGCCTAAAGGCAGTCATGAAATGAGATCCCCGTCGACCTGCAGTGGCACACATACAAGAAAAGCAAAATACAAATAAAATGTATGAATCTTTCAGCTCTGAAAACGCCATCGACAAGGCCTGTCAACAGGCTTCGCACCCAGTTGTGCGCAGAAACTTCAGTTGACGTTCACACAGCAAAACGGGCAGGCGCCTCGTAGGCGTTGTGAAATCCTTCCCCCCTACCCCGAGACTGTGTTAAGTGCCTGCGAGGCCACACGCGCGCCTTTCACCTTCAATTCCTACTATGAGAATTCTATACCTCTATGAACTCTACGTGAAATCTAAGACGGGCGTCGTCATGTGCATGCCGTACTCGTGAAGCTCGACAACAACGTCAGGTGTCGTGAAATTGCCGTACTCGCTCGCTGGCGCGCGACCCGAACTCTCTCACTGTTTCCTGCCCTTGCATCCTATTTTGTCCACCTGCACTTTGTAAATTCTGATCCGTTTACAGTAAAATCTCGATGATACGAATTTTGCGGGACCGTGAAAAATATTGGTATCATCCGAAATTCGTGTGAACAACACAGGCCAAAAAACTAAGCACTAAAACAAGTTTTCGTTTATTTCCTTTCTTACTTTCGCGTGAAGAAATCCATGACGTTTTTCTGCTTTTTTTTTTAAAGCCTCCATGTCGCCGAGCGGTTCTTTCTGGACTTTCATCTCCTCACTCGTGGTGCCAAAGCTCACTAAAGGAGCGTTTTTTGCGCGCGATTCGTGCGCGTTTGCGTTGTGCACGCGATATTTTCCCGCCCGACGCGCGTGGCAGTGGAGGAGCCCGCCGACTTGCGCCAACGGGAAGGCGTGCGCCTCATGACGGCAGTTACCAAGCGCTCGAGACAGCCGGCTGGCTCCGCCGGGGATGTTTAGGCCTTAGCACCCCCGACAGATATTTCATGGGCGCTTTCACTAGCGGCGCGGATGATGTTTTATAGCACCGTTTTCGCTCACATTATTAGCTCATTTACCGCACAAGAAACTTCGTGTGTGCTTTGAGCGGCATTTTAAAGAGCGGTTAGAAGCGGTCTTTTGAGCGCCCCACACCACTTCGCAACCAAAACCGCCACCATGTTGCCGCGGCCGGCCGTGCCCCGCGAAGCGTGCTGGTGGTTTCGCGGCGGCGTCAGCGTGCCTGTGGAGTGCGCGGCGCGTTTTCGCGAGCAGAAAACAACAGCCCGGCCCTTCCTGGAGAAAGACCGACAAAGAGAGCAGAGAGCCCGTACGTCGCCGTAGCTTCCTCACTCGGCAGTCGGGCGCCTCACCGACTCGTTCGGATCATCCGCCGAGCACCTGGCGAGACTGCGACTGTGAGACTGCGCTTGGCTCCCTGGTGCACACAGTAAGTGCCCACCTTGATGAGCGTATCCTATGTGAGCTCGTACAGCTGGACCTGTCTCGAGCTTTTGACCACCTACCACACGCAACCCTGCTGAGTTGCATTGAAATGAAGGGGATCTCAGGTGGCTTACTCTCATGGATCTCGTCATTCATAAGTAAGCGCACCCAGCGTGTCATCTACCAGGAGCACGACCTCTTCCAGCACGGCAGTCCTCGCGGGTGTACCACAGGGGAGTGTACTTGGGCCAACACTGTTCACAATCTACATCGACAGTGTCACTCGCAACCTTAACTGCATACCATTTCTTTACGCTGATGACAGTACGCTGCTCCAGCCCATCCACCGACCTGCTGACTACACCTCCCTTGAGGCTGACCTTGACGTGTGTCACCACTGGACTGAAGAACACCAACTCCCAGTAAACACCGCCAAATCGTGCACAATGACATTCAGCGGACTGTGTCGCCCTTCTGAAGTCCCAGTGCTCACTCTTGGAGGCCGCGAACTTAGGCGAGTGATATCAACAACTGTTCTCAGTGTTGAACTTGACTCGCGCCTATCCTTTGCTCTTCACGTCCACCGCACTGTGGCAAAATCCCGCCGCACGTTTGGCTTTGTCACGCGCAGCGCTGTTGGCATGCCCCCCACGGCGTTTTTGCCGAAACGCCGTGGGGGGGCATGCCAACAGCGCTGCGTGTGACAAAGCCATATGCTCTGCCATCTGGTTGCCCCACTCTGCTGCCCTTCAAGCTCACCTTGCCAGTGTGCAACGACGTGCGGCTTATACCTTCTACTCTCGGAGCACAGCGAAAAGCCAGCGCCTGTCCTACACACAAATGCAGACTGCCGCCCTGCTTGCAATTTTCATCCTGGCAGCCCCTTATGTCTCGAATCCAGGCTGCCACCATCCGCCTCCTATGCCGTCTCTTTAATCCTGGACACCATACCCTAATGGGTGCACCACGCTTGAACCGCCGCACAAAGCGCCTCGAGCCCCTTCTGACCCGAACAGAGAGACATGGTTCCTCATGGCTCCCCCGTGCTGTTGCGCTGTGGCGACAGCTTCCAGCAGACCTCGCCACAACATTCCCACCCGAAAATGACATCAGACTTGTGTCTAAACTGCACAGCGCTCGAAGTAGCCACTGGCAGTGCCTCCTCTATAACTTTCAGTGCCCGGGAAACGGACCCACCGCGGCCGTCGGGCTTCCCCTCTTCCTCTGCTCGCAGGCGCCGCGTGGGGGCAGCTGTGTAAACAGGGTCTCGGCCAGGCTTCGCAGCACTCGGCAGGGCGTCCTTCTTGTTTGTTTGCCGCGGCTACGTTTTTCAATGTCTTGAAATGTCGTACTGCTGCGTGCCTCTCTGCAAGTCCGACGAAAATAAAAAGGCAGTCTGACTGTCGTTCCACGAGATTCCCACTGTCGGCGATGTGCGAGTGAAATGGCTTGCTGCTATTCGACGGGACAACTGGGCACCGAATGTGACTTCGTGCTACAGAAAGGTATGTAGCCGTCACTTCAAGGCTGACGTTTTTCTCGAGGGGAAGAGACGGCGCCTAAAGAAAGGAGTGATACCTTCAGTCTTTGAAGACTACCTGTCACACCTGCAACCGAAACGAAGCGCGTCAACGCAGCACAGCTAGCATCTCCAACGAGCTTGTGCCCCTACGAGACTGCTCGAACAGGCACTCCCCTGCTGCAGTCACCTGCTATGCCGACCGCTCCAAACCCCGAAGTTTAAGATGTGGAGCCCATGGACACCACCGCTAGTGCTGGCGAAGCAACAGACCAGACAGCATGCCCCAAATGGGAATTGAAACTCCGCCCAAAGCTGCGACGTGTGACAAGATTGTTCAAGTGGACAGCAGGTCAACCTCCAGTTTGCTCGTGACAGAAAGAGCCAAATGGAAACGGAAGAAAGAGACTTGAGAAGCCAGATTCTAAGGTTACAGCAGACTGCGGACGAGTACAAGGTAGAGCTAAAGAAACTCTAGGAGGATTCCATGACTGCAGACATCTCCCACATCAAAGAAAGAGCCACTGAAAAACATCCAGCAGCTTTATTTCTGCTGGATCAGATAACGAATTTCAAGAAAATAAGACCAACCTGGACTGAGGAAACAACCCGTCGATGCGTAGTGCTCAGACATTTGTCAACTAAAGCATATGAGCACATGAGAGGCGAGGCTTTAAAGCTTCCAAGTAGAAAAACCTTGACAAACTACATTGGAACGACGAGCGGTCAGACAGGCTTCAACAAGTTGGTCGAGACAAGACTACTGGCTGAAGCAAGGAACTTAGAGAAACCACAGCAAAAGTCTGCTCACTCATCGTGGATGAGATGAGAATCAAGGACTAGCTGCAATACAACAAGCAAAGAGGTTGCTTTGTTGGGCATGCAGATGCTCACCTAGGACAAGAACAAGAAGACAGCGACCTTGTTTTAGCCAATTCCCTTTTGTACTTTGTTATAAGAGGCTTGACAACACCGTTCTGAATTCCTGTTGCCTACTACTTCACAAAGGGACTAACTGGACAGCAGCTTCATGAACTGATCATCTTCGTAATAAAAAAAGTGGAAGCATGTGGGTTCAGGATTGTGCAGCTAGTGTCTGACAATCACAGGGTGAATGTCACTGCCATGAAGCTTCTCGGAAATGGCATACTGACTTACCGGACTGAACATCCCTGTGACCACGATAGAATTCTTTTCATGAGTTTGACCCGTGTCATGTGCTGAAAAATGTTCGGTCACAGTTTCTGGCACATGACATTGGCCCAAATCTGAAATTTCTTCTCACCTCAAGAAATTGTACGAGCTGCAGAAAGACTTGACCCGAGAAGCCTGTCAGGTACTTGAGCCGCAAGCACATCTTCCCCAACAACGTTGAGAAAATGAATGTTGCAAGGGCAATTCAGGTTCTGTCACCAAGTGTGACTGCTGCTTTACAGCACCTGAAGGACCAAGCGGGACACGCGTGCTCTGTATCGTTTTCAACTGCAGGCCCTACGATTACTTTCATGAGTCACTTTTACCGCTGGTTTGTGCTCCACGACATGAGTAACACCACGCAACATGTACAGTAGAATTTTGCTGATGCTCGCCACTATGACGACATTGAAGATGCCCAGCTTGAGTGACTTGAGGTCACTTTTCCATAGTACATGGATGAACTGAAGAAAAGGTGCATCCATGACAGTGAATGTCTTACGAAAGAACATACGAGGCTCTTTTTTGTGACCACATACTCTACAGTGGCCTGCACTAAGTATTTGCTGAGAGAAGAGAGATTTTTTTTTTGTTCTGACCCGCAGGTTCAACAGTGACCCAATAGAGTCACTGTTTGGAACTTTCTGAAAACAAGTGCACCGCGATGTCACCTTCAATGGGGAACCTCAAATAGTTTCGTTTCTGAAAGTCGGAATACACCCTTCAGCGCAGGTTGTGCGCACAATCGCCAAATTTAGAGGAAATGCAGCAGGATGTAGCAGCCAGGGCACTCGGGTGCAGTTTGGCGCAATTGGCGCAGCGGTAGCATCACTGGAACTGGCATCTACCACGCCGGCCATGTCACCTCAACGCGACCTTAATGTGGGACCCGCACATGCGGATGTTTGCGTGCTGCCTGAGCAGGCTGTTTCTCCCGCTGTTCCACCCGTGCCAATGAGAACACCCTCCAGAAAGTGCCCATCACACAGACCCCCAGACACGAGGGTCTCCTGGGTGACAAGCCAGCGACCAGACATGCATGCTACTACCCACCACCACCCTGTGAATGACGCCCTACAATGCCTTAACATCACCACGTATAGCGAATACCTCCAAAATGCAAGAAAATAGCATGCTACATTTTGAACCCCAAACTGCGAAGTTTCGAAAAATGAAGCCCAGCTCCTACCAAAAATGAAAGCTACCGCTGGGAAAATATTTTGAATGACAGTTCGACTAGGCAGAAGACTACAGGTGATAGTACACCACACAGGCAAATTCATGTGGCACTGGCCAGCAGTTCATAAGCTGCGCGATTGTCTTTTCCCTCCAGTTGCACGCTAGACGTCTGCAATTATCAGTCCTATACTGCTCTTAGTGCAAGCCAGCATTCGTCAATTACTTCGTCTGAAGGCCCGGCAAATAAAGGACACACATGGCTACATGAGGAATTCATGCAGCAGAGTAGACAAGCGAGTTTTCTCAAAACTCCTGTGGTGTGCTCACATCCTGACGTTTGGGTTTCCCCAATGCTGAACACAGCTGCGGAGGCTAATGCCCTCAGGAAACTGAGAGAATGCGGGCCTGTGGTTACCCTGTTGGTATCGCCAGGAAGAAGTTGACTGCTTTTTAACTTGGGCGAACCTTTTCTCTTGGCATCTGTGACCTTCGAAGAGATGGCACAAATATCATTAATCAGTGACAAACTGCAAGCCATTTTTACAGTTGCATGCTAAATAATGCAACTCCCTCAATTTCAGACTACGTGCAAGGCTTTTTATTCATTTGTATGCTGATAACAAAGTAGTGATATCCACTTTAACTGATCTATTTCACATGTGCCCTTGCTGAGTATGACCACGCTAGCTATATGAATGCTTTTGTGCCGTTTCCTGACTCATTTATTTTCAGCATGTTCCTAGGTAGGTGAATGGCAAGCCATGCAGCACCCTCACCATTCACATGTCGCAAAAACTCTGCACTGACATTGTCTGCTGGCACCATTGCTAGGCAAGCCACTTGAGCAGCAAGGAAACTTTCAATCGGTGCTGTGAATGCAATGCCAAGGTAGTTGGACCACACAGCACACAACCATGGTGATGGGCCCCACACTCTGTATTTATACTACTCCAAATAAACATGCTTTACCAGGACATTTTGCCTCAGGCTGTCTCTGCTACCTTTACAAGGCAGGTTGGGAAATGGGAACAGCACAAGGCACATGCGGAAGTACAGCACAAGATGATACGTCAAAGCAAGCACGGCCAGCAAGCAATGGTACTTGCCAGTACCCCACTTGTGCAACTGTTAATTTTACAGGCAGTGTTTCATGCGACATTGTAGAGAAAAGCAAACCAACCCAAAGGCACGAGGTTAACAATGAACTTGTTTGGCAAATACAACTTCATTTTGCCATTTTAGACCCCTTTTTGTGGTACTTTTGATGATACACTGCGCTACATATAAACAGCAAACCCTACACTAGATTAAAGGTACATACGGACTACAGGTGACCGCATGATACCTGTGTATGCTGTGGCAAGAATCAGGAAACTAAAGGGCATATTGTCATGGACTGCAGGGATGTACAACTGTGGTGGGATGATGAGGACACGACGTCAACGGAGGCTTTGGGATTCGGGGTGAGGTGGAGCCTAACTTCAGGGCCATAAAGGTGACAAAGGGGCAGCTGGATTGTGGTGGAAGGAAAGTTGGGAAGAGGTGAAGGCGCAATCAAGAGATGAGAATTTAAAACAGCGGAATTGGAGGGAAGAGAATACAGAAAGAAATATGTGCAAGGGCAGGAAAAGGTGTGAGACAGGGATGAAGATGTAGCACTGCTGGGGACGGAGGAAGCAATTATATACCGTTTGCTACGGGTAGGACAAAGGCACGTTGGTCATTGACAAACGACACCCTGGTACAAAGTGAGAGCTTCTAATAATAATGATAATAATATTAATAATAATATTCATCATTATCATCATCATCTGGATGATGATAATCTGGACTTGGGCGGTGGCGGCGGTGGCGAATAGACGCCCCCCTAATTCTTCTTGCTTCAACTTACAGGTTGGTGTTTTTCTAAATCTCCTAAGCAGTGTTATCTTTGCTGCCGCCGCAGCCGCCCAAAGCCCTGTTGCCATGCAATTTGCGTGTGCTGTGTTTGTGGCGTGTTTGCCTATTCTTTTGTATCTAACTATGCCACCCGAAGAGATATGTCCGACCTGCGATGAGTGCCTGCCAACTGACGCCGCTTCCTGAAATGCTCAGACTGTGAGTACGCCTACCATCTGGGAACCTGTTCGGGTTGCTCAGAAGCGACTTTTAAAGGCAAAGGAGAATCTACACGAAGGTCGTGGCGGTGCCTGAATTGCCGGCCTCCAAAACGAAAGGCGCCGGGAAGGCCGTCCCAGACGCAGATCTGAGTTCTAGTCTGGCTGAGATAGTGCGTAGGCTTGACGCCTTATCCTGCTTGCCCACTCAGGTTGACGAGGTGAAGGTTTTCCATTGAAATGATGTCAAAAAGTACGATGACATTCTAAACAAGCAGGCAGTTCACGACAAGGAAATCAATGATCTAAAAAACGCGTATCTGTGCTCGAGAGAGGTCGGGCTAAAGACGATGTTGACAGCATCAAGTCATCGCTGAATGACCTTGAATGGCGTAGTCGTAAACAAACAATTAAGGTGCATGGAATTCCGAAATCCGACAATGAAGATTTATTGCCAAACTTAATGAAGTAGCTGACAACCGTAAATCTGCCTCCGCTCTCTGAATGACGTAGACGCTGTACATAGGCTTCCATCGAGACCGGGATCTGAAGCCGGGATCATTGTTCGCTTCTACCGGCAATCGCGTCGTAAGACGATGGTTGGAAAAAAGGAAGGTACTGCGCGAGTCGAAATCTTGTGTTTCTATCACAGAGAACATGACAAAACAAATCGTGAGCTACTTCGTTGCACGCGAGAATGGGCAGAGGAAAATGGCTATCGCTTTTCCTGGCACACTAACAATAAGGTACTTATCAGAAGGGCTGCAGGCGATCCCATAATTGTCGTGCGCAACAAAAGACACCTTGAAGAGCTCAATGCTGCCTCGTGCGTTCGCGTTGCTGTAGCTTCTTTTTTGTATTTTTTTTCCTCCATGGCTTCAGTTACCAAAACCAAGCAGACTATTAGAACTTGATGACAGTATCGTATGTAATAATCAGCAACATTGTATACTGTGTTCATTTCAATCTTAGGTCAGGCAAAAATAAATATAATGATCTTGAATATTCTTTAGCCGTGCTAAATCGCACTTTGATGTTATAATGTTCTCTGAAACGTGGTTTACTTCCGAAGCTGATGTTTTTTAAAATGTATGGTTATAAGACTTACTATCTTAACCGAAATTCCAGAAGAGGGGGAGGCGTGTTAATGCTACTTTTCAGTGTTATGGAATGTGAACTGCTCACCAATTTCTCTTGTATAACACCCCATTACGAAATGTTAGTTCTTCAGTGTGACACGCAAGTGTTTGTGTTTGTTACCGTCCGCCGTGCGGTGTAATTTCAGAGTTTCTTTCCTTTCTGGATTCTTTTTTGGAATTTATCAATGAACGCGAATATAGCCTAATCATGGGTGGTGACTTTAATATTAATTTCCTCGTCGAAAGTAGAACGAAGACAGAATTTGAAACCTTGCTTAATATTTACTCCTGTCGCAACACTATAGAATTCGCTACACGAATCACAGCTACTTCAGATACTCTCTTAGATCTTTTTATTACAAACAATGATGAAACTTGTCTGAGATCTGGGTAATTAACTTTGCTCTGAGTGACCACCTTCCTGTTTTTCTGTCTGTTCAACGTCATGCCACTACTAAAAAACCGCACCACGTATCCCGCTCTTTCCGGGATGTCAATCCCCGTACTCTAATTAAATTTCGAGAGTGCATAGCTCGAACGAATTGGAACGATGTCTTCATGGAGAGCAGCTCTGATGCTGCATATGACAAGTTTCTGGTAAATTTCACCCATGCCTATAATGCTAGTTTCCCGTACAGAACGTATTCTCCACCAAAATGTGCCCGGAAACCCTGGATAACTCAGGACCTGATCAGGCTGATGAAAAAACGGGATAAACTTTATAAAAATTTTTTGAAAACTAGGAATGCTGACATCTTTAAAGCTTTTAAAACTCTCCGTAATTACGTCACTAAAGAGCTCCGCGATGCGAAAAACCGCTATCATTTTAATCTTTTTAGTTCATGTAACGGACGCCCTCAAGACATTTGAAAAAATTAAAACGATGCTTGGAAATCCCACGGAGCCCATAAAAAAACTTATTAAGGACGGTGAGATACTAGAAAAAGAAGCCTTAGCTAATGCTTTCAATGATTTTTTCTTTCCGTTCCAGCTGTTTCAATGAATACTGAAAGTTTAAGATACCTAAATTGCTCTATGGACAACACTATTTTTCTTGATCCCATAGCTGAGAATGAAGTCATTGCTGCGTTTATGTCTCTAAGAAACAGCAATTCCTCCGACGTGGACGGTTTCCAGATAAAGCCCGCAAAGTTTGTTATTGATTTATTAGCGAAATGTCTAACACACCTTTTTAACGTATGTTTCTCAACTGGAGTTTTTCCACGGAAAATGCAGTCCGCTAAAGTTGTAGTACTATTTAAAAAGGGCGATCGCAATAATTTCTCAAACTACCGGCCTATTTCCATTTTGCCTGTTTTTTCCAAAGGTATAGAAAAAAAATTTCTGAAGCGCTTATCATCATTTTCTGATTGCTATAATATCATCTCCCCCGCTCAATACGGTTTCAGAAAGAACAAATCAACAGAGTTGGCATTGCTTGATCAAAAAGAGTTTATCCTGAACAATTTTGAAAAAAACAATGTCGTTCTAGGTATTTTCCTTGACTTCACAAAAGCATTCGATTACGTAAATCACGATATTCTTCTTCATAAGCTACATCGATATGGATTTCGCGGGAAAGCTCATTCGCTAATATCATCTTATCTATGCCATCGATCGCAGCTCGTTGAAATTGGAGAATACATTTCAACAACTAAACCAGTTAGTGTGGCGTCCCCAGGGTAGCATTTTAGGTCCGTTTCTTTTCATTCTGTACATTAACGAGATTGTTAACATCGATGAAACAGTTAAATACATAATATATGCCGATGACACAAGTTTATTTTTTTCCGGTTGCTCAGGTATTGATTTCGCAAATCACGCCAATAAGACTCTTGCAAGTATTTGCAGCTGGGCATCAAACAATAATTTAAAACTGAATGCTAGTAAAACAAAAGCAGTACTTTTTCATCCCCGTCGTAAAATCAGCACAGTTGATCCTATTGTAATCAATCAGACTCCAGTTGAATTCGTTCAATGTTTCAAAACATTAGGTGTATATTTTGAAGAAACTCTGTCATGGAATAAACACACTGACTATTTAGTCCAGAAATTATCCCAGGCCACTGGTCTTATGCGCCGTTATTGTTGTTCTTTTCCAGTCTCAGTTAACTTTCTACTTTACAACTCTATTTTCAGCTCTATGCTTAACTACGGCGTACTCATTTGGGCTACCACAACTCGGGAAAATATAGGTAAAATAACAGTCTTACAAAAACGAGCTATTCGCCTAGTCAGCAAGGTTCCGTATCTTTCTCCTACACGAGAACTATTTAAAAAGTATAATGTTATTCGCATGGATTCTATTTACAGCTATAAACTTTGCCGATGTTACAAACAAGCTATAATAAATAACGGTTCACTAATTAATCTAGCCAGATTAGAAAAGCTCTCTCCGATATATTATACTCACAATCCTGAAATCTGGAAAGTAACAAAATGCCGAACAAATTATGGGGAACAAATGTTGCGACACAGATTGCCGTCTTTGCTTAATAATTATCCAGACATTTCTACCATTCCTTTTAACCATCTACGCAGCATCTTTACACTCAACTCATGATGTTGTTATTAGTATAAATATCTTTCTCTTTCTTGCTATTGTATTTCGCAAGCTTACTACTTTTCGAAACCTTGCTCAGTATGTATTTTGAGTGCAGTTTATAGTCACTGCATATATTGTATATACGTTTTTTGTTTGTGTGTTTTTGTTAATATTAGCCAATGCCGTTGCCGCCTGTCTGCACCGGGGGGCTGGGGCTCGTCAAGCTGTTATTACGGCTTTTTTCCCGGCTCCCTTTGCGCGAAAGTGATTTGTTTGTTGTTTTTTTCGCGCAAGAATAAAAATCAAATCAAATCAAATCAGTGGATTGCATGGAAAAGATGGGGAAAAAAGCATCATTAGCAGAGTTCCCTTCCCAGTGAATGGGTCAGCGCGCTTGTGTTGGCACAGAAAAAAGATGGCATGCTGGGGGATGCATGGCTCTGCGAGTTAAGGGGAACCTAAAGCGAGTACACTGCCAATTTCTCAGGTGGAAGGATGTCGAATTGGACCTTGCCGGAGCCACTTTTCACCCCTCTTAAAGGCCAACTGCACTCAAATTTCACCCTGGCTAAATGCCTTCGAAATGTGTAGTAGGTACCATGAGAGCTACTGCGACGCGACCGGTAGCTCTGTGCAATGCGTGGCTATTCAGTTTCAGGCACTCAAAATACCGCCCTTGCAGACGACAAAGCACCTGCCGGCGTGTCGCGCAAACAGCCATTTAGCGGAAGTGACATGCCAGCCGTCCAGGCCGATCGGCCTGCCTCGCAGCGGGAGAATCCAGGAAACTCGTATTTCGCGCCGGGTACGCCCTTTTATTTTTTTTTTTGTTCTGTGGTACGCCTGGCCTTCTTTGGCTCCGAAGGGGCTTCGTTAACCGTACGGTTCTCTCCTTTTCGAGTGTCGTCGCGATATCATGCCTACGCGGTGTGCTGCTGTCGGCTGCGTAAATACGTATGGAAGGCCAGGAGCAAGCTTCCACACTTTTCCAAAGGTGCCGCGACACTCGTGAACTGGGGGTGCGAGCTTTGCAAAGAAGCGATGGTTGGTCCCCCCCGGGATTATAGTACGGATTTCCGCTCACTTTACGAGCGAAGTTTTTGAGCGCGACCCTGTGCTGAAATCGGCAGTGCCTTGCAAGATAAGGCGAAAGCTGAAGCGCGACGTGGTGCCTTAAATAGGGGTATGCATAAGAGCCGGCGGCGCAATGAATTGTGGGTTAGCGGCCATTATGAAGTTCTTGCTGAAGGCCAGTCGAGGCAGTCGTCGGTTTCGCCGTCGGTGCTGCCGCTAGCTGGGTTTTTCATTCACCCATCGCCCGTTTCGCATTGCTTTCGGCAAAAAATGTAGCCAGTTATGTCACTGCCTCCTCAGGACTACGCCACTAGCCTAAAAGGTAGCGACAAACAGCGTTACTGCGAAAAAATCAAGTTGTGGGAGCCGCCCTTTTTTCGTCCTGCGCGCAGGAGACTGCACGACGGATTTGAGTTGGTGGCCGTGCGTCGACGAAGCAGACATAAATGAATTCCTTGTGTTGCGAACAGCTTTCTAACAAGAAAGCAACGAAGGCTAAGAAGGGATTGGAGTCCCACAATTTCGTGACGAGCGGCGGGTTTGCGGGAACCATGGCTGAAAGAAGTATCGACAGATCCCGCGATTGCCATCACACAGGTAACATTCCTTTTGCTATCCGCTTAAGATCCCCATTTTATTGCATTTTTTCCCTCCCCATAAAGTACTGATATTATGTACGCACGCAGGTGAATCACTCGCAGGGCCTCAGCCAGACGCCACTGACTGCGTGGGTGCTCGCCAAAAGCCACGGCGAGACCCTTTTCTGCACACTGCACGTGTATGGCCGGGAACGGCGAAGCATGTTCTCACGTAGCTGCGCTTCTGTTCTACATGCAGTACGTCGCATGTGCGCGCCAAGATCGCTCGTGCACCGACACGGACAACTCTTGGTTACCCCCTCACATTCGCAAAATTCACGCGAGGCCCGTCTCTGAAATGGATTTCGCGTCCAGTGCCATGAAAAAACGCCAGCTTGAGGCTGATATGAACACTTCTTCTACCGTAAAGCCTGACACGCGACAAACTGCACTGGCCCCGACAGAGGAAGAATGGACGTGTTTTTTGTCCAGTTTGATAAAGGCAGGGCATCGCCCAGTTGTAGCCAGCACGCAATCAGCGTTCAGTGATGACTTTGTGCCTGCTGTCAGGAACTGCAAAGGTGCTGATTTGCGCCGCCTCTATGACCGATCTTTGGAGCTTTCAAATCACCAAAGTGTGGTTTCATACTGTGATGACCTTTACAGTAATGTAACCATAACTACAGAAGCAGTGAAGAGCATTGAAGCCAGGACAAGAAGGCAGGCCATGAGCACTCAGTGGTTCGAGTACAGGGCTGGTCGCGTAACGGCATAAACTCTGTATTATGTTTGTCACAGAAGCACTGACACTCCGTCCCTCAGCCTAATCAAGCGCATCTGCTACCCCCACGAGAATCAAGTAAATGCACCTCAGCTGAAATATGGGAGGCAGAACAAAGCTAACGCCCTTGCGAAGTACCAGCAGCTAACAAAAGAGCTGCACCACGACGTGGAGTTTCACCAAGCAGGGCTTCTAATCTCGCAAGAATTTGTTTTTCTGGGGGCAACTCCAGACCTGCTTGTGAAGTGCAGCTGCTGTGGTGAGGGCACAGTAGAGGTGAAATGTCCATGGACTGTGAGGGATGGGCAGTTGTGCGATCTCTTGCATGAAAAAAGCAGCTGTGTATCAGAGTGTGAAGGGTCACTTCGCTTAAAAAAAAAGTCACCGGTACAAACTACCAGATCCAGGTGCAACTGTTTGTGGGGAAAAAGGGAGTACTGCGACTTTGTGTTGTGGACCTGCAGTGAGGTACACGTAGAGAGGGTGAAGGCAGACAAGGAGTTCCTGCTTCCTTTGTTACATGCAGCAGAGGGATTTTAAATGCGAATGCATTTCTTAGTCGAGCCATGTCAGGCGGCGTGCGGCGTCCACGCGCCCGCAGGTGTTATCTCTCCGCTCTCACCCCCTCTCCCATAGCAACAGCTGCGAGCGCGCGCGCTCCTCCTCTCCCCTAGCAACCGGAGCAGGTGGTGCGGGCGGATCAGCGGCGAGTGAGTGGAGAGGAGGAGCGCGCTCGGGCGTGTGGGGGCGCTCGCATCGCGGGAGCTCGCCGGAGCTCCCGCGTGTGTGGGAGAGTGTAGGCGAGGGTAGGCGCGGTGCTTCGGTTTTCCCCTCTCGACGCTCGCCCCACTCCCCCCACCCGCATGCTTCTCAAAGACCCTTTGACTGTGCACTTTAAACCCACCACAAGGCAGTGATCGTGGCCGTCAAGTACAACAACACAAACAGGTGTTAAATAAATGGTTACGCTACAAATCACCGTCTCCTCATTAATTATAAATTTTCCCCGCACCCCGCGCAAAAGAAAAGCATTCGCATTTCCTCACGATTCCCTTCGGGGAGGTGGGGTGAATTTTTTTTTTTAAAACAGTCCTGTTGCCTGAACCTGCTTCCTTTGTTACATGCAGCAGAGGGATTTTTCAAAACAGTCCTGTTGCCTGAACCTGTGTGTCGTTTTGGGTTTACAACAGAAAAGAAAACCAGCCTCCTGCTCAAAGCCTGCCGTGTACATCCGCAGCTGCTAAAGTAGCAAGAGGCAACCAGCCTCCTGCTCCAAGCCAGCTGGCACATCTGCGCTGGCTAATCCAGCTCAACCAAAGTGTACTGCGAATGTCACAGACCCAGCTTAGGGCAGTACTGTGTGTGCCGGGGGCCAGAAAAAGGAAGGATGATTGCATGCGAGTCCAGCATGTGCTATTACATGGTACCATTTGAAGTGCGTTGGGCTAAAGAAAGCGCCAAAAGCCAGCAAGTGGTTCTGCGATTCCTGCCGTGCACAACAGTTTTTAACCACGCCATGGAAACCTTTTCTTCTGCAAATTCTGATTTAACACGTTTACTGTGATACTTTACAATATTTTTTTTGCCCGTGCAATATTTTCACAAACCCGACAAGTTCTCTGGTATGCCATAGTGTGAAAAGTGTTATATAGTTACTGTGATATTCATTGAAATTTTAAAGCGTTTAAGACAGTGCTGTATGTATACCACAGCATACAAATTTTGTAAATGTTTTGAACATGCAGCTTCTGTGATTAGTGCAATTTATTTTATGCCAATGAAATGTTTGTTTTGTGTTTTTGCCCAAAGAGAAGGAAAACAGATGCATGAAAGGTTTATTGTACAATCCACTGTGATCACTGCTCTCTGCATGTATACATGCATGTATACATGCATTCCTATACTTTAAAAAAAGAGGTCGTAGAATGGCATCGCCAGGCTGGGAGGAATGTGCACGCGACAGCCCGCCACTTCAGTATCGATAGAAAGAGGGTCCGCGAGTGGGACAAGAAGTTCGAGAGCTTACTGCAACAAAACTTTGGCACCGCCAAGCTTCGGCGTAAGTTGAGTAATGGAGCGCCGGTGTCAGTGAGGAAGTGGACGACGCTCTTTTTGAGTTCCTCGAGCGGGAAAGGAGCGCTGGACGTGCCGTTAGTAACAGACTTCTCTCTGAAGAAGCTATCGAAATAGCTTGCAACTTGCAGCTGGGAAATTTCGCTGCGTCGAGCCAGTATATCAAGAGGTGGAAGCAGCGGTTTGGCGTGACAATGCGCCAAGCCACAAACGAGAGTCAGAAGACACCTGACGATTTCCCGGAGGCTGCAAAGGCATTTCACTCTGCTGTGAATACCGTGCTAGCACGCCACGACTACACGCCATACAACATGTGTAATATGGACCAGACGATGGTCCGAATGGACTCCCCGGCAAGCAGCACGAACAACGTGGTTGGGGAGAGCACCGTGCGCATTGCCAACACTGGCTGCGCCCACAGGGGCTTCACGGTTGCATTGGCAGCATGCGCAAGTGGCCACAAACTGCCAGCTTTTGTCGTTCTGAAGGAACCAAGTGGAAGGATACCAGCCAAGGCGTTCATGAGCCTCCGTATACCAGGTGAGTGACAAAGTTTGTGCATCGGGTTCTCTTCTTTTTATTCGCTTTACCGGCGGAGAGTAACAATTAGGAATGTGCTCGATTACAGTGACACCAGTTGACTGAACTTTTTTTTTGTAGCAAATGTTCGCGTCACCGCATCAAAAACCGGTTGGATGGCGTCGGAAAAACTGCAGGAGTGGCTGACAAGGGCGTGGGGGCCGAACAAAGATGATGTGCGGCGGCTACTTGTGCTAGACCAGGCACCGATCCACAAGACTGAGGCAGCAAAAGACGCCATACAGGAACGTGACACAGACGTTGTGTATGTGCCTGCGGGCTGCACAGGCCTACTGCAGCCAGCCGACGTCTTTTGGAACCGGCCATTTAAGGCCAACCTTCGGCGTTCTTGGGAGATGTTTATGAGAAAAGAAGAAAGAACGCCGAAAGGCAACCTCCGAAAGCCGTCGTGGCAGGACGCCCTCAACTTCGTGTCTGAGGCTTGGGCTGCTGTCACCGAAGAAACAGTCGTGCGCTCATTCAAGGGGGTGGGATTTCTAACGCACTCGACGGCTCCAAAGATGGCGAGCTGCATGACTGCCTGTCCGACATCGGCGCCGTGGCACCCGAGCATCCCAAGGACTTGCAAAACGAGTGCCTGGACTTAGTTTTCGGCTCTGACTCTGAAGATTCATTTGACGGTTTTGAAAGTGATTAAATTAGAACAAATGCCTCAGAATAAAGCTTCTTGTTTTTAATGCGGTGCCTTTCCTTCCTGCGATGGGGGGGGGGGTCGGCCGCCATCTTGAATTTCGGGACAGTTCCGAGCAAGAGCCCCCTCCCAAACATTACCTGATTTTCCCCGCGTCGAGGGGGGGGGCTTGATCGGTATTTTACGGTAGTTGAAAAACATGAAGCCAATACGTAGATTATTGTTTCAGGTGCACGTGTGCCCATTGCACAATTATGGGCTCCGATGTGGAGTGCGTGTGCTGCCACGAAAAGGCAGCAGTGGACGCGAAAATTTTGCGTCAAACGGGCACACCTGTGTCACGGAGAACCCAGAGTTCACCGTGTATTGCCTGACGCGTTTCATCCTCGATGTTGAATACAAGAAATTGGTGCACTACCACCTAAGGTTCAAGGACATCGACGACGTGAATGCGTAAGTTTTTTCGTCTACTAGTTGTGGAAAGTTGCGGTCCTACTTCACATACAAATTTCTCTTAGGCGATACAGATACTGCTTACAGGCAGTTCATGTGGTGGGCTTTCTGGGAGCTCGGGTCCGGCAACCGCGTTGTTCTGCCCAGCTGTGTCGTGGTCAAAATCTGAGAGACCTTCCCGTCCCTTCAGTACACGGGGTTCAAGTGGATGTACGCAAATACCCAACGGCGTGTCGCGAGTTTACGTCACCGAACTCCAACAGCTGTTTACGGTGAACTAACTGACCGATATGTTTTGGTTGTTTTTTTAACTTGCAGGTGATACTACCACTGCTACTTGCAACTGCGATGCTCATGACTCCGTGGATTGGGAGAAGGCTTCTTGAAATAAATGTACCACGAAAAGGCAGAACATGCGGACCCTTATTTTGCACATTTCGCACAAACCATATTTCCATAACCAAACTTCAATCTTTTTGCATTGAACTGTGTCTCGTCCGTAGAACATGTCTGAGGTTCTTGTGTCGACGTTATTTCGCAAGTGCGGCGCTCAAAGATTATACGAACAGACAATTCGGTTGGAAATTCGCGGCATGAATCGACCACTGCCTTATGGTAACAGGTCGCGAGCCACGCTTTGTACACAGCCGCTGGGCATACTTAAAAAATTTTCTAATGCACAGCTTGAGGCTTGGTTGGAGCCACGGTGTAGGAAGGAGAGGTGACTGATCGCCTCGGAGGCGCAGCAGAGCAGCTCCATAGAGAACTTGTTCGGGTTCGCCTTCTTTCTACCAGAGGGCGCTAGGAGTATCGGGGCCATTCGAGCCGCAGACGGTGGGTAAATGCAGTAAAGCTGCTAGGGGCCATTTCAGTTCGCTCCGACACGAGGCCGTCGTCTCTGTTTTTTTTTTGTGAACTGTCCGCGATCTTTGAAAGTTTTGGTTGGACTTGTGAGCTTATACGACGTGCGTATGGCCATGTAAAAGCGATGGGGAAAAAGTGTTTCGCCCCACGCTGCAAGACAGGGTACAAGTCCTGTACCGAGAAACGTTCGCTGTTTTCAGCGCCGAAAGAACGCCTTCGGGTGTGGAGGAATGCCATTCCGCGCAAGGATCGCATCCTACAGTCTACTGACCACCTTTGGGAACGGCACTTCCAGCCTCATTTGGTAAGCAAAACATGGGAAGCGGTGTACAACTGCAATGTTTTGTGTCGAGCACCCCGGAAAGCGTCCCTCTCCAAAGATGCAGTGCCCACTCTCTTTCCGGACTGCCCAAGCTATCTCTCGAAAGAGAAAAAACAACGCAAGAGGCCAGCTGAGACCTGACATCAACGGGCCCTCCAAGAAGCGCCGTAGGCAAAGCCAGGAACTCGGTGACTCGCTTTTGCTGGATCCTCCCGAAAGTGGTGCTACTGCTTCGGACATGCTCTTGCATGATTGTACCTCGGCACCCCTGGCAGCAGTGTCAACTTTTGATGAACTGTTTGGAAGCCCAGCATGCGTTGAGCTTCCGTCCACAACTTGGGGCTTTCACAGACTGCATGTTGACGAGCTTCGCAATGTTGTGTTCTCAGAATTGCGGCGAGTTCGAGAACCGCAGTGCGCTGCTGACACAAGCCACATAGTGCCATGGAAACTTCTTGACATTGACCAAGACATGCAACTGAGCGTTGTTTTGATGGGGAAGCCGGTCTCCCACGAAGTACTGGGATTCAGCCTTGAGGTGTCAACCATCAACGACATCACAAGCGTACTGAAGAACCTTGAGAGCCTCCACCTTTGCGGTGGCGGTCCAACGGCAAAAGAATATCCCCATGCACAACTGGAATGCGCATTTGTCGATGTTTGTGGACGGTGGAGGCACAGGAAGTGTGCGCAGGTTCTTTCTGCCAGCGGTACCTGCCAGAGGTGTGGTGGCCTGTCGGACACTCCGCGGGTTCACCAAAGGAGGGCACTGCTCAGGAAGCAAGAAAAAGGAGCTCGCACAAATTTTCGGATGTCTAACTTCCGTAATCATGAGAAGGTAAGAGTTTTCCGGCGAGCGCAATATGCGCTAAAACGAGCCAAGGATCGCTTGACCAAGAGGGTGAAGGGGCTGCAGCAAGCGCTGAAGACAATGCAGGACCAGTTTGCTTCTATTTCTAATGAATCCCTGCAAGAGAAGTTAGACAAACTGCATGTCCCAAACGCACAGCTGATGGTCATTCAAGAGTGCATCGCAGCTGCTAAGGCAACAGGCAAGAAAACCGCCGATACACGGAGAGTTGGCTTCTGTTGTGCCTGCTTTTGCATATTCGGAGTCCATCTACATATGCCTTTTTAAGGAACAATGACATCGTGCCGTTGCCGTGCGTTTCCACCGTGCGAAAGTACTTGTCAGCCATCCGTGTGAAGTGTGGGTTCGACGCCAGCTTCTTTGCAGCGCTCAAAAAGAAACTGTTGTCTAAAGACGCATTCCAGCGACACGGTGTGTTAGTCTTTGATGAGATACAGGTGCGAAAAGAGATGCATGTGAACTCAAAGACAATGACATACACTGGGTTTTCAGACTTCGGCGACATCCAACCGGCTGGTGAGGAACTTGCCGACCACGGACTTGTTTTTACGTTTCGTTCATTTGGGGATAAGTTCTCGCAACCAATCGCAGTTTTTGCTAGCAAGGGACCCACAAAAGCAACCGTTCTTGGTCAGCTTGTCCTGAAAGCCATAACTCTCCTAGAAGAGGCGGGTGCGTATGTTGATGCTATTGTTTCCGATGGCGCAACTACGAACAGATCTATGTGGAAACACTTTGGAGTGAGCGGTTCTCTAGGAAACCCTAGGAACTCGTTCGAGCACCCGTTGGACGAAAAAAGAAGGGTGTACGTTTTTTCAGATGCTCCACACTTAACCCTTTCATGCATACGGGCCTCATATGGGGACACATATTTATCTTACTACGACATCATCCAGTTACTTGCATCGAGCTATTAGCCGCATAGGGTCCTCAATTGAGGACGCGTCAGAGTTCCTAACTTGCTTCACAGATGGCGCTAGCTGTCTGTGTTTCTTAAATCGCCAGGTTCTGAGGGGCAATAGGCTTGCTTGAGGTCGTTCTATGTTCCCAAAAAACAAAAAACATTTGCTCGACGGGTTATGGTGTTTTTCAACTACAAAAATATGGTCGCAAAGAAAAATTTCCCTGAATATTATGAGCTTCTTTTGTTAAAGTTTTCTTCTTGGCGGGGGGCCGTAGAGAAAGAAAAAAAACAGATGTCCTCAAGTGGGGACAATATGCAAGAAACGTATAGCCTTACCTGCAGCGCCCCCAAAAAAAATAATACTCGTAAATGCCAAGCCAGTGCTGAAAGTGCTTGTTTTTTCCCGCGCTTTATGTGCATCGTTGAGTTTGCTTTTGCGCGGTTTATTGAATGTAAAAAAAGTCTCCCGCTTCCATAAACCTTGGGCAAAACCACACATTTCGAAGATGTGTTCCAAGCGGGGACTTTCCAGAGAAGAAATTGATGCTCTTTTAGAGCTCTCCTCTGATTCTGGTGACGATTCCGAAGCGGATGATTGGGAGCCGCTCCTCACCGATATTGGCACTTCGAGCAGCTCGGGAGACGAAAGTGAAGACAGCGAGCCTGTGCGTGATAACGGCGCTTCGACAAGCTCTGGTGCAGCTAAACCCCCCCTCCAGAACATCTATGGTGAGCAAGAACAGCACACCGTGGATCGCCGACAAAGACAACGACTGGGCAGGAAAGGCTCCCGATTTCCTTGGTAAGCATAAAGTCAATGTGCACGGTGCGCTCCCCATTGACTACTTCCTGGCTCTTTTTCCTGAATCGTTACTGGAGCACATCGTTTCTCAGACAAACTTGTATGCCGTGCAAAAAGGGAAAGAGAACCTCAGGTTGACACTGCCAGAGCAAAAAGTCTTCCTTGGCATATCCCTGGTAATGACTTACATCAGATATCCTAGAATCAGAAATTACTGGTCAACGGAATCCGGACTTCGAATGGACCTTGTCGCCGATTCAATGCCTGTCAACCTTTTTGAGGAGTTCGAAGATTTCTGCATTTCAAAGACAACAGCGACACTCTGAGCTTCCAGAATGACCGCGTAGCTGGAATGGGGCCAGTCATTGATGCACTCAACGAAGCATTTTGCTCGGCAGTTGATCCCGAGGAATACCAATCCGTCGACGAGATGGTGATACCATTCAAGGGGCGCTCCTCCATAAAGCAATATCTTCCAAGTAAGCCGAAGCGCTGGGGTTTCAAGGTATGGGTGAGAGCAGGAGTGTCTGGCTACATTTACCGTTTTGAGGTATACCAAGGCGCAACAGGGGGCGATCCAATGTTTCAAGCGAAATTGGTATGGGCCCGGGGAAGTTGTCATCAGGTTGGCCAAGGGGCTTGAAAGGAAAAATATAAAGTTTATGCTGATAACTTATTCACTCTATGGCCCTGGTCAGGGAAAATGAGAGACGATGGAATATTGTTTGTCGTACATGCCGTGCAAACCGTCTGCAAGGAGCGGATAAAAAGCTCAAGCCCTTGAGGAGCTCAAAGCGGATGGAAGGGGAAGCACATCAATTTGCACCTCAGCCGACAACATCACATGACAAGGTGGCTGGACAACTCGCTTGTTCACGTTGTTTTCCAGCTACGCCGGACGGCAGCCTGAAGGCACTACCAAAAGGTACAAAAGAAAAGAGAGAAAAGTAATGGATGTCACCCGGCCGTACCCCCTGGAACTTTACAACAAACACATGGGAGGTGTTGACCTCGTGGATTCCTTGATTGCAAGGTACGAAACGACCCGGGAAAAAGAGGGGCTAATTGAGGATTTTCTTCCATCCCACTAAACGCCGCAGTTGTGAACGCCTGGATTGTGTGGGGGTGGGACAAAGGTGTGGGGCATCCAATGGACCAACTGGAGTTCCGAAGTCGCGTTGCCAAGGGCTCATATTTCGTGGTCAAGCAGCACAGAGCTCGAAGCGACGAGGACGGCCATCCAACGATTCGCCCACAGCCCCCATAAAGGAAGAGTGTTCAACCATGTGCCCCTGGAAAAAAGGCTCGATGGCGGGCGCCATTTCCCAAAGAAGAGCGAACAAAAGTACGCCAGCCGCTGTCGAAGCCTTGCCTGCCGCAGCAAGACAAGGTACCTCTGCGGTCGGTGCAACGTGCCTCTGTTTTCCCGAGTGCTTCCAGTCCTTCCCCAGCACCTAAGCTGAATGTGCAAGACTGATCTTCAGCATTCCATTTTGAATTGCAATTGTTTCTACCAGTGTTTTAGCATGAATGCTCAATAGAATGATTAGAGTATTATATATCTCATGTGTGCTGAAACCAAAGAAAAATATCAACTTAAAGCATGATGTCCTCAAAAGGGGACACGTTGATACTTTCATACGAGGCTCTTGAAAACTTGAAATAAATTTTTTCATAGTCTTTGTGGCCCCTGCGAATACTTTTTGGGGCAAAATAATTTTTGTATTCTCTGGATTTATTTTATGCATGAGAGGGTTAATTAAGTGTGCCAGGAACCGCCTTCACGCCCAGAAGGTGTTAACCACTCCCAAGGGGAAAGTGCATTGGGCACATTATGACACCTTGTTTGTTGAGACGAAAAAAACCCAGCTTATTTGAAGGTGTGCCCTAAACTGACGTATGCCCACGTCAACCCTACGAACACTTTGAAAATGAGAGTGATGTTGGCTACACAGGTGTTCAGCCACAGCGTTGCTAAGGGCTTAGAGTTTTACTCAAGTAGGGCTGTCCCTGGCCTACATGACGTCACAGCGACAGTGGACTTCACTCAGCGCATGAACAGCCTGTTCGATGCACTGAACAGGCAGGTGCCAAAGGAAGGTCTTAAGCGTGGGTGCAAAGACTTCAGTGTCCTGGAATCGTCATTGAAGTGGCTGAATGAGCGGGAGCAAATGGTTGTTGATGGCAAAATACCTAACACCAGTTACCTTACACAGTCGACAGCTGACGGCTTTCGCGTAACGATCATGTCTGCTCTCGGTTTTTCGAACTACCTGCTAAATGAGTGCGGTTTTACATGTGCTTACCGGAAAAATGAACCACGATGTCCTTGAAAGATTTTTCGGCATCATTCGGCAAGCCGGAGGCCAAAATGAGCACCCCACGATGCCGACCTTTTTGCAGCTCTACAATATGCTCAGTGTGTACAGTCTGCTTAAACCGCCAAAGTTCGGTAACTGTCAAACTGAGCTTGGGCAAGAGGCTCCATGCTTAACACTGGCAGAGCTCACTTCAGTCTTCAAAGATGAGTCTCCAGGGGAAAGCAAGCTCCAAGAACTTAGGAAGAGACTTGATGGCTATATTAGTGAGGAGCTAGAGTGGGAAGCTATTTATGACCACTCCTATGCCTTGGCTGAAGTTGTGGACTGCATAGTTTACTATGTTAGAGGGTTTGTGTGCCGGAAGTTGCTGAACAGCACAACGTGCGAAACGTGCAAACTTGGCCTTGCGAGACCTGTTGCTCACTCGCAGATGCCTGAAGCAGCCCTCGTAAACTGTAAGACCCTTGGAAAGCTCATTCATCCCACAACTAACATATTTGTCTTACTTCGCGCAGCAGAAGTAGAGTTTCAGAAAAATTGTACTCAAAGGAATGCTTACGAGCTGACCATTGATCATATATTAGATAACAACTGGCTCTCATTTCCTTGCATCACCCACAGAGACGAAGTGATTGCTAAAATCCTGCATTATTATGTGGGCCTTCCGATGAGGCAATATTGTAAGCAGAGAAAAGAAAAGGAAAACAAGACACACAAGCTCAGAAAACTGTCAAAACTTGTGACTACACAAGCGCCCTAAACAGAGTTTGGTGTTTGATGGGCACAAGCGTCCTAACAGAGTTTGCTGTTTGATGGTGTGTGATTTCCTCAATATTTCTTGTTGGGGACATTTTTTTGTAAAACAGTGCAATAAACATGTATATGTTCGAACAAGCTTAGTAGGTATGAATTACTGTAAAAACATGTTGCAAAACGTAACAACGCAAAACTAAAGTAGATATCTGATTCATGTGTGCCCGAGTTCAGCGAAATTCAAATTGCCTTCGTATGCCGTAGTCACCATGACCGTAGTGGATAGCACTGGTGCACCGCAACATTTTTTTACCCATACTGCTGTTTAAATTACTCGCAGAGCTGGCTGCGTCTTCGCGAAGAAGTGTTGAAGCTACGGCGCTGTCGCGCCCCAAATAGCGTGCATGCGCTTCGGCCTTAAAATTCACCTACTAACCCAAGACGTCCCTAAGAACCTCTGTTTTCTTTCGAAAGGGTATTTTCGTTTGAAGCGACCATAAATTCATGCCACTGAAATCCAAGCGCCGTTCTACCAAGCGCGCGCCCCATGCCCGTGGCTACCGAAAACCCCAGTGCATGGCCCCCGTTCGAGCAGCGCCACCTACGACCGCATACGTCCGCGCCGAACTAAGTTTCGCCGCGCTCGCCCACCGCGTTGGGTCAACTTTACTAGATACTTTTTTCAGTTTGCAAACTGCGGCGCCGCGAGTGTCACCCTTCCCTGTACCGCCGAGGGGGGGCGCGCTTGCGGTTTTTTGACCGGTCTGAGGGTCGTGCGGAGCACGGAGGTGCCCGGACCCACGCCGGCGGAGTTACTGCAGGTGTGTTCTTATCCGGTGCTGCTTTGTTGCTTTCAAGTGTGCTTCGTAGTCATCGCTGTCACTGAGTCCCAGCGAGATTTATATCGACGTAACTCCGTAGTGTGTGCTCTGGCTGCAACTTACTACGGTAGCGATCAACGTGGTGCCCGGCGTGGCGCCGACGGTCAGCTTGGCGTGATCTGCATGGTGCCGGGTTTTTTTTAATGTCTTCAACTCAGTCATCGCTATCCCTGTGAGCTCACAGCTCACATGTGCATGTGACGGTTCTTGAATGTGAGAAAACATGCCTCGCTGCTTTGTGACTGGTTTCCGAAGTGGGTACGATTCGACCAAATCCGCGGCCGAAAAGAGACATTTTTTTAAGCCTCCCGCTGACGGGGTGCGCCTTCAACTGTGGCGACGGGCTATACCGAGATTGATAAGGAAAATGACAAGCTCTTGCGCTGTTTTTTGACCTTCACTTCCGAGAGGAAGATATTGCGAAGGACTACGTGCACCACGTTTATGGTGACTTCTTTGGGAAAAGCTGAATTCTACAGAAAAGAACTCCGTGGAGCAAGGTCTCAAGCCCCTGCATCGCAGCAAACCACTCAATCTCTGTGCGTTACCTTGATGTCAACGCTTGAAATCATCGAGTTCTTACTGGATCAGGACGCACACTACTTTTGACAGCAAAGTTGAACCAGGACCCCCTTTGGGGGTGAGCGTGTTACTGCTGCGACTATGAGTGTTGAGCTATGAGTAATGAAGTTGGTTGTAGCTTAACAAACTTCCTCTTTTCCAGCGGCACTTCGGGCTTGTTCGGTCATTCGGTGGAGATGAATCTCACCCTACGGTGGTCAACTTTACTCAGATCTTCCGGCTTCTCAGTCTGTACACACCAATAAAGACCGCACTTCGTGGTAGTGTGCAAGGAGTACCAGGAAATGTGCTTGCCAGCGTACAGGAAACCTGCGGACGACAAGAGAAGTTCAGCGCACCAAACATGCTTGTTTGCGTGAATTCATAGAGGAAAAGCTGCTAAAGATCACTTGTGAAACGCCCAGAGAACCTGAAGAGCAGGGTGACGACCACTCTTACTTCAAAAGGGGAAGTGGACGACGCCATTGTGTACTACATTAGTGGATATGTAGTGTACAATTTGAAAAACACACAGCATGCCTTCTGTGCTTAGAAGATATAAGCAGTGCGCGCCCCTCGTTGGCTCTGATGCCTATCTGACAACCTATAGAAGTTTCAAGGAAGGCTGCATGAACATCCAACAGCTAAAATGTTGCGTGTGATGAGAGTTGTTAATGATGTAGTTTCTGCAACATTAGATGAGGCTGGTGCTTGCGAAAATTTTTCTGGAAGGTGCTAGAAGAGCTTGAAAAGTGCAGCATTGCTCGCTTGGGCTGTTCAGACCATGTATCAGCATTCACTTGCCAAAAATTGAACTTTGCATTGTGACAAGAAAGCATTTCTTTTCCCGAGATTTTAACCATAAATTAGAAAGCAAGGAAAAGGTGGCTGTAGCAAACAAAAAAGCACGTCTCCTGTAACTCTGGCTCTTGCCTTTGAAAAAAAGTGGCTTCCAGTTTGTTTGTTTCAGTGTTCAGTAAATTGTGTTTGACTTTGTGTTCTCGTCATCTCTCGCATTTTATGGCCTTAAAAAGGGCAAACTTTTATTGAAGTAGTTCGGTATCTTTCTTCTAAAATAATGCGAATCGTACGATTCAGTTATCTGGAACGAACAAGTCGTTCTGGGCTTTACACTTCAACATATCCGGCGTCATTAGATGGCTGTAGTGCGTGGCTCATCGTACAATAATATCTAAGGTTCTACGGGCCAAAACCACGATATGATTATGAGGCACGTCGTAGTGAAGGGCTTTGGAAATTTTAACCACCTGGGGTTTCTCTAACGTGCACCTGAATCGAAGTGCATAGCCCTCTAGCATTTAGACTTAATGCTGTGGCCCACTGTCAATGGTTTTTTTTTACATAGGCAATCGAATTTTTAAAAAACAGGAACGCAAAAGAGCTGTATGAACAGAAGTCCCGCAAGATTCGGGCATCGCGCTCACGTCTCTGCCGTGTGGCATCGCCTTAGCGGCTCAACTGGTGATTTACTTGCACACTCGTAATAACCTTCGCTCACCCGCTCGGGAAATAACTCCCCTTACACAAAATTAACTGCGTAAATTCCGTTTAACATTGCGCGAAGGCTCCGTTACGATGCGGCGACCGGTCAAATGGCGTCGGAAGCGCCACCTAGAGAGCGGGAAACGAAGGGGGCCGCGTTTCGCCGCCGCATCCCGGCGGAGTTTGCAAACTGAGGTAATCTAGTAACGTTGGCGTTGGGTCACCTCTACCCTTTCCCACACCGTGGTTGGAGCGCACGAATAGTGTCGTGCTTGCAGGACAAGCGCTCGCTTCTCCGCGCGCTTCCCACACCCCCGCACACGCGCGCTCCCGATCTCCCCGGGGGGGCGCTGCGGTCGCCGGAGCGAGCGGACGTGCCTCGCATCGGCTCCGTGAAATATGCCAAATTTCGGCGGTCCATCTCACCCCACCTGGCCCACTTCGACACGTGAGTGTTCCGTTTGATCTCCGGAACGCGTGGACACCAAGTTTGGGCCATTTCGCCCATTTTTGGCGAATTAGCGAGTGTTTTCGTGTGTGAGGCGAGGCCGGCCCGACTAAGCCTAACGTCGACTCCGGCCACGGCAGCCACGTGTACGGTCGCCGCCGCTACCGGGGAGGCCTCGCGCCTCGCCCCGGCGGGCTCCGCGGATTTTCGCAGAGCCATGGAGAACGAAGACAACCAGTTCCAAGAAATGGACACTACGCCCGCTGCCACGACGACGACGGATCCGACTCGCAAGTGTCGCCGCGACCCGACCGGCCGCGACGACGCCGGCAACGCGGCGAGGAAGACGGTCGCCATTACTGCTCCTACCTCTCGCCGGACCGCTACCGGGGGTGCCGCCAGCGTCGACGACGACGACTCCGTTGCCGCCGCCGCCGTGACACTCGCCGACGACGCGGAAGGTGGGGAGGACTCTGTGGTGTTGTGTGCCGGGTGGACTCAAGTGGTTTCCCGCCGCGCAAAGAAGAATTTGAAGGCATCGGGAGCCCCGTCGCAGCAGGGCTCCTCGCAACCAGGTAAGCCGAGCACCTTGGGCTCAGCTTCGAATTCTAATAGCAACGCGCGCGCGGTCGGAAGACAGCAGCCCACGCGGGCTCAGTTCGCCGCTAAGGTGAATGCCGAGATGGCGAGGGCGGCTCGCATGCCGAGCTTCGCGTCTCGCGACGAGATCCGCGTGGTCGTCCGGCCGCGCGGCGGGTTGGTTATCGCTAAAACACCGATGACTGCGTTGCGGGGAGCCATCTTCGCCGCGGCGGGAGTCGGTGAAGAGGAGGCGGACGAGGATTCTGTGTCCCCGAATGCCGCCCAAAATATTATCGTCATCAGTACGCCCAGTGAGAAGCGGGCTAACAAGTACGGATCGACCCGAGCGATCACAGTCGGGGAAGTGATGTACGAAACGTACGCGTACTGGGCCACCCCCGAGAACACGTCCCGCGGCGTTATACGCGGCGTAGGCCACGAGGAATCGGAGGAAGACATCCGGCGCCGCGTGGTCAATGCTCACAACCCCACGGCCATGGCCGCGCACCGCCTGGGTGGGTCCACCTCGGTGGTGATTCTGTTTGAAGGCCAAAAGGTGCCGCATTACGTCAAGTACGGCGGCTTTATTACCAAATGCACCCTGTACCGCCAACACCGAGAAGTCTGTAAGACCTGCGGACAGGTGGGGCACAGAAAGGACGTGTGTCCTACGCCCAACGCCCGGGTGTGTTTCGCCTGCGGCAGGAGAAATCCGGGCGCGGACCACGCCGAATATTGCCGACCAAGATGCAGACTGTGCGGCGGCTCGCACGTTACGGGCGCCGGCAGCTGCAAGAACAAATTTAAGACGCCGCTGCAGATCAAGAAACGGCAGTGGGCCCGACAGCAGGCCGAAGAGCGAACGACCACCAAGATGGCGCCGGCGCCCTTGCAACCGGCCCTGAAGGTCAGACTTTCCAGAAGGGACGAGTTCCGGAAACTGGAGAGGCGCCACAGGGACGGGAGCAGGGCGGAGAGCCGCGATTGGCGCAAACTGACATCAGGAGAAGGCGGCCCCACGTGGGCCGACGTCACTACCGGAGGGGCGGCGACGACTGCGACCGCAGCGCCGCGACGGCAGCGCTCCGCATCGCGGCGGCGGCAGCAGCAGGGAGCGGGGAAGGAGAGCTCCGGCGGCGCGGCTGCAGCTGCGACGAGAGCAGAACAATGGGAAAGAGAGAGGTCCGCGTCGAGGGGAAGAGGCGCCAGCAGTTCCGGCTCGACGTCGCGCCGCGCTGGCAATAAAAGCGGCGGCGGCAGCAGCAGCGACGAAGACCACAGAGCAGCCATGGAGGAGATGCGGGAAGCCATGAAAGAAATGCGCGCAGCCATGCAGCGCCAACAAGCGAAGATAAACACGATGCAGCTGACGATCAATCAGCAGCGCAACACCATCACGCAACTCAAGGCGGGCAAGAGCCCGGCCCAGCCGTCGCAACGACTGCGGCGGTACAACAACAGCAGAAGAAGCCGGCGATGGCGGTTGTAACGAGGGATTCTACCTCGGGTGCACCGTCACCGCAACCGACCACGTCAAGGGCCTTCCAATTCACCGCAACCGTATCGTCTTCCAAGAAGGAGACGGAGCGGGAGGACAGGAGGAAGGTAGAAGACCAAGAAGACGACGAGGAGGTGTTCAGCGCAAGCGACGACGACGGCGGGGACGCCGCTGCCAGGACGTCGACGTCGTCGGCAGCGGTGGCGAAGACTGCGGTCGATGCCGCGGCCGCGAAACAGCCCCTGGGCTACGCGGGCCTGAACAACCGCATCCGTCAACTGACCAACATCACAAACTACTGGGGGAAGAATCTCGAGAACCTCGAGCACCGTCTCCTCAACAAGATCACCCAAGTCATGCAGCAACAGCAACAACAGCTGCAACAGTTCCAGCAATTCCAACAGCAGATCCAACAGCAAATTAGCCCCGAGAGGTTGCAGGCGCTCGTCGACACCGCCGTGCAACGTTACTACAACGCATCCGAGTCTCCACTGCCATCGCCATAATGGGGGGTCGCCGCGGAGAAGAAGGAGTGCTACGCGTCTGGCACTGGAACGCCAACGGCTTTCGGTGTCGGAAGGCAGTACTGCAGCAGCACCTGCGCTCGCTGGATCCGTCGGAGCTTCCCGACGTGATAGCGGTGCAGGAAACGCACGCCGAAGACCCGAAGGTGATGACTTTGCCCGGCTACCGTGCGCACGCCAGCCCGCCGAGCGCCCGCGCATGCGGGAAGGGGGCGGCGCAGGGCGTGTGCACGTTCGTCCGCAAGGGCATCGCCTGTATCAAGCACGAGAAGTTCCTGGGCAACAAGGACACCGCCATCGAGCTCTGCGTCACCGAGCTGGTGCTAGCCGGCAGGAAGAGCAGAGGTCGAGACAAGAACGCTAAAGGGAGGAAGACGACGACGACCACGGTCTTCGTCGCGAACGTCTACAGCAACCCGCAGCACGGCAAGCAGAAGTTCAAGACGCTGCTGCACAAGATCAGAGACGCGGTCCACCAGTCCGGGAGAGACGGAGTGGGAGGAGGAGACGCCGCGGCGATCGTCTGCGGCGACTTCAACGCGCAGCACATGGAGTTGGGCTACACGCGCACGACGGCCAAGGGCAAATGCCTGCTGGACGACGCGAGCGAGGCCGACTTCACGCTACTGACGAACCCGGCGCACCCGACGCGCATAGGGACGTCGACTGCTCGGGACACCAACCCGGACCTCGCCTTCGCGCTCCTGCCTGACGGCGGCGTGGCGCGGTGGCGGAACACGGGCCACAACCTGGGCAGCGACCACTACATCGTGGAGGTGACGGTGCCGCTGAGCCATCCCCGCGAGGGCAGTGGCTACGGCGGCGGCGCCGGCACGAACATCAAGCATCGACTGACCGACTGGCACAAGTTCCGGGACGCGGAGCTGGGCGAAGTCGAAGACGTGGAGAAGTGGACGGCTGACTTGGTGGCCGCGACTGAGGGCGCGACGACCGAGATCGAGACGTCGAACGACACGGAGAGCGTGGACCCTCGCCTCGCGCACCTGCTGGAGGCCAGGCGTTCGCTGCAGCGCCGCTGGAAGCTCCAGCGCCACAACCGCACGCTGCGCAAGCGGGTGGCGGCTCTCGGTCGCGAGATCGAGCGTTACAGCCGTCAACTGAGCGCGCAGCAGTGGTTCGCGCTGTGCAGCGAGGCCGACGGACAGCTCCACCGCGGGGGCACGTGGAAGCTGTTGCGCCACTTAATGGACGAGAGCAAGAGCAAGGAATATCAGCGCAACCGCATGGCGCAGATCTTACACACGGCGACCAAGCAGCTGGGCGAAGAAGAGATGCACAAGCGCCTGAACGAGCGCTACCTCCCTTCGACCCCGCACGAAGACCACCCGGAATACGCGGGCCCGCCGAACCCCGCCCTCGACCGAGACATCGAGGAGTGGGAAGTGAGGCAGGCGACGCAGTCCCTGAACTGTCGATCGGCCGCCGGCCCCGACAGGGCGACCAACAAGGCGCTGCGGAACCTGAGTGATGCGGCCATCTCGTCGCTGACCCGGTACTTCAACGAGTGCTGGCGCAGCGGCCGTCTCCCGCGCCAGTGGAAGACGGCCACGACCATCCTGCTACCGAAGCCGAACAAGCCGCCGGGCATCGAGAACCTGCGCCCCATCTCGCTCACGTCGTGCGTGGGCAAGGTGTTGGAGCACGTCCTGAACACCCGGTGGCAGAGGTACCTGGAGCAAGAGGAGTTGTACCAGGACGCGATGCTGGGCTTCCGCGCGAAGCTTGGCACCCAGGACGCCATGTTATTGCTACAGCGGGAGGTCCTGGAGCCCCCCGGGGGACCCCCAAAGGACAATCGTGCGATTCTGGGCCTCGACCTGCAGAGCGCCTTCGACAAGGTGCGGCACTCTGCGATCCTGGCTCAGGCGTCGCGCCTCGGTCTGGGGCGCCGTTCCTACGAGTACATCCGTTCGTTCCTGTCCCGGCGCACGGCGCGGCTGGAGGTCGGCGGAGCGAAGCTGGAGGAGCGCGAGCTGGGCAGCGTGGGGACCCCGCAAGGCTCGGTGATCTCGCCGCTCCTCTTCAATCTAGTCATGATCGAGGTGGCGCGGCGACTGGAGGAGCTCGGGCCGGCCATCAAGTACTGCATCTACGCGGACGACGTGACTATCTGGGCAACGGGCGGCAGCGACGGCGACGTCGAGGCCGGGCTGCAGTCGGCGGTGGACGCCGTGGAGGCCGCGCTCTCGGGCACGGGCCTTCGGTGTTCGCCGCAGAAGTCGCAGCTCCTGATCCTGCCCCCGCCCGGTCGGTGGAGGAAGCGGGCCGCCGAGGAGGCGGAACGCACCATCGTGGTTCGTGCCGGCGACGGGGCGCCAATCCCGCACGTCTCGGGCCTTCGGGTCCTGGGCATGTTCGTGGACGCGCACCGGACCAACGGCACGGCGGTCAAGCACATCGTGACGAAGATGGGCATCGCGACGCGCCTGGTGAAGCGGGTGTCTTCCCGCTCGCGAGGCATGCGGGAGGCGAGTCTCCTGCGGCTGCTGCAGGCCTTCGTGGTCAGCCACGCGGCGTACGCGGGGGCCTTTCACCGCTGGACCAAGGGGGAGCGGCAGCGCATCGACGCGGCCATCCGCAAGGCCTACACGGGGGCCTTGGGGCTCCTGAACGGCACGAAGACGTCGGCCTTGCTGTCTCTGGGGGTGCACAACACCCTGTCGGAGATTAGCGAGGCGCAACGAGCATCGCAACTGGCGGGCTTGGGCAGCACTGCCATGGGACGCCGTATCCTGGCACGAGCGGGCCTACGGCCTCCTGACACGGGTGGCTGCGGAGGGCCCACGGCATCATCGGCTGCCGGCGGCGTTTCGGAGGCGGACGAGCTGGTCCCCCTTCGGGACGAGATCGCCAGAAGTTTGATCGTGTACCCGCTCCCGAGGAACGTGGACCCGGAGAGGGACGCCGGCAGACGGGCCGCGCGCGCGCGCGCGCTGGCTCACCAGTACAGCGAGGACGACGGTGCGGTGTTTGTGGACGCGGCCAAGTGCCGTGGGCGACCGTGCACGTTCGTGGCGGTGGCCGTGCGGGCCTCCACCGGTGAACTACTGACGGCGGGCAGCGTGTGCGCCCGGTCGGCGAGCCAGGCAGAGGAGGCGGCGATCGCCTTGGCCCTGGGCCTGCCGGGTGTGCGCACGGTGCTCAGTGACTCAAAGACGGCCATCCGCAACTTTGCTCGCGGCGTGGTGTGTGGTGGCACTGCGCGGCTCCTGGAGTCCTGGCGGACGACGGGGGCGGCAGCGCAGGGGGTCACGAAGACTACGATCATCAAGTGTGATCATCAAGTGGTTCCCGGCCCACGCGGGCCGGGAGCTGGCACCCGGACTATGCAACCGCAACGAGGAGGCGGACGCTGCGGCCCGTGGTCTCGCCACGTGCCGGGTCGCGACAGCCCGTCCGCTGTCGTCATCCCTCGAGGACTGCGGTGAAACAACTGACATCGACGACGACGAAGAAGCGGAGCCCCTCACCGACTACGGCGGGGTGCTTCGTTGGCATCGGGACCAGAGGCGTGCTTTTCCGCTCCCGCACCGGGACCTGTCTCGGGCGGAGGCGGTGAAGCTCAGGCAATTACAGACAGAGACTGTTCTGACGCCGGCGCTCGCGCGGCACGTGTGTCCGGACCTCTACGAGAGTGCTCGGTGCAGTGTGTGTGAACGCGAAACTGCGACCCTGACCCATATCATGTGGGGCTGTGACTGTGCAGTGCGCGACGGTGGGGGGGATAGACAGGACCCACAGGACCCGTACCCACCGGACGTGCGCGAATGCGTGGGCTCTGCGGAGCCCCAACGAGGGCCATCCAGCGGCTCGAGGCGGCTCTGGCTCTGCAAAGGCGAAAGGGGGCCCCGCGCCCGCCCGTCCCTCCCGGCACTCCGTCCTCCCATGCGGGAGGTGGGGGTCGGGGGCCGACGGTGGCGGCCGGGAGCGCTCCGAGTAGCTCGAGCGGACGCCGAGACCAACCGCCTCGGGGTCTAAGCCCGACGCCCTAGGACTTTTGCGACTTAGGGTGATTAGATAGAGGGGACGCGACCGAGCCCTGCGTGGCCGGGAATCGTGTCCTTTGCACGCCGGATGCTTGAATAAAGTTCCATCTCTCTCTCTCTCCCGATCTCCCCCTGGCTGGCCGATTTGGCCGCGCCGGCCGGTGCGCCGTCAGACCCGGATGGCCAGGCAGGCCGTCCGGCCGCTCGCGCCGACGGCTGATACGTCACTTCCGCCTGCCCGTAATGGCCCCGTTTTGCCCAGTTTCGATTTCAAAATCGTCGATTTTTGGTGGTCGCTTGCGGCGTAATTACGCACATTTTAGGCGTCATACTTCGTACATCGCGGTCTTTTTATTCATACTATGCAGGAACAGTGATTTCGCGCGGTCGAAATTTTGAGTGCAGTTGGCCTTTAATGCCAGAACTGCAAAAAACGTCTTTCATGGGTGGAATAAAAGTGGTCATCATTTTGTCTCCATGGCCCTTTAAATACCAGGAAAATAATTCAACAAGTTTTGAGAAGTATCTTTCCCTTTAAGGCAAACATAGGCACATTTCTTTAGTTTGCGTTTTAAACATTTGCACAAGTTCTGAAAAAAAGTACCACTAACTAGCTTCGTTTTGTAAATGTTTGCATTTACTAGAAGGTGTCAATCACCTTTGTGATTTGTTGCACCGCACAAAAGCTGGTTGGGGATGACTCCATTTATGCTGCAGTTTTTAGGAGGAGAAATTTTCGGCAGATCCTTAATTTCAGCCTTTCACAAAAGCACAAAGACAGGAAAAAATGAGCAGCTGAAATTGGGATGCAGTTTGTGCCCTGTCGACAGTTTTCCTCCTGCAATGTATGCACTTTATGAAATAACCGGCCACTTTCTGGTGAACGTGTATAACTTGTTCTACTGTGCATGCCTTTAAATATCACTCGTTGCCCGAGTATGCTAACTCTTGTGCGATGCATAGCCTTATGTTGAGTTATTATTTCGTTTGTGTACTTGGCACTTTAGAGATTAGTAGTAAATTTCTGCTGCTACTGTGCTGTGTTCTTATGCAGGTTCACTTTAGCAGTGGAATGCCCTTTCGAGCAGAGGAACGGAGGCCCCTGAAGCGTGTTGCCGAGCCTCAGTTCTTCAAAAAAGGGCCGAGTGCCTTTGGACGGCAGCCAACCTGACACTGGAGTGTGATGACCCAGTCCTGCCATTGCTTCATCAAAACATCAGGCAACATAAGTGTGAAGGCAGTGACGTCTGTCAAAGTAAGTGTAAGCACTGAGCTGTAAGTAGCATTATCGGTGCTGTGGACCAAACGTACACTGTGTGTTTTAAGCAACTTAAAAATGACCCTATTTTGTTTTTGAGGGATGTTTGACCACTTCGTCATAGCAGATTCAATGGACAAGATGGCCTCAACCAACTATCGAAAAAAGCTTAGCTCTATTTGGCGTGCTTGTACACATAAAAAACACTAAAGAAATGAGCAAGCATTTTGTCTTTGTCGATGCCAAAAAAGCCCTCTCCTAGTTCATAACCAAAACCATATTCATCAGATCACCACCAGCTCTACAGATATGGGTCCAGCTTAAAAGGGGCCTGGTCTAAACAGGTCCAACCATTACACGATCCTGTCCCATAATCTTGTTTAAAAGGACCCGTTCAAGAGTATTTTTCGACAAAGAAGCACGTGAAAGAACAGCTATGTCGTGACAACAGGATACAACTAGGGATGCATCAGGATTGTGACGTTGTGGATGTCGGAGGGTGCACGGTTGCGCTGAAGCTGCTCTCCCGCAGTGCCTCAATGTGCCTCAAAATGAAAGGCAACAATAAAACAATGCCAGACAATGTAAAAAAATACTCCAAGACCAACGGCAAAAAGTTAAAGAACCAAAACCAAAAACCAAGCTCTTTGAGACCCTGTGATGGAGAACCAACGACCAGAGTGAAACCCAGAACGTACCGTGGAGCGCCTTTGAGGGTTGGACCCAGACAGGCGAGCCCCTCAGCCATGAGAGGGAGCTTTTTGGTGAGTAACTCAGGATTGTGAACTCAAGCAAAGAAGACATGTTGTTTTTGACGTGTGCGAATAATAGTCTTCCATTATATTGTCCCTTACTCTCATGTCGACCTCATGCTTTAGTTCACTTTTGAAATAGATAACACAAAGGTGGCGAAACCTAGAAGCAAAAACTAAAGTTGAGGTTTGTATGGGTCAAGAGTAGAGATAGAGGCAAAAGCGATGGGGAAACTCAAAGTAAAGCGAGACATTCAACAACGAACGACAAAATCCCTTCCCAACAACAGCTTCTCCCCGCCACAACCGATTCCCCCTTCCTGCTCCCCCGAGCAATTACCAGCCCTTGGACATCCGTGCCTACTTAAGGAGCCCCCGCACCGGACCCAGACGGGGCACGACACCGCGAGACAGGCAGTCATGCCTTTGCATCTTTTGACGCAGGTTAGTTACCTCCGCTATTCAACTCAGTACCGAAGTGATGACCCCTTTCTTGTTGCGGTGTCATGCCCCTACGACGCGGACTGGCGCCGTGCTATTCGCGTATGTACAGATGCCGTTGCATTTGGCTTACTGTGTCACTTGCTGATTCTGTTCGATGACATTGAGCTAAACCCCGGTCCTACCAAAGAAACTCTGGCTGCAATAAGTAAGCTTCAAGAATACCAAAATGCTATTTAAACTGAGCTAAAAGATGTGAAAACCACACACCAGAAGAAAAAATGCTCACAGATATCACTAACAGGCTTGCCGCACTGGAAATCATGCAACCGACAAATAATCCCAACAGAGTTGTGCACAAGGCAAATGCAATCAAACGTGAAATCGCAGTCCTTCAAGCGGCTAACACAGATACTAACAGCCGAATGCGCAGGAACAATCTTCTGTTTCTGCGTATCTTCTGTTTAGGATTACATGTTCCAACAATCTGCCCATACACGACGTTAGTGAAATGGGTCTGAGATTCTCCAGGTGAAGTTTTTTTCCAGGCTTCGGAATCATTACAATCTTTGCGTCTTTCCACAGTGTAGGTATCTTGCTACGTTCCCAACACCAGTTCAAGTACCGAGTCAGCGCTTCCATCGAGTCGTCGTCCAGGTACCGGAGCATCTTGTCACACCGTCGGGACCCGGAGCCGACTTTGTACGCAGCGCCTGAATGGCTCCGTGCACCTCGGTCAGCGTTATGGGCTCATCTAACTTGGGGTTCGAAGGTTCCTCGTAATCCTTGAGTTACCCCCGGGGGTCGCTGCCCACATATCTGTTACGGAACTCTTTTACGAGCTCCTCGTCTGAGCCTTCGAATTTGTGAATGATTTTGCTTAGATTCTGCTTCTGAGTTGTTTTGCTCTTTTGGGGGTCTATCAAATACCTGAGTGTGTTCCAGGTCTTTGCTAGCCCCATTTGCCTGCCCATCTCGTCACATTTGTTGTGCCACGTCTGTTGTGCCAAGTGATTAGTATAGTCTTCAATTTCACTGTTGAGTCTGGCCAGCTGCCTGCGGAGGTTGCGATTGTATTTTTGCTTGGCCAGTCGTCTTTGCAGACCCTCTTTGGCTTCCCACATATGCAGGACACTGGCGTCGGTCTCCTCGAGTCCCACTTCTTCCGGGATTGTTTAGTCGACGCTTTAACGTCAACGTGAAGCTGCGTGACCCACGCTTCCAAATTTGTTTTGTCGCGGGTATTGGCGTTCTCTGCGCCGCGAATTTCAAAGCCAAAGAGGTGACGAAGATACGCTTTGTGTTAATACCGTCCGAAACATCGTGGCAATGAGCACGCCCAGCTTGGAGCGAGCTGCCACGTACAGCAAGACCGAATCACTCACGATAGGGGACAAAACCTGCGGAGTGGTAGCATATGTTATGCGGCGAAAGGATTGCGCAAAGGGCGTCATCTACAACATTCTGGCCACAGAAAGCGAGGAGGACACCTCGAAAAGGCTAGCCAATCGCCCAGACCCGATGGTGCTCCAAGCAAGACGCCTGGGGAAACCGAATACGGCCATCATCGTATTCGAGGGGGACAAGTCCCCTACTTGTTTACTATTGAGGGGCGAAATACCGCTGTTACCTTCATAGGAAGAAAAACTAAGTGTGCGAGAGGTGCGGACGCCTCGGTCACAGATTCGACGTGTGCCCAGTAACGATGGGTACTGTGTCGGCAAAGAAAGTGTGCGACATGTGGTGCCAGGGAACGGCACGATCATCACTTGTGCAGGCCAAAGTGCACTTTCTGCATCAAAGGACACAAGACAACGGAGAAAAAGTGTCGTCAGCGGTACCAAGTTCCGCCATCCGAGAACATTTCGCTCCCGCTACTCGATACGCACGCTCCAAATAAGTACAGTTCATACGACCTCAATAGTGTGCCTTTAAACTCTCTGTTGACAAACTGCTAGTAGGAAGTGAATCCCATTTTGATGATGCGGCAACCGATGCCGTTTTGGAGTGGACAACTTCCCTGCACTTGCACCCACCCCGACGCCTCAGCTGCATTTCAGAGCCGAAGCATGTGCCAACTGACGCACAGCTAATAACCAAGGTCATTCAAACAACCGTCCATCCTCTTCTGTAGATATCAACATTGCTTTCACCAACAACAGAAGTGTAGTTCCAAAACGAGATCAGTTACACAGTTTTATCACAGACATTTACGCCGACGTAATTGTTCTCGCTGAGACATGGCTGAATGACAACATTAAAGATTGTGAACTTTTGCCCTTGACCCTGAATTGCACACTATACCGCCACGATACAAAAGACAAGAGAGGAGGTGGCGTTCTCGTAGGAGTTAAAAGTAGCCTATCATACTCACTCGTCAGCCGCAATGACAACCTTGTTCGGCATTTGTTATCAACCACCAGACAGTAATCCGCTTTTTTGTGACCACCTTGGCACTTCCCTCAAAATGTCAAAAATGAATTGGAACGCGCTCCCCGACAATATTGCTTATTGCAGCCGTTGCACACAATTTCGTGAGAAACTAACCTATATCAGCAACCAAAACGATGCCACCTGAACACCACACTTGTGTTCTTCGTCTCTTTTTAGTCTTATTTGTTTGTCTTGTTATTACACGGCTGTAAAATTTATTCTTAGTCTTGCTGTTCCTCCGCTAGGGGGCCAAACGGAGTAGGTGCGCTTCGCATGGGCTCCGCAAATAGCTCTTTCCTAGTGGAATATTTCTACGTCATCCTCATTAATTTTATTACTGGTGCGTCGCTGATGTACTCCGCTGCCCACCTGACCGCCTTCTGGAACTCTTGGACCATTTCCTTGGACCCTAGCTCGTCCGAAGTTTGCACGGTCCAGCGGCTCGGCTAACCCTAACGTCGAACGTCGAACGGCACCCCGCCGGCGCCGGCGGCCACGTCGGCGCACCGGCCCCCTCGCTACAAGCCTGCCACGCGGCACCAGTTCCAACAGCGACGCCTAAGGCCCAGGCCTCAACGTTGGGAAGATGGAGCCCGTTGTGGTTCAAGGTGAGGACATTTCTCCCGATATGGTCACCCCCGAGCGGGGATGGCTAGAATGCTACCGCCAACGTGGCGCTCGCACTCTGCAACAGCATCAGAGCGCTCAACCCAGCTCCTCAACAGCCAAGCAGGATAAGTCCTCGCGACAGCCTCGCAAGCCAATCCGACCACCTCAGCTACCGAGGGAACACCTCAAGATAATCATCCGCCCTCGTAACGGCCTTGATGTTACAAAGGCCGGCATGGCCGAACTCCGAGACGCCATCCTTCGAGCTGCTGTTCTCCAAACTAACGAAGCCAGAGAAGACATAATGCGCACAAATCCAGAAAAGAATATCGTAGTAGTAAGCACGCCGAGCCTTGTCCGAGCAGAGAAATACAATGCTATTGCTTCTCTCTCCCTCCATGACCTAGAATACCCGACCACCTCTTATGCGGCCAGCCCTGAAGGTACATCCAAAGGGGTCATTCACGGAATCCCCGCCTACGACTCCCCCGAAGACATCACAGCAAGCATCATACACCCGGGCAACCCAACAGCGCTACAGGCGCGCCGCATGGGTCGCACCAACACCGTCCTCATTGTATTTGAAGGCTTTCGGGTGCCACACTACCTCTACTACCGAGGAGCAGAGTACCGCTGCCACATCCATCGAAGAAAGACGGAAGCCTGCCTATCGTGTGGGGCTCTCGGTCACCGCGCCGATGTCTGTCCCAATCCTGACCCTTCTCGCTGCCAACAGTGTGGTGTCCAAGTATCTCCAAGTGACCAACACTCATGCGAACCCACGTGCGTCGTGTGTGGAGGCCGCCACGTAATGGGTGACAAACTGTGTAAACAACGTTTCCAGCCGCCAATACATCGTTCACATCCACACACCTCCATCGCACAGCGGCAAGTTGGTGCCGTTCCTACTGATGCATCCCAGAAGCAGGCTGCAGAAGTCTCCGAGAAACTTGCCATCCCTCCAAAAACGACAGCAGCCACTCAACACGAAGCCCCGTCCACAGCACGTCTCCCGCCGAACACTTCAACGTACGAGCATAGTGCTGGTGAATCACGTGGAAAACCGCCTCAGCGCACTTCGGGCCACCACCCCAGGGTAAGCTGGTCAGTTGTGGCCTCCCGCTCTCCTCAAGCTACCGAAATAGCACACCTTAAGCAATTACTGGACATGGTACTAGCTGAAAACGAAACCCTAAAAACTGAACTCAAAACTCTCAAAGCATCCATCAACAGCCTTACTCCTCCCTCAACCTCCACCACGCGGGACGACGCGATGGATACCGAATCCCCCTCTACAACCGAATCAGAAGCGAAATCCCTCAAGGTCCTCGACTAACACCATTTCTCTCCCATCCTCCTCCTCCTTCCTCCTCCTCCCGCAACCTCCACCTCGCGCGACAATGCAATCGATACCGAATCTCACCCTGCCAAGCGCCGTGCGCCCCTCTCTTCCAAACCCACACCAGAATACATCACTAAAGAGGAGATTGAATCACAAATGCGAGAATTCCATGCCAATCTAGCCGAAACGGTAGCTAAACAACTAGAACCTTTTGCTGAACTTGTAGCGACACTCCGCTCTCAGATAACAGACTTCAATGCTCGAATGACTGCATTTGAAGCCAACTGTTCAAGACCATCCGCATTATCCAAAAAATCTTCCAAACCCTACGACCGACCCAAAACCCCCGCCGCTTCTGATAATGGAGGTACAGAACATTATTATCTGGCAGTGGAATAGCCGGGGATATCGCCGCAAACGTGGCAATCTCCAGCACCACATAGACTATAAAACCTTAGGCCCACCCCCAGATGTCATTTGCCTGCAGGAGACGGGCTGCATAGCAAAATTATCCGGGTACAAATCCTTTCCAAACAGTGACCCCCAACCTCGTGAAACGACCATCCTCGTCCATCGTAACCTCCCAGTAATACAACACGATCTCCACCTTCCCACACACATCGACCATGTTTCATCGAGCTCATTCCTCGATCCAGTAAACGACAACAGAGTGTGTTCATATTAAACATATATAGCAGCCCCCGACTACAGCACCGTTTCCACGTACTCTTTAAACAAGCGATCACTCTAGCAGGCAGACATCCCCTCGTAGTAGTAGGCGATTTTAACGCCCACCACCCCGCCTGGGGCTACCCAAGAGAAAATGTTAAAGGCCGCCGTCTCTGGTTAGACTGCCAACAGGAAGGTCTCACCTTACTCACAGACCCCGCATACCCAACTCGCTTAGGAAATAGCGTTTGCAAGGACACGTCTCCTGACCTCACCTACACAAAAAACACTCATCCCTCTCCGATCTGGTGTAACACGCAAGCCGATCTAGGCAGCGACCATAAAATTATTAAAATTGAAATGGGCCTACCATCAATACGACCCAATCAAAATAAACAGGCCCGAATAACAAACTGGGACACCTTCAGGGCACATAAAACCGGACATCAAACCCCCACTGAACCCGTTACCATCGCCAACCTCGCAAGGTGGGAAGAAGCTCTACACGAACGCCTACGCAACTCTACACAAACAGTAGACATCCCAGCAGATTCCCCAGAACCTGACTCCAAACTCGCCCACATGTGGCAAGCAAAGGCTAGTCTCCAAAAACGCCTCTCTAAACAGCGGCACAATCGAACCCTTCGAAGGAGAATAGCTGCTCTCGACCGCGACATTGAAAAATACACCCTCCAGCTCCTCACTCATAACTGGCATTCTGCATGCGAGGCTTTTAACTCGCACTTCAATCTTTCGCAGACGTGGAACATTCTCAAACACCTAATTGACCCCTCTTCCACACGCACCACACAACGCCAACTCGTATCCCACATCATACATCAATTCACTGGTACTGACACCGAACTCCTCGATTATATTCAGAAAAAATACGCTCCTGCTTGCCCCACCTTAACTCATTCAAGTTACTGTGGGGATCCCAACCCAGAGCTGGACGCACCCATAACGGAGGCGGAGGTGCGCGCCGCCATCCAACACCTCAAAACCAAATCGTCTCCTGGCCCCGACAAAATAACTAACAAGCTGCTTCGAAATCTAGACGACCCTACCATCGCCGACCTGACTGCACTTTTCAATGAATGTTGGGAGAAGGGGGAACTCCCACCTCAATGGAAGACAGCCAAAACTGTTCTTATTCCAAAACCGGGTAAGCAGCCACACGTCGATTACCTCCGACCTATATCGTTAACATCGTGCCTGGGCAAGCTATTAGAGCACGTCGTTCTCACCCGGCTCAACAGTCACATCGAAAAGCACCGTCTGCTCCCTCACTCCATGCTGGGGTTCCGACCCCAGCTCTCTACTCAGGACGTCATGCTACAACTAAAACACCACATAGTAGATGCTCGATTCAGTTCCACACATAACACCAAGGCGATCTTGGGCCTCGATTTAACGCGAGCGTTCGACTCAGTTAGCCACTCGGCAATCCTGGAAGGAGTAGCCGCGGCTGGAGTCGGTGCGCGAGCATACAACTACATTTGTAATTTCCTCACGGGTCGAACAGCCACACTCACCCTTGGACAATTGACTACACCCCCGATCCCCCTCGGTAGCAAAGGTACCCCCCAAGGATCGGTTCTTTCCCCCTTTCTTTTTAATATGGCCCTACGAGGTCTACCCCCGCTCCTCAACGCCATCCCTGACCTACACCACAGCATATACGCCGACGACATCACGTTGTGGGTTACTAGAGGATCTGATGGTCACATTCAAGATACCCTCCAAACGGCAACTGATGTCGTCGAAGCGTATGCTGCCTCTCGTGGTCTGTCCTGCTCCCCAACAAAATCAGAGCTTCTTCTATACAGACCTAAAAGACCAGGAAAACAACCACCTTCCCCACTCTCCCTCATCCAAATCACTACCTCTAACGGCCAACCCATCCCAATAGTTGACTGCATCAAGATTCTAGGTCTCCGTATACAGGCAAACGGATATAATGTAGATACTCTCCGTGCCCTAGAAAAAGGGGTTTACCAGACTACACGACTCATCTCTCGCATAGCTACCAAACATCGAGGAGTAAAAGAAAACAATCTAATACGTCTCGTACAAGCCTTTGTCATCAGTCGTATAGCATACGTCACCCCCTTCCTAAACCTCAAAGTCAGCGAAACGCACAAAATTGAAGCTATGATACGTAAATCTTACAAGCAGGCCCTAGGTCTCCCCGTTACACTCTCAACAGACAAACTACTCTCGCTCGGTCTACACAATACATTAGACGAAATTATCGAAGCCCAACGGGTCTCGCAATTTGAGCGACTCACGAGGAGTGACACTGGACGCCACATTCTTCAGAGTCTTGGTCTCAGTCACCCCACTATCTCTGACACGCACGTCGACATTCCCACAGTCATTCGAGACCAACTGGTAATCCACCCCCTCCCTAAACACATGCACCCGATTCATAACGAGGAAAGGCGCCGAGCGAGAGCACAGGCTTTACACAAGCAACACTCCTCCAACCCACAAGTAGCCTACGTGGACGCTGCAGAATACCCAGGACGCGAAGCCATGGCAGCGGTCGTAGTTGATTCATCTCTCCGAACACTAGCCGCCCTCTCCTTCCCTACTCAATGTCCAACCGTAGGCGAAGAAATGGCTATCGCTCTTGCCATTATTTCCAGCCCTAAGGTTACTACTATAATAAGCGACTCCAAATCGGCCATTACCAATTACTCCAACGGGCGAGTTGACCCCCGAACTTTACGCCTACTCCTGCAGGCACGCCAATTCCCGAAACGAAAAATATACATTGTTTGGGCACCGGGCCACTCCGAACTCCCAGGAAATGAATTGGCACACGAGGTTGCTCGAGAACTGGTAATCCGAGAGCCCAGTGACGCTGCAGAATCTCCTCAACCATTCTCCCATAGGGACCGCCTCCTGACCTACCGATCGGTACTCGATCACTACCGGCTGTCCAGAGCTCGCTTCCCACCACCCGACCCCTCCCTCTCCCGCCGCCACGCTGTTGTATGGCGCCAACTTCAAACATCCACATTTCCCACCCCTGCCCTCCTATCACTCTATTACCCCGAGTTACACTCTAACCGATGCCCTCTTTGCCATAAATACGCAGACCTATCACATGTGATTTGGTCCTGTGAAGAAAAACCCCTCCAAACTCTTAAAAAGCACCCCATTTTATTACAAATTACGAACGAGGAGCAGTGGGAGGCCGCGCTGCTCAGCACAGACCCTATGACCCAGGTCTCACTAGCCCAGGTGGCTGAAGACGCCGCAGAGATCTACATGAATCCTGCCGTCGCCGGAAGGACACTGAAGTCGACCTGAAAACGGTCCCACCCGTGGCAACAATAAAGTTTAATCTGATCTGATCTTAGTCTTGCTGTTGTCACTAGAGTGTTCATTCCTTCTTTTTATTTCCTTATTCCTGTTGTTTCCTGTTAAAATGTGATCATTGTCACTTTTTTTAGTTGCAGCCTCGAGGTATGCCCTGTCACTCGAGTGTTAATTCCCTTCCTATTTCCTTTTTTGTTGTTCCTTGTTAAAACTTGTGGTCATTGTTACGCTTTTATGAAGTTGCTGAAACCTTGATGCACGCCGTCACTTGAGTGTTCATTCCTGTCTTTTTTATTTCCTTATTTTGTTGTCGTTCCTTGTTACCTTCTTCTGAAGATGTTGCAACCTTGATGTATGCCCCCCATTATGTAATGCCTCCAGGCGCTTAAGGATGAATAAATGAAATGAAATCATCAACGAGGCGACATCTTTTCAAAATGGTGGTCTAGAACAGTTGAGTGGTGTTTTACAGCGAATGGAAGTCAACAACACCAACCTTTGAAAATTCAACGAAGGGATCCAATATGTCCAGCCAGAGGATGCCTTCGAGCAAGAGCACGACGAAGCCATCCAGTACGACGACAGGTCTAGCCAAGCCGTCGGCCTTTTCAAGGAGAAGACGGTGGCAGTTCGGGTGAGTGCCAATACTTCAGTCAGGGTTAAGTCATCACATCCTCAGCGACCTGCCCAGCCTTGAAAACCGAGAGTGAAGCTACCCAAGCTTCAAGGGTGAGCTTTAGGTAGGGAAACCTTTCGGGAATGCTACCGAAAAGCAGTGCAAGGCAACAAAGGGCTCTCCAAGGCAGAAAAGTTCCATTACTTAACATCACTGCTTACGGGACCAGCTATGACAGCAATAGAGGAGCTCTAGCGCAGACGATGGAGGAATGCCCCAAAGATGCTGTCGAAATGCCACTGCAAAGATTTGGCGGTAAAGAAAGAATTCAACAAGAGCATATGGCCAAACTGAGAGCTGTTCCCAGCATATCTTCGTAGGAAGATGTATGTGGGCAATGCCACTTGTACTATCATGTGCAGATCTACATTGGTACACTTAAAGGACTCAGAATTAGCAAGTCATCATATCTGACAATGCTAAGCGACGTAATACTTTCGGGGCTGCCAAAAAAAATGGCCGTGGACTTCCACAAAGGACTAAGGCAGTTTGACAGATTATTAGAAGAGAAATGCATTTGACGATTTGCTGAATGACTGATGAATTCAACGATTTACAAGCCATGCCTCTGAGTCCTTTAAGTATTACATCAAGGCCAGCTCGGGGTTTGTTTTTTTGTTTTGTTTTGTTTTTTCAGGTCGTGAGCAGGTATACCACCCCATGTTCGTGGCCACTTTCGAGTGTCCAGGCAGCCAGACAGTATCTATGATAGTAGAACCTCAGCATTCGCTTGTGATTACGATACGAGTTGTTTCTCTAAACTGGTTCACCATTCTTCACGGCGGTATGTATCTCACAACTGTACACACCTCCTAAACATTTTGAAAAAATACTTTAACAGCCTTTGCAGCTCAACAGAGCCACTAATCAACTGGTGAAGACTTCAACAAACAATCCCAAGAATAAATAGTTTTGCACATTAGTTCCTGAGGAACTTTCACTCCCACTCCCACTCCGAACAGAGCCCAAAGCAGACACCACAGGAAAAAGAAAGTGCACTGACCTTACATGTGGCATCAGCAGAATCACAACGTCACAGGCTGTCGCCATCTGCTACAGCCACAAATCACATCACACTGTCACACTTCCTGCTGACACCACGTCAACAGCTTGCTTGGGTTCTGCGATGTGGCTACGCTGACGCTGACTTGCGTGACGTGGCTGTGTCCTTCCCAGAAGGTGGAACTCCTGCAGATGAAATGCTGACTGAAGCACAGGCAGACGTAGCAGGCTGCTCTTGAAGAGGACATTGTGCAGACGAATCAACCATCCACAATGCAGGACACGACACATCTTCTGCTTTGGAACACAGAAGTTCAAGAGGAATGGAATGCTGACCCAGCAGGAATGCTCGCTTCAGTGTCCTTAAACATTGCACGAGCTGAGCAGGTGTCTTATAGGTCTAAGTGCTCGGCTGACTGCTGTTTGCACACATATGGTGCCAAACATACTTTAACGCCTTCCTCACCCTTACAATATGAAACCCATCCACTGCCTTATGTAACCACTACTAGCAGGACGGTACATTGGACTAAAAACAGCGCAAATGCCACTACACTGATGGAAGTCGGAGTTTTGAGGGCCCAAAGACACTTCTGTTGTCACACAAGACCTGTTCATCAAACTCCCAAAGAAAAATTGGAGCTCCTTCGTAACTAATCCTGATGTCACTGTCACCATGATGTGCACATCCAGCCAACTGGAAATGCAGTACTGGTTATCAAGAACGTGTCCTTCAAGTGTCCAGGCACATTCACGACGCAGTGTTTCCACGGGCACAACGGGGTGTTCCAACTCCATGTCTAGAGCTCGGCCTTCCCTTACAAGGTTCTCGATGAAATCGAGGCCTTCTGGCTCGGCTATCGCTGAGACACAGTTCAACGCCATGGCTAGCATGACGGAAGCCTGCCAGCTCTGGCCCAGAGCTCCACCATGTGCTCACAAATCCCAGCCGGCGTTCTTGTCGTAGGGCTGGGTGTGGGGTAGAATTGCGGGGCACTGCTCTTGACGATAATGCGGCAACACAGGCACCACGAGCGCATAGTGCGACCCCAAGACCCGCAGTACGGTGAAAAACACCTGCCCCCATAAACGCTGCCGTCTGCGGTATTCATTGAAGGCCAAGAGGCTCCAGGTCACCCATGTCTGTAGTGTAGAGCCTGCTGGGACGACCCTGGCATGAGCAAGGTAGGTGCAGCAGTTTGTGGTCCACGTACGATCTGTGAACGCATTTGAGTGAGCTGTGAGATTGTTCCGACCACGTCCTTGGGTGCAACTGCTGATGCTTCTTGGTGTTCGCGCTCCGAACGAAGCTCAACGCACAACAGTTTTTTAATAGTTCTTTCACAAGCACAGCGTTGCTGGAGGTTCGCGTCGTGCAGTGCATGGGCGAAACGGTCGCAGAGCGTAACGGCGAGCGAAGGAGCAGCTTTGGCAAGGCCGTCAGCCCTTCTTGCGGCACAGGAGCTAGCGTTTTGAAGTTTCATTCACTCACCACCATCATCAAAGCTGTTACAAAAGCGGCGACGGACTCGCCTGGGAGTTTTTGAAAACGACGTTGAAAACGGCAGGGCTGTGGGCGATATGTTCGCGGAGCAGAGAGATGCAGTCTCTCTAAAAAGCATCGCTGGTAGTTGTCGGTGCGGCAGGGGCATTTGCGGTCTCGTAGTGCACACGTGGGTGTCAGTCTCCCTGTCATTGTTCGCTTCCAAGTAGGAGTGCTGCCGTTTTGATGCGCAATGCCCAGCCGGTGATGGAAATCTAGAAATATCTTCAAGCGCGCCGTGATCGAGACGGCATGGCGCTTGCAGTCGAGGGCGGTTACACAACGTGGAAAACTCGCTGTCAGCGTGGAAACGCGTACAGAAACGAGGCAACTTTAACTGCAATGCACGAGTTCCCCCACACCGCTTTGTTTTGAGCACCGCCTGTGCACCACAACACAACACCACGAGGATAACGAAAACGAAGCCAACAAGTCAGTCACCCTCTCTGTAGCCGTAGCCAGGGACGGCGTACCCAATGGGCGCGTCTTGGTGGTTCAACTACCCCTCCCAAATCTTTTACCAGGCTAGATCACTGGCGAAATCAATGACAATTCACGTAGTTGCTGTTCGGCTAACTACCCCCGTTACCCAAATCATGTGCCATACCACCGAAAAAAATTTTGCGGTGTACGGCTCGCTGGCCGTAGCCATACGGCCAGCTGGCGAAAGTAAATTGGCAATCATTCACGCTAGCCGCGTTGGCCGCTACGGCCGCTTGTGAGGTATTACTACGGCAAATCATTGCGCTACGCCGGATCGCTGAAAACCGTCTCTGCAGTCGAGCTTGTAAGGGCATCTCGGCTGGCAAATTTGTCGCCGCCTCGGCCATGCGAGTCCGATACAAAACATTGCAGCGCGCATCACTCTCACGCGGCCATATACGGCCGCTTCGCCGAGCATTTATTCCTCGGCAAACTCTTTCCGCTGTTACACAGCCGCAACGCCTTTCAACATACCCTACGGCGCGGCTGGTGACCGTGGTTCATCAAAGCGCGCTAGCGACCTTTCGCGAGGTGTTAATGTGCAAGTCCGCGGTAACACGGAACTGCACTTTCCTCTCACCGGCACACTGCTGGCCACCGCGACATTTTCTCGCTCACCTCGACCACCCTCTCCAGGCGTGTTTACACAGACAGTGGCAACCCACACCATATTCAACATAACCATGCGGAATGCTGGCCTATGCGAGGTGGTTACTGTCACAACTGCGTCCTCATAAGTGGAGCCTGTTTGCGAAGGTGTCACACCTAATTGCAAGACGACAGCACACGAAACTGCCCTGTCCTGCATCCCCGCTGGGGACGGACCGCTCCTCACAGAAAGCCTTTCGGCACCACACCACTGCACCCTTTTCCAGAGGTGCGGTTCCAGAGTGAAATGTGGGGGAATGACATCCTACTTTCTGAATACGGATCTGCATCACGATGATGACACTTCTGGCTCTCATTTGCAGAAGTGCATTTTTCCCTGACGAGCTGGCAACGACGTGGCAGCTGGATGTAAAATTGAGGTCAGCATCCGCCCTGCATGAATACGTGAGCAGCCTATCAAACAGCCCTGCCAATGCATCTACTGTGGGGACATGTGACCTCGCAATCAATCAGATTATGATTTGTCCGTTGCAATGACGCTGCACACTTCCATTGTTTCAAGACAAGGAGCTGGTTGACACTGAAATGTTACTGCCCCGAGATGGCGTGGCGAATGCCTCTTCAATACAGAAGAGTAAAGACCTGAACGCACTCACGAGTAACCTTCCTGTGCTCAGTTTGCAAGTGCACATTTCCATGAGTCGTGAGAACCACGTATGAGCAAGGATGAAATTGGTCGGCCTGAATGTACAATTGCCTGCTGCATGAAACCTGTGATCCTGCCATCAAATGATCGCCAACTTCACTGGGCCACATTGTGATCAGCAATCAATCAGCATTATTATTTGTCACGGGGTTGGCAACAGATCGCTGCACACTTTGGATCAAGAAAGGTCAGAGCTGGTGCCGATGTTACTGCCGGTGTAGATGACGTGGCAATTGTGCTTCAATAGGTGCAGTGAGTCTACACTACCATCGTACTCCACCCCAGTTCAACTCGATTTCCATTTGTGCATCTGACAGCTGCACCTGGGGCCTACATACGGTACAAGGAGCTCGATGAGAACCACTCATGAGAACATGAATTTCAGCCTGCCAAAACCACGCTGTGCTTGTCTGGGCGAACCTGGCCGATAACAGCAAGAGACCACAAAGAAAGAAAGAGAGAGACAAAAAGACCTGCAACGCAGCTCCGATGTCCCTGATAAGCTTAGTTTCAAGCATTCAGCATTTCTTTTGTATGTCGTAGAGACCATGATAATGTACCCCGTCGGTGAAATGAGCGGCTCATGTGATGGTTTACTGGCCAATGCCTGGACATGCCCTTTGAAGCAGCTGGTGTTATCAGCACATCCTCTGGGGGCAGTGTTGTTGATAGGGCAGGAGAGCTCCATTTCGATTGGTTCACCACAAGAACTGCTCGAGTTGCTACCACCTCTCCTTAGCATTCTCTTTCCCCACTCTTGCACCGCTTGCAGGGAAAGTTCGGACTGCCAATTCGAATTAGTTCTGCCAATTAGTAGTTCTGGCATTCTTCAAAGCACAAGCATAACCATTGAAATAAAATTATGCTTTATACTGTAAAGGTGAGAAAAGCATTAGTCGTAGTAATACAGTCCAGCCCGCTTATAACAAATACATCGGCATCAGGAAACAGAAATGAGTTAGTTATGTCTATTTCTCGCTTTACCTGAACATAAAATATATGTGTACAGATGGCATCGTGAAACAGAGGTTTCTTGATTATAGCCGGGATTTCATTAAAACCGGGTTTGCTATAAGTGGGTTATACTGTATATCAAAAATGTTTCGGTAGCACTCATGAGTTAATATTCTATCTCAATTATACATGGCCTGGAAGCTTTCAACCACAACTGTACACACTGAAATAACAGTGGAACCCGTCATATAGCTGTGTTGCTCCCACTAATAGCTTTAGGACCTTCAAGCCCTTTCATTGCACCACGAATTCTCGCAAAAATTAAAAAAAGAGAGAATGAAAAGACAGCAAGAGGGTGAAGCGGATGCAGTTACAGTACAGCGAGTGAATTTATTGTACATCTCTAAAAATCGCAGAACACCGCAACAATTGAGCCGACTCCACAGTCCACAGAGCAGGTGTCGTCTAGTGCCCAAACAGCAGCCGGAGTTCGCAGTGCCGAGTCCATGGGAACGTGTCCACTGGACAGGCCAGAAGGAGGCGGAATGGCGCTCCCACTTTCCGTGCCTGGGGAACGTTGCTGCACACCCTGCACACAACACACACGAATGCATTGTACAACAAGCTCTCGAAAAATTCCTGGGGCACTGAAGACTGCTTGTGCACTTTGAACGTGAAAGCCTGGCGATACTTATAAACAACTTCTTTGCTGCTAGTAAGCCTCTTCGTTTGCCTTCATTTCTTTGTCTTTTGGCGAAAATTGCAACTTCAACCAGGCTCTATTCTGCTACTCACAAAACTTAACACTTAGGTATCATGCGGCAAACACTACTGTATATTCACGCGTATAATGCTCCCCTGCATATAATCCCCACCCCAAATTTCAGCCCTCCGGAAAAGAAATAAAAATCTTCGCGTATTGCCAGCACATTTTATACAGGAGAGGCCACACCAAAGCTACTGCTCAAGCAACACATCACCTACTACGTAGACGGAAAAAGCGTATATTTAGCAAGTACAATACACCGACTGCAAGGCAAAAGTCACAATTCACTTAGTGTCAGTGCTCTCGCTAGACCTATCACTTGAGCCGCAGTCCTCACTGTTGCACACAAGGGTCGCCTTCAGCTCCATCCATGTTATTTGTGATGCAGCATTTCTTGAAGCTGCGGAGGAGCTTCACGGCACAACGCGCATTGTTGTGAAGCCGCACTAAAGGAAAAACCCTGCGTATTACACGCACCCATACTCTGCCACAGAAATTTTCGCATTTTTGGTGTAGGTTATGCTCGCGAAAATACATATGACATTGTACACCTTTGCATTTTTGACTCAAGAGTTTTGTGAAACAGGCACGTTACCTCCCCAAAGCTCTCAATTCCTGGCCAGTACCCCAAGTGGGACGAAGAAAGCAATAGGAGCAACGAGTTTTGTTCCACCGTTGGCAACATCTGTGACAACATCGTGGCAACACATCGGGCAGCTACTGCAGGGACCAGTGTTTAAATCCCAACAGACCACAGGTTTCTTGTTTATGTATTCTTTACAGCAGCGGCCATTATATAGACCGGATGACGACGACAGAATTAAGGCCTGAATAACTCATTGCACAGGTTCAGTTGCCACTACTATCTCAATATTGAACACGAATGATTTACACTTCGGGCACGACCCTTGAGAAACCCGTCATCCTTTTTCTCATTTCTGCACGTGGACTATACAACTAATCTTCGACACACAGACCACGGAAAGGGCTGAACACCGGATGTCATAGCTTTGCCACCATTCTGGTTCATTATGACGAAACGAAAAAGAAAGAAAGCCCTTTGTAACTAAAAAATAAAAATGGAGTTGGCTCAAGTTTGCCTATACTATACAGGCCTACACTATACACAAGAGTTTGCCTATACCATACATATGTAGACTCAGAGGACAGTGATGCCCTGGGGAAAGCAAGAGATTAGAAAGAGAAAAAAAAAGAACGAAACACTTGGCGAGTTGGTGAAACGGCATAGCTCATTTAGTGATTGTAGTGATTGCAGGGTTGAACACGCCAACGCAACGCAGGCGATGAGGCGCGCGGTAGTGGAGGGCTCCGGATTAATTTTGACAACCTGGGGATCTTTAACGTGCACCGAAATATCGTCCACATGGGCGTTTTTGCTTTTTGCCTACGGCATAGCTCATAATTACAGATGAAAACGAAAGTGACGCAAATTTTACCTGTCTTCGGTCGAGTCCATCTAGTGCCACTGCCACGGTTGTGAGCTATACAGTTTCGGTGGGATAGGACAGGATGAACACTTCAATGCCAGAACATCACTGCCCTTTAGGTAAAGGACCAAGGGAGCCCGGTACTTTGCAACGATCTGATGGAGAGGCCCACTACCCATGTATTGCAACATGTTAGTACCAGTGCAGGGCTGAGGTAGTACTGGAAAGGATGAATAACAGTGCAGGCTGCAAGTGCAGGTATGCCTCAGAGTGCTCCCATAAAGTTCATTATTCCAATCTGATTCTTCACCTTATTTATAGCTGGTGGCTTCTGCTGACTAGCTGCCCAAAATTCGTGCCCTTTTTCGCTCTTCTCTAGAACTCCATCACCAACACTGAACAACGGTTCCTGCTTTGACAACCACTTTGGATTTCACCACGTTTCTACTACTAAGCTTCCCCCTGATGCTTAATGAAAAAACACTGCTGGGGCATTCGCAGGAAATCTTCAATGCGAGTTCCTGCATGCCTACAACTCCATCCTGAGAGGAGGGGGATAAAACAGCACAGTCCATAAGATAAGTGAGACTGTGGCCTGGTGTCCCATTTTGCTATTCGTGCTAGTGAGGTGCTGGAACATGATTCTGCTACACAAACAAGTGCGATGAACTATAGCAAGGTGCATTGCAAGGAGCTCCCTGTTCCATTGTCACGTGCACTGTCCTTGCCTCTGCTCCCTCTCTTCCCGTCAATAAGCAGCGAGATGCATATTCACTCAACAAGAGACTGTCCCCAGCTGACCTATATTTCACGAGGGTGCTGCTTTGGGCCTGTTGGTATGACATGACGGAATCTCCGTGAACACGGCAATAATGTAAAAAACCACACGGGGGGATGGCTTGCGTCACACTGCAAGCAGCATGGTTGCAAGCCCCTGTTCGACAAGTGCGCACTTGTCGCCAAACATAAGAATCAGCTTACGCGAGAAATAATAGAAGCTGACATGATAGCGAAAGCGGGCCGCGATTGTGTTAGTACTGCGTCTGTCGCCTTATCGAAGAAAGAGCGTGATTTTCTGAATGGAGTGTGACGTGTAAGAATGTATTATGACGTGGGCCAGTGGTCATGTGTATATATATGTGTTTTCGTCTGCTAATAAAACTGTTGGAAGTAGCGCATTGTGTTGTCCCATTTGATTGTCCCTTGTGTCCTAGTGCTTCAAGATTCCGTCATGACCTATATTTGCTCTTTCTTGGAATGATGCAAAAAAAGGCGTGGAGAGGACTTACACGGGACACAGTGCAGTGGCGTGTTTGCGTTTCATCCATGTCTCTTTTTTTGTGCTGTCCCAAGAATGATTTACTGACACACCCCGGCTTACATCTTGCTACTTATGCTCCCGCACTCGCCCCTTTCTCTTTTTGCACGCCATTTGGAGACTCACTGGTGAGAGAACGTCGCCAGTGAACCTCCAGTAGCTCACACGTCCGTCCCAGCAACTGGCATCCCGAGCGTCCCCAGTTCTACACATCTCAGCAGCCTCTGCATCCCTGCGAAGCCCTGCCCCCCAACTGTGCGACTCACTCAGGCTGGCAGGACGCAAAGACGAGGCGCTTCATGTGGCCGTACTCGCACAGCACTCGAATGGCCCTCGCACCTGCAAGGCACGGGAGAGAGAGGACGTCAGCTTGCACAACAACAAAGGTGTGAGCAGAGTTCTATAGAGCTCATTCCCATTCCTGTCAAAGGAACAGGGAAGCTGGGATGGAAGCGAAAGAGGAACAGGGCATCGCACTCGGGGGAGAGAAGAGCAAACCCAGGCAGCCAAGTTTTGCCATGAGACAGCAAGCAGAAGCACAGAAGTGCCTCAGCTCTACTCTATTGGGGTACGTGAACCCAGATGAATGTAGCAGGCAACATTCATTGCGAACCGCAAAAGAGCGAGGCTCCAAGTAGGGTGCATAAAAGTTTTCTCTCTCTCTCTCTCTCTCGCTCTCTAAGTAAGGTGTCCATTGCCATGAGACGCGATTGACAGGGGAATTGTGGCTGCCACAGTGATTGTGTTTCATGCCAGAGCACATGCAAGAAAAGAAGGGCATGCACCTGTGTACGACTGCACTGCACACCTTCACTCGCAAGCAGCAACGATGCAACGCTGTTGCTGCTAACACTCGCAAGACAAGCCACGAAACAGCTGACGTCGAGTTGCGAGGAAACTCTTGCACCCGCTTATAATGAACTGTCTGATGATGTAACAGCTGTTTGACAAAGACTTTGTGTGCAAGGCCTCGTAGAAGGCTGTGTCGGATACTGAAATACGGGCCATGCGAGGGAGGAGACACTCACTCAGACCAGCCTGACCCGCGTTCACGATGGCGCAGAGGTCGTCGGCACAGAACTGGCCACGCAGCTCGAGAAGCAGCGTCTCTGCACGGCCAACCTGGTAGTGTGCACTGCTGATGCCTGTGCAATGATGACGATGACGACACACATCAGCACACAACTGCAGGGACCACTGTTCTCCTCAAAGTGGAAGCACACAAAAACCCCAGTGCTTCTTGCGGTGCTCTTGACTGGCAGCATTTCTAACCCGCCTCACGGCAACGTCCACTCAGCAAGGGCACAAACTGTTGCCAAGGTGGCGACGTGTGCAGGTTTGTTGGTATAATTTGTTTCGCTTAGGCGTGACGTGCACACCAGGCCAAACACGTCGTCCTTCTACGCACAAACAGCACTGAGTGCTGCATTACGCACTCGGTTGCAGGCTAGGCGGATTTGCATAGATCAGCAGTGTGCAAACACAATCGCTTGGATATAACAGGATATAATAAATCGCTTGGATATAACAGGAAACAACGCAATCCTCCAAGCACTGCCCACCTCCTCCTCTAGGCTCCCAAAATAGCCTGCCTTTTCTTTTCCCTAGAGACGCTGCGCTTTTCAGAAATCTTGGTAGCCTCCCTCAATTGTGCTGCTGATGTCATGCATGTTAACACGATAGCTGACAAGATGTGGACATGATTTTCAGAAAGTTTCGGACACAAATTTCAGATGTGGGAGCTTTGAAAATTTTGTTTGCCAGTCCAGGAAATGACAACGCAAGTAAGGATAAGGCTGGATTGGCCGGTGATTCCTTTTACGCCTCAAGCATCGATCCCCGTCAGAGAGCGAGGGAACACGTTCCTGTGAACACAATTCCAGAGGGCAAACATTTCTGACTTGGCTGTGGATGTGGCATTCTGTTGCGCACAAAGTGGGGCCACACTGATGCACCACGATTCAATCCTCACTGCCACCTGTCAGAATCATAATGATGGCCCCATAAACTGCGATAAGGACATCGCTGTGGGTGCGACTGGGCCCTTGGGCTTTTGTGCGCTTGTTTAATGACAAAGTTAACCCTAACGGAACTTGAGGGTTGGTATGCTCATGTGCTGGTAGTACGTGCTGGCCAACCTTCTGCCTACCCAATAAACAACACAACACGCATGCACACCACACCACACCACACACAGGCCTTGTGCACCTCAGTACACCCCATGGAGCCAAAGGCAGTGGCTTATGGGCCAAATAACCAAAAAAAGGTGCTGTACCACTCTGACTTACTCACAACTGAGGCCTGGCACCAACACGTGGAGTGAAAGCCCATGTGCACGCTTGAAGGCACAGATTATGACAATTAAAACAGACTCCAAGTGAGACCCTCAAAAAAGTTAGGGCAATTTAACCATTTACAACATAAATGCAACGCAAATATAACAACAGTGCAGAAAATTGTTTCCTTAAACTTTGGCCCCACCCATCTTGGGACGCAAGTTTCAGGGCATGAATGACCAACATTACCTGCATTGTTTATTTCGCTGAAATCCTAAATGCTACGCATTCCAGTTCTTAAGTGAGTGAGTTTAGTGTAGCTACTGTTTGAAAAGGTTATTGGCTTCATCCATCCCTTGTGCAGAACAAAACACACCTCTGTAGAATGCCATCTACGTGCAACTGGCCTTAGATGTAACAGCAGAACTGTGGCACGCGTACACCAGCACCTGAGAAAATATTTTCTTGGACTGAAGAGACCTACCACCTCGGACCGGCAAGGACCAACTCCTAGCTGGTCTTTTCAGCCAATAAACGTGTCTTTCTCTCTCTCTCTCTCTCTTCTCAGACACCACATACCACTCCATTTTCAGGGCTTCACAACAGCATGGTCCCCCTTCATGCACAAGCAGCTTCACTAACAACTCTAGAGATTGTGATTACCTTATTTATTCGATTAGCAGGGAACGGGGGCTATCCAAAGAATAGAACAAGACGAGAGCAATCATGCTGAACGCTCACTCCATACCCGACCTTTCAAGACAGCTATCCATAGGCAGACGAAAGTCATGCAGAGGAGCTTTTGCACAAGAACCGCCTTCCAAAGTTCGCAGCGCCATTTTGAGAGCACGGCCTTCCTTGAATGACCGTCATTTTCGAGGTAGCTCCCAAGCCACCCAGTGAGCCAAACAGAGATGCCCCGCACAAAATGAACGAGGAGTGTGTTCCACGCTACAGACTGTAGTCTTTATGTGACCACCTCGCATAATTGTTGAATGCCTGTTCACGCTGATGTTTTTGTGAGTGCACCCCTTACTCTTATTCAAAAAAGCAGGAAAAAAAGCTGCACCACAGCTATTTCCTTTGCGTAATTAAAGACAGCTACTCCTCGTAAAAACCTCTTCCACAGCTTCTGTTGGCATGGCTTTTAACTGACCCGCTTTAGCATGGCGCAATGCCGATAACTCCACACACAGTGCATGTACTTCATTGCAAATTTCCAGCACATTCTAATGCATGGCACAGCTCCTGATATATGTAGTAGTAAGTCGTTCTGGTTCTGACATGCCCACAATAACTGTGTAACTAACTGTCCACTGCAAATCCTCGTTTGGTGAAAAAACAATATGATGTGTGCACAGCCATCAAACCAAGTGCTAGTGTGTGCAAGGCCAGGTGAGAAGTGGACATGAATGGGGGCGGGGGAGGACAGAGAAGTGGGCAAAGGCTGGCTTACATCACACCACAAACACAACCGGCCCAAAAAAGCGCGAATTCTTTGAAAAAGAGGGAACTTCTTAATCATGAAAGCGAACGCCGTGCTATTACTCCTTGCTCTCCAGACTGCAGGGTCGAAAAAAGTAGGTGCAGTAGGCAGAAAGCGCAAGCAAAGTACGATGTTGCAGCCACCATAGATTGAAATGGAAAGCCTCACATGTGACTTTGCAGGCTGCTAACCTGAGGAAAAAAAAACTCGTTTTATAGAGAAAAAATGGTGTCATCACAAACTGAATTTTCTTCTAGAGAAAATTATTGAACACTCACTGACCAGTGGTCTCTACAAGTTGGTGCGATAACCTGGACCGACTCCTTTGATAAACGTAGACCCTGTATCTTCACGAAATCTCCAAACTACAGCATAGACCGCTTATAACGTATGTCGCGGGAGCCGCAAAAATCCGCACTATAACCAAAACGTGCGCGAATTCAGCCAAATTGCCACCTACCTCTCAAGTCATCTTAAATTTTGTATCACCCAAACGCACAGCACCTGAAAACGAAGGCAGGGTCCTTATTCCGTATTATTTTTAACATCAGCGGCTGCTGCAGGGTCTCACACATTCCAAAAGCGCGGTCTTACAAACGGCAAGTGCGGCTTTAACTTCCGTTGTGTTTGTGTTTTGAAAGGCCGTGGCTGCGTTTTCTGCGTCTGTGAAGATGCCGCAGGACAGGATAAGAAAGGCCAGCGGGATTTTTTTTTTTTACCCCACCTTGTGTTCACAATGCCAAAGGCGGCTGCTTATCAGCGCAACGTACTGGTGGTGGAAATCTTCTCGCGCAGGCTCGCTTGTTCGGAAAGAGCGGTGGCTTATCTGCACAACAGTCAGTATATTATCTCTATGTGCACAACGTTCTAAAGCGTGAACCGCATGGAGCGATTTCTCGCGAAAACGTGCAGCGCACGCCGCAGGCTCGGCGACATCGCCGCGGATACAACTGGCGTGTGTGCCGCGCGGTAAAAGGCGGCAACATGACGTCCGCACTGGCCGTGAAGCGGTGCAGGCAGCATGCAAGAAAAGAGCTGATAATGTGACCGCACACACTGCTTGTGAAAGTGCCCATCAAAAAATACCGCGGTGGTAAGCCTTCATCTGATCGAGGGACTTTAGCCTAAACACCTCTGGCGCGGCTAGCCGGCTCGGAGCGCTTCGAATCTCCCGCCATTAGGTGCGCGTCTTTCCATTGGTGCAAGTCGTCAGGCTCCTCCCACTGCCACGCGAAGAAGCCACCGCGAGCTTGGAATCGTAGATGCGAGCATGAAAAAAAACGCACGTGCAACGCCGATGCGCACAATTCGTGTGCGAAAACGGGCCATGCGGTTCACGATTAATAGAAACAACTTGCCACGCGCGGACGGGAAGTCGGTCGCTATCTTCCGAGGTGCATCAAGCAAGGACAGCTGTGGTTATTACGTATGCGCGAACTAAAGGGTGCCTATTTTTTTATTCTGTGTCGAAGTTAGAGGAGGGTGCGCGCTGCGTCAGATGGCCGATTTCATCATTCTTTTTTTCTTTTGCTACCCTAAAACGATGCCCCAGCTGCACCGATCGATCAGCAGACCCGCCGAAAAACCGCACTATAAACGGTATTGTGCTTCGGCCAACCGCATCTTAAGCGGTATGCTTATGCATCGAGTTCTATGGGAGGCTACCGGTAGTCACAAAAACCCGTGTTATATCCGGTCCGGCACTATAAGCGGTTACGTTATTAATGGTCTACACTTATATCTTCACAGAACCATCGACTTCAAAATGCCACCCACCATGTCAAGTGGTTGAACCTTGAACAGTGCTATCTCTTTGATGCGTCCCCCTCCTTCCCACCAGGGCATTCACAGCCCCCCTCTGACAGTAAAGCTATTCCTCCTCCTCCTCCTCCTCCACCCTAAATTGCAGTGCTAATCTTGAGCAAAGAGTTAACTGCAGTGGCGCTAACTAAAACCTTAGGTTTGCGTTAGTCAAATCTCGCCAAAAAGGCTGCCTGCAATTGAATGTTGTCCTTGACATTGCGCACTACATCAGCCCTCGATGCTGCTCAGTCCTGGCCAATAACTACTCACCGTTGAGCTGTGCGTTGTACGTGGCGTCCCCAGTGGCCTGGGCAGACACGTCCACGCCCAGCACCGTGTGCGCCTGCCGTGCCAGCGTCAGCCCAGTGGTGCCTGCAACAACGCAGGGCGGCACCTTTACCCACACAGACAGAACAGATCACCACCAGGGGAGAGGGGGAGGCTAAGAAACCCCTCTCGAGCATCCACCCGCAGTCAAGTGGATGGCACAATGGCACTGCGTGGATCCCCCAAGCATGCCACATCTCCGCACTACTGCGGATGACCACTGACTTGAGAGAACAAACCAAGGGGGCTTGACATGTGTTTCAGGGGGGACACTGCTCTTAAAATAACGTTTCCTTCAAGTAAACTCTGTGAAACTTGCCAGTCTCGCTGCTTTCCACTGGTTTCGAATATGCCATCGTTTTTTGAGTAACGGAATTAGTTACCCAGGTAACTGGAGATATTCAGCCATTTTTGGAGGAAGACTATAGACAAAACAGTGCCAGTCATAAAGCCATAATCTCCACATTTTCCAATACTAGGAACCCTGGTGAGTGCAATAAAAAACGCGCTTTCTTGATGCACCAGTTGGGACTCATTTCACAGCTCATTAAACTTTGCTGTTTGAAATGGGCATTCAAAACGGTTCCTCGCCACTGGTGAATGACTGCAGGGTTTAATGAGCCGACACGCACAGGCGATGAGGCACGCCGTAGTGGAGGGCTCCGGATTAATTTTGACCACCTGGGGATCTTTAAAGGGGCACTGACACAAAAATTTTGCATCTTTTTTTTGTTGCGATAAGTAGCTAGTGACCTACTTATAACCTGTAGAAAACCTCACTTGCTTCAGCGTGCGACTGGTTGTTTAATTAGAGGCATTTTCGGTTTCGGTTTCAGCGAGTGCCGCGAAACGATGGATTCTGTGGATTTTGTGTGAACAAAGCTGGCCACGTGACCGTCGGAGGGATATCACAGAGCAGAGCCGCCGTAGCGCTGTCGAATCCGCATCGATCGGCAGTTTTCTGCGAATGCCCCCCACGTACTGATCTCGTGAGGCGCTTAATTAAAAAGCGACCGTGGAATGTGACGCAGGCGCTGCGAGTGCAAATGCTACGCGGCTGCTAAAGAACGACGTGCGACGCTCGAGACGGTGGGTGGCAAGACGCGCGCTGGGAGCAGCCGGCTGGTCTGCCTACAGGTACGCCTACAGATGTGTTCGGGCTTAGCACTGCGGCGGATATTCGAGTGCCGCTCTCGTAAGCGGTGCAGATGACAATTTTTAATGCAACCCGCCATCGCATCATTAACTCCTTTCTCATGTAAGCCACCATGGTCGGGACTTGGGGACAATTTCGTGCAGCGGGTAACAAGCTATCACTCGAGCTACCTGCGCCGGCCTGGGCCACTTCGCGGCCATGGCCGCCGCCCTGCACAGCGACCGTGCGGCTAGCTCAGTGGCTTTTCGGGCCTCCGGCGCGTTTTCGCATCCAATGGTAATAAACAGTAATAGAAACAGAGTGCCTGAAATCGCTGTAGAACTTTGGTCGCGACCAGCTGCCCGATTAGCTGACGAAATCACGGCGCCTCCGCCGCCAACGATTGGGTCGTTCGTTCTCGAGAGCAGAAGCTCTGCCCTCCGGCCCTCCGATTGGAGCGGCGAGCCGGGCGAGCCGGCGAAAAACGCCGGCAGTGCGGAAGTGGCAAACACAAACTCATGACGTGTTGGATGTGGTTTATTTACACAATATCCTCGGGATGTCGATTGGCCGTGGTCCTCTGCTGGCTGCTCGATTGCGTTTCGCACACTTTAAAATTGATTTTAAATATGTTCTAGGCTGTATTCGCCACTGATATTTTGCAGATGATGTATATGTGTTCCCACCAATCTATCTCCGAAGTTATCTCGCCTTCAAAATTTTGTGTCAGTGCCCCTTTAACGTGCACCCAAATCTCGTGCACACGGGCGTTTTTGCTTCTCGCCTCCATCAGAAAAGTGGTCGCTGCAGCCGGGAATCGAACCCGCGACCTCAAGCTCAGCAGCGCCTTAGCCACTAAGCCACGGCTGCAGGTCCTTGCCACTGGTGCCACCAAAGTTTAATGAGCTGCACTGTTCCAAGCGGTGCATCAAAAAACCGATTCTCTTATTGTATTCACCAGGGTTCCTAACATTGGAGAATATAAAGATGACAGTATTGTGACCAACACTGTTTTGTTTATTGTTCCTCTGAAAACAGCTAATTATCTCTAAATATCTGGGGAAGTGATTGACTGACTCACGAAATAATGGCACATTCCTCTTTGACACATTTTCTCCACTTTTGTTCTCTTTGCTCAATCAGCAATTTTAGGAGCTGCTTAGTTGCCACAGACACCAACTTGGCCAGATGCCAGCTTTTCTGCTCAATCGGCAATTCAACGCATTTGCGCTAAACGCCTCCTGGGTTGACATTCCACTAGCTTGAGTCACCCACTTTATAGACAACGACCTCCCCATGCTCGGGGATTCCTCTGCGCTGCATCTGCTCTCGCTTATTCAGCTTTTTCAGTTCGCTAGGATGCTCCCACAGCAGCTTGCGGCACATTTCATCCTCACTTATCAAGCTGGGCGTGTTTTTTCATTTCCTATACTTCAGCTAGGTGCAGTTGCTCTGTCTACCTCCATTGTCGTTTCATCCCGTTTCTTGAGCCACCGGAGTCCGTCTGTGCCACTACATCATGCAGAGAAGGCACGCACGCTGTGGGCTCGCTCCACTGTGTGTTTAAAGGGGCCTTGGAGACAGAATGCAAGTTTGTTTTATTCGAAAGATTTCGTGATTTAAAGTGCCCCCAGTGCTTGTCCGGCAGCAAATGATGCCATATTTGCCGAGAAATTAATCAATTATGGTTAAAATTTTGAGTCTCCCGCCAAATCATGCGTTTTCATGACATCTGCTATGAATTCGTGAGGGCGGGTATTCAAACGAACTTCCAGTGAGTCATTAGGCTCTGCAGCCTTGCTTGCCGTCAGTCCTCCGAGATGGCGCTACCATAGTCAGCCGCACAGACTGTTGTCCGCCGTTGCTTTGTTTTTGGCCGTATTTGCTCCTGGCTTGTTTTTGTTAGGGTAAAAAGCAATCGTTTCCTAAAACAGGGTATCCTCGGCAAACAGGGTCATGTAAGACAACGTCGCTTACACCCATCGACCAGTGTCGTGTGAGACAACCCCAAAGCCCCGCAGTGCTGTGCAGCTAAAACAAGCATAGTGCGCCCAGTACCAACAGCAGTGAGCAATCGGTACTTCCTTTGTCTACGTGTATTTTCGTAACTTTCATTGTTTACCCCAGCATTCTTGCTGCTGTAAGATGAATATGCAGTACATTTAAGCGCAAATAGCTCCTTTGCCAAGCTTATAAGCCCTGCCTAATTTGCATTTGCTTTTGCCGGCCTCAGCTGGGCATATGACATCATAGGTTCTGTTGCGGGAAATGAGCTAGTAGGTCACATGGCCATTCCCCTTTTTTCCTAATTATGTAGCCTACTTGAGCGAAGTGTGTGTTAAAAGTGATGTCAGTATGATTCTAACGAGGTAATCTTTCAAATGAACCAAACTTGTAAGTTTTGTCTGCATGGCCCATTTAAAGGATACATAAAGACATAGTACAAGCTCGGCTAAATAAAAATACTGCCTTGTCCCAATAACCATGGCTGCAATTCTGTTCCAAACTTTCAAGAAATAATCGGGACACTATTAGAGAAGCGAGACGAACCAGATGAAGTGGCAGCTCTTCAGCCCCTTCCCGGCCATTTCCCCATGACGCCACCCAGTCTGGTTTGTACGAGTGTCTGCCACCAACCGAAGCGACGCCAAGGAATGCGACTGGGGGATTGTGGTGGGGACCCTAGCGTCGTTTCATCATGTCACTTAAAGGAATGCCAGCGTGCACTTATTAACATACTGATGAGTGCTTGCAGCGCTGCCCCATATTACCTCCCTGTAGCGCAAAATTTGTTAGTTTTTCAATATTTCTCGTGTCTTCCATTAAGGGAGCACACTGGTCTTTGAAACTTTTTTTTGCTCTCCACTGAATTTTGATAAAACGTCATGGGCTTTTTCAACTTTGTTTAACTGATTTCACATATCCAGTAATGTCATGTAATTAGTGTCAGAGTTCATTAAAAATCTTCCATGGGTGTTCTTGAGAACTTTAGCGAAAAAACTGTTCGACAAAGGATTATGAATAGATACCAGAAATTGTGGAGAATGAATTGTTTGGAGCAGTTTTTTTTTTTGTTTTGTTTTGCAATCCCATTCAAGTTTACATTTTTATAAGTACCTGGTACTGTTCCAAGTACGGAATTTTCAGACGAATAGTTGTGCAAATCGAGAGAACAGTGATGCCTAAAAAGTGATTTTTTGGGCAATTTTTCGCTCCCAAAGACCCATGTGTCCCCTTAAAAAAAACGTCTGCCATGGCTGGAGTAGAGGTAAGTGAGTTTCCAAAGGCTAGTGGTTTCAAGCTGAATGAAGTTGTATTTTGCTTTCATGACCCCCTTAATTAAAGGAAAAGCTTTTATTTCTTTTGCGAAACACAATCCGCGAGCACATTACTCTATGGAATGGCTTATGGTTGTGTACCGCTGTGCATGACCAGCAAATTCGCTGGCAAAGGGAATTTCTTTACACAAGTTACCCGTCACTTCAGTATGTGGGCAGCGGTTGAAAAAGATACATCTCCAAGATGACCACATCTCTCATTGAAGCAGAGACAGGGGTGGGGCTGCGAAGCCCCACTTTGCCATTTGTTCAGCTTGCACCCGCCTCAAAAAGCCATTACTAGTGCAGCTCACATGCCCCTGAAAGAGCCACAGCCATTAACTCTTTCGCGACCGCACCTAGTATTCAAAATCGTTCAATATGAACGATATTTTGGGAGCGCCTTTTCATAGCGTTCCAGGCATTGCTGGAACAAGTAACGCTGTTTGGAGTTAGATCAGGAAATGGCCTTTCAAAATCGGTTTTGTTTTCATTTTTGCAACAAAAACGTGATTTTTGACACGCGTTTGAATCACCTGGGTGTGAAAAAGGGGCAGGGTCATCACGTGTCACTGCTACCAAAGAAGAATGCCCGCCACTCGTAATTACTCTGCATCAGCGTTTGGTTTTTGTTATCAGGGCATGAATGGTGAATGCAGAAACGATTCTCAGTTGTCAGGTTTGCACTCGGGACAGTTATATCCCCTAAAATCGGCTGAAAATGTCAAGCAGTGCCTGTTTTCAAAGCTACTTAATGATTTTAGACAGTTTTATTGCCTTTGCACAGGCTGTTCCACGTTGTGTTGTAGTTCTACTTACCGTATTTATTCAAATCTAAGCCGATAGTTTTTTTGAAATACTGATATATCAAACTCCAGGGTCGGCTTGGATTCGAGGATTTTGAAACACTCGCCAATTTCCAAGTGAAATTGAGGGAAGTGGCACGCAGCTAGCGTCACCCAGAAAAGAAAGTATTGTAGCCAATACTAGACGAGCCAGTAGCCACTTAAGGGGCCATAGCTGGGGGCGATGCCGCCATTTTGAACTGTGCGGATAGTCAGTGGCCTGCGTGTGTTGTGGCATTTGGTTTTGACAGCACAATGGCCCCAAACAAGCGGTGCCATTTTAGTGCCGCTTTTAATAGAAAAGTTGTTTTAGCCGCGAAGTTGTCGTCGAACATTCAAGCCGGGCGGGACTTCAGTGTGGATGAAAAAAATGTCCGACGTTGGAGGACGCAACGAGGATGACATTCACCGGACCACGAGAAGGCCGTCACCACGAAATGGAGATGCCATTGGCTGACTTCGTTCGGACGCAGCGAGCAGCTGCCCTTCCAGTAACGACGGAAGTGCTCCAGGCAAAAGCAAGGGAGCTTTCAAGGGAACGAGGCTTATCACGGGCACACTTCAAAGCCAGTCGGGGCTGGCTGCAGAAATTCATGAAGTGCTTCGGCTTTAGCCTCTGTCGTCGAACCTCAATCGCCCAGAAGTTGCCCGGTGATTTTGAAGAGAAACTGATTGAGTTCCAGCACCGCATCTTCATGTTCAATAAACGTGTTTTCTTTTTGTGAACGCTGACCTCGCCTTTTTGTTCAGCCTACATTCGAAGTTTTTTTTTTTTTCGTGGCTTCGTACTTCGGGGGTCGGCTAAGAATCGGGGCCGGCCTAGATTCGAATAAATACGGTACCACAGGGCCATTCGTGAAGAGTTAATGACACTTTCGGTTTTGTTTCTGCATCGCGAAATGCATATTTAGCGCTACTACACAGTTACCCAACTTCAAGGCTACCTGCCAAGGCGCCTTGGGCGTCCACGACTGATCCTCGAACAAAGCTTGCAGCTCCTGATTTAGCCCAACCCTAACCGCATTTCTCCGATAAGAACTTCAGATGCTAGTCAAAAGGTCACACCCAGTCGCCAGATATCTGTTCCGACAAGGAGAGCGCTTCAAACCGGCCTTACACACTGCCAGCTGTTCACCTGCCAGTTTCGTTTCCGTACGAGGGTATCTGCGGGGGTCTAGTGTCGCTGCTTAGTTGAACTGTCTATTTGGATGGAGTCTCCAATAAGTTTTGTACTGCTTCATTTCAAAACTGTTAGGTGGCGCTGCAACGGAGGAGGCTCGTAGTGCTGATCTTTTTTATCGCGCAACAGCAACTCGGCCAAAGTTCCCAGGGCCCGATTCTAGCGCATTGCACCTCATTCCTGCAAGCAAGGCTATAACTGCGAGTCAGAAGATGATAATAAAGCACAACTTCATGTTTTGAGAGAACTGAACGGGAACGTCAACAAGCATCAACCACGGAGTTCCGTTTTCACCTTCATGCATGTTTTTCTGCATCGCGTGTTTGCCCCAAATATTATGCTGGCTGTAAATGCAAAGTCAGTCATTGACAAGATGTTTTTACTTTACGCGGGGGCAAATTGGTGCCTCTCACAATGTCAAACTGCTAGACTTCTTCCAGGGAACCACCCGAAAATGCACATTTTGAAATGGAGGTTGGGCTTCACCGCATGACATGAGCACCATGCGTGTTAACATTTTTTTTTTATATCTGACAAACCGTTCCGCACAAGTCGACATTTTTTCTAGGGCGTGTTTTTGAAATGTTTCCCTACAAAATGCATATTCTAATACTTACATTATTATACACAACTCCCTTTTAATAATTTTTTTCGACAACTTGACAAAAATTTTGATTTTGACATTTTTTTTCGCAACTACGATATATGAAAACATTTAAAAAATGGTGTTATTGGAAAGGCCGTTACATAATCTGCATTTTTTGTTCCTGTAATTAGTGCATAACCAATTTTTTAGCAGAAGAAAAATGTTTTCTCGGATCCCTAAAAATCGGTCAATATTCCCACGGTTGTGGAAAAAGTTAAAGTTCACATTTCTAATGCACCTTCACTAACGAAAAAAACCCTCTGCTTTCATGCAAAAATCACAGGGTTCCCACTCACAAAATGGCCTGGTTGTAGGTGCTTGTAAACAAATTCCCGAGGCCCTTCTTGACAAAATGCACAAGTGGACCGACGGAGTTTCATGCAAAATGAAAATTTCTAAACATAAAGCCGAAGATGAGAAAGATTCGAGGAGTTTTATTGGACAGAATTTAAATAAGATGTACTAGTTGAGCGGATGGATATAGTACCGGTGCAGTTTATTTGCGCACATTTGAGTTTGTATGGCTAAGCGCCGGAACTGAACTGACCAGAACGTTCTAGGTACCATACCGATCGGTACTGAATGGTACAATTGCTACGTTTCGTGCCAGCGGTCACAGCTCACACTTTGAGCAAAGCAGATCTGGTGAACTTGAGGTTTAAATTCACCACCCTTTGGTTGCACACGCCATCCCTAACCAGCTACTTCTCGGCATGCTGTCTGCGTAAGTCAGTTGTTATCCATAAGGGTGATCGCTTGAAGAAACAAAGCTTGATAGCATTCATTGTTGCCAATTACGTAAACAGGGTCAAGGAACGGCTGGAAAACTGTGCTGCTGTTCAGTGTTAGGCCGGGGAAAAACATTGGGCATGCAGTTGTGGTTTGCGAAAACTCGGTTATATCAAATAATTATTTCAGCACATCTCTATTTTGTCTAAGTGTAAGAGTTTGAAACAGTGTTGGGCATGTATTATGGATAACTGTGTAATCAGTTATTTCAGGTTTTTGATTGAGCACTTGGCTACTTGGCATTTGCTTCAAGTATTGAGAAATACTATATAAAACAGTTCACACCGAGTAGTCCACCTCCAACTTCTCGGGTTTCTCGAACTGTAAAATTAAAGCTTTCACAGTTCAAACTCTCTGATTTGTGCGAATAAGGTCACAAAATCACAAATAATACTATACAGCTTCATCTTGCTGGAAGGCATGCATGTCCTCTACTTTCCAGGCTGAGACGTTACGGTGGCTTTCTTGCACGACATCACAGCTATGCGGAGAAGCCAAACATGCCAAAAGAGAAAAATATAATACCTAATAAATCCTTTTGCAAAAGTGCCCCACAACTTGAAAGCGCGATATACCTTGGGATCCAGTGTGGACTCTGCTGAACAGATCCGTTCGATGAAGTTTTCCTTTTAGATGCAGAGCATCTGATTCACTCGCCTTGTCCCTCCGGCGTCGCGTCGTCGTCGGCCGTTGTCCACCCCTCCCCCATTCTCCTCGCCGCGCCAGCTGCGCTCTCCGCCGCTCACCCCCTCTCCTCTCCGATAGCGAACACTCTCTCGCAAGGGGCATTGGATTGGATTCAATTGGATTGGCTTGGCTTGGATTGAATTTGGATTAAAGTGGATTGTGTTGGATTGTGTTGCGTCATAGCCGCGACAGACGCGCTGGGGCCGGCGCATGTGTAGTACTCTCTCTTCCGCGGTTCCCTCTCCTTCGGGCGCGCTGCGCATATACCGGTGTGCCCTTCTCCGGCGAAGCAACGTCCACGCTTGGCTCAAACACCTAGAGTCCACGCCGTTTACAAGTAGCGCCAACGTCGTCATCGACTGGGACCGGCTTACGCAGTCCCCTCAACATTGTGCGCGCTATAAAACGCGGTCCCTTCGCTGCTCCGCCTATGCGTCGCATCTACAGAGGGGTTCCCGCGAGGGGAGGTGGGAGTTTTTTCCTTTTTATTTTTCAGCTGAGGGAACTTAGTGGACCTGGTACAGTGTTTGCTTACTCATGGAGCATTATTTATTAAAGGAAAGCTTCATTCAGTCCATGCTGAAGCGTTGGTGTACGCTTTGCATGGTGGCAGTGGTGGACAGCACAAAGCAGGAGACTCCTTGCCTTGTGACAGTCATTCCCTACGAGGACACAGAGTGTGTCCCTGGCATTCTTATTCTCACTGTAGGGCCCAGACAGCAACTCACCCTGTATTAGCCACCATGCTTTATTTAAGAGCCACACCGTCTGCCAGCGATGCTTTTCCGTTCAGAACGGCTGGGGCGAGTCAGTGAGGACGGACTGGCAATCCAAAGGGAAGCCTCGATGATTGCCATTCAGCACCAACACAGATCACGGACGCGAGCCTCTTGGTGCATCCATGCTCACAGCTAGCAATTCAAAGAGGAAATGCAAGACCCCTGGGCCGCCTTGCTCAAACAAACAGCTTACTGGTGGCCTTATCGGCAGTCAAGTCTAGTTTACAGACTACAATAAGTCTGCGTGTTAGATTCAGACTAGTGCACTTTCCCAAAAGTGCACAGGCTAGGTTTAAGAGCAGTCTTCATGAATACTATAGAGAGAGAGAGAAAGCCTTTAATGAAAGCTGAAGAGGTCAGCCCCACTAACGGTAGGGCTTGCTACTCCAGATGGGGTGAATACAGTGAGGTGACAGCGAAAAATAGACAGAAAAAAAAAAGGGAAAAAAAGAAAGGGGAGTAAGGGGGAGAAATGCACACATATACAAATTGTACATGCTCAGAGAGTTCACAGAACCTCTTCAGCCCTGTTTCCGCAAGAAAAGTAAGCAGTGTTTTTGTACCGAGCACTGCCTCCTCACGATTTCGCCAGGGTCCAAGGAAGTGTGAGAGTTCTAGAGTACCTCCGCGTCGTAGTCGCACAAGTGCCTTCGAGCTGTTGCCCGCTGAGTGGCATATCGCGAGCAGTGGCTTAAAATTTCCTGATGTTTCGGTAGTAGAGCACACTGTTCACAATGGCGACTCTACCCAGCCCAGCTTAAACAAGAAGCTTCGGGTGTATGCAACATTAAATTCGGGAGCCGGTGTAACACGCCTTCAGTGCGCTTTGGCAGACCCCGTGGATAGGGGAAATCGCACTGAGGGTCTATAGCATGAAGAGGCCCCATAACTGCTCAGAGGATCCTCAAGCCGGCAGCTGGAGTTGCCATCCTAGGTCGATTGCAGCTGCTTTGCTATCCTCGTTGAAAACGGGATTCCAACGGTGGAAATTGAGGTCGTGGGCTTCTCTGGCGACCCCATCGGAGATCTTGTTGCCCGTTTACCAGAATGACCTGGTATCCACTGAAGGAAAATTTCGTGTCCTTCGCGCACCGCACTAGAAAATATATCGTTCATATCGCAGACAAGTTGATTGCGACAATCAGGCGGCTTATTTAGTAGTGGCAAGGCTGGCCCGGGGAAACGGAAAGAATTACCCACCGCCGAGCGGGTCTTCCGCTTATGTAGAAGTGCTGCTCTGACAGCTGCTAGCTCAGTTGCCGTGGAGGATGTTCTGTGGCTGAGCTTTTCTTTAATGGACCGTCCCGCTGACGGGAAACCATACGCCGATTGCCGAAGACGCCGAAGCCCCGGATCCATCCGTGTACACTTGGATGTGGTCTGGATAACGGGTTTGGATATGCTCCAAGACAAAATATGTCAAGGCAGATGCGGCATAGACGACTTTTTGCCTATTCCAGGTACAGTGGGCACACAGCCCCTGCCGCGTACAACCACGGTGGAGTAGCAGGCAGCTTGGGTCGGAGGTAATTAGATGGCAGGACGTGCACCACGCGAGATGCAGAAGCGGCAGCCAGTGGATGAGCAAAGCATCGAGAAACATGTCGAAGGCCAGTACGGAGCAATTCTTGTGAACGGAGAGTGGTCGCGAAAAGCACCTTGCCTCACATAAAGGGTTTCCCATCGTGGAGGTGCATTTTGGAAGGCCCAGGCATGTTCGCAGTGCTCGAGCTTGCAAGCCTTCCAGAACCTTCAAGTTCGTCCTGGACACAGCATTAAAGCTGGAAGGCCCATATTGCAAGAGGCCTAAAAAGGCTTTGTAGAGTCGCAATAGTGCTGACACTGAGCAGCCCCAGGTGCTTCCTGTCATCATCCGCAAAACGTGAAAACGAAAGGAGTCGCTCCTTTAGCCGCCTGATATGGGGAGCCCAGGACAACGAACGGGCAATTGTAATGCCTAGAAATTTGTGATTGTACCTAGCTGTGCATGGAAGGTGCCTCTAGGGAAGAGCAAGGAATGCGACACCAACTGCCTGTTGGTGTTGCCACCGTCCGCCAAGCGTTTGTTTCTAAGCATGGTCGAAACAGTTCAAGAAACGTGGCTCAACAGGCCGCGTATTTGGGCCTTGTCACGAATTTGTTATGATTCACCACCCTTGATAGGAGGCCACCTCACGCAATCAGCCTTGATAGACCACAGATGCTGTTGTGAGTCATAAAAATTGCCTGCTATGTGGCATGCGCCTGAGAAACCCGCTGGACTGACAGTAAAAGGAGCTGCAGCGTGTGTACAATTACTCCTCAGGAGGCCAGAATAACGCTATGCTGTCGGGGCAAAATCTCGCGACGCTGCAAACTCATTGGGCTTTCTGTCTCGCCGTGAATTAGACAGTTGTGAACAGGCTTCGGGTCATCGTCACAGACTCGGACGCAATGAGCACTCCAGCCGCTGGCTGCCAGCTACGTGACAACGTGGTTGCAAGGACCCAATCTTTCTAACCTACTGGCAGAAGTACTACGCCACAAATTCCATCGATTGCACCCACGACACGCATAAAGCGTGGGAGAGCATGTAATTTCCCCCTGCCGGGTCGGCAGCTGTTGATTCACACCTGCTTGTACGAGCACAACACCCTCCCAGGGGTGAGACAGCATAGACAGATTTGGGAGCATTTTTTGGAGCAGCAAAATCTCGATTTTGGAGCAGGAGAACCTTGATTTGGAGCAGAAGAACGACATTTATTATGTCCCCTTAAGCCAAAAAAAAAAAAAATTTCTGGAAAATCGGGGGGGGGGAGGGGGGGAAGTGCACCTTTTAATTGGTTTTGAACGTACATAACTCTGAAACAGCTATCCATAAATTTTTTTCTATCAAGAAATCAAAATTTGGGTTTGGGACATTTTTACGAACCATTTTTAAATTTCAGGCTCTATCATAGATAGCGTGGAGGGGGCCCGTTGAGAATATCGAATTGAAAAACAAAGCAACTCCAAGGCTTTTTTTTTTGTGAATGCCAAAATTATTTTTTTTAAAATCCCAGACCCGGCTTTACGCACAAGTGTAAGCCACGGCAAAAGTTGCGAAAACGAGGGACAGTCGTCGCCCCCCCCCCCCCCCCCCCCTCCCCATTTCAATCCCCAAGGTACACGTTCACTACGATCGAAATTTTGAGTAACGTTGGTATTTTTCACCCACCCCCCCCTTGGCCCCAAAATTTCACTTCGGATAGATGAACCATTATTACTAGCGTGCAATAATAGCCCGTCCCGGGACACTGCTTGAACATTTTGCGGCGATGTAGCCTGCGCCCCACTTCTGCAGCGTCTATCGTCCCATTCCCGCCGCTCGCAAACTTGCTGTAGAGGCAGCAATAAATCAGCGTTTTATAACACCGCAACGAGTCCGAAATTTCACTTCAAGCACGCACCCGCCTCACACTCAACGCCGACATTGGGGGCACGACATCGTCAGTCGAACCATGTTCACCCTTCTAACTTCCAGGTGCTGGCATGCTGGCTCCCCGTCAGCACTGGCCCTCCCTGGATCTACAGCTGCTGACTGGACCCTGCGATTTCCCAAAGCCCTTACCCCCGTCGAAGCGGAGCAGCCAAAACCCCCAAATCTGGCTCGCACTGGTACCTTCGCCTGGCAACCGCCGTCGTCAACAACGTCACAAGTCACGGGGCCCCGAGCGCGCGCATATAATCTGTGCGACATCTTTCCAACTCGGGGCACGACATCGTCAGTCGCACCATGTTCACCCTTCTAACGTTCCAGGTTAGTTACCTCAACCATGCTAAAGAATATCGCTCTAGTAATCGCTGTGTTATTGCGGTGTCGTGCCCCATCGCCCTGTACTTCCCGTGTATGGGTTGTCCCTGTTCTCGCATGCTCATGCAAACCTACTGAGCCAGCTACTGTTGCTACTCAGTGGAGACGTTGAGTTTAAACCCCGGCCCCACTAAGGAAATCGCAGCTATTTTAAACACAATAAAAGAGCTTCAGGACCCCAAAAGACTGCCTTCCGCGAAGAATTCCCCAAAAAATAAAAAAAGCCCATGAAACGCAGGAAGGTTTTTTTTCAACGCTATCTTGCAGGGTGTCTAAGCTAGAGGCCTTTTACGAACATCCTGACGCCGCACCCATCACTGTGGAATCAGGCATTCTAAAACAAGACATCGCAGCTCTCAAGGTTGCAAGCGTAGATGTGAGCAACCGATTTTGGGAGAAACAATTTGCTTTTTCCCCTTTGGGAAACGACGATAACGACAAGGAAACGTGGAAAGACGCGGAAGATAAAGTTTTGGCGTTCTGCAAAGAAAAACTGTCTTTTTTAAATATTTCCAAACAGTATCGAGAGAGAACATTGCATCGGAACACCTTCCCCTGAAAAAAAACGGCCCCTAATAGTTAAATTTATGAACTTTAAGGGCCAAAAGGAAATTTTGTCTTGCGGCCCCAAACTGAAAAACACAAACTTTGCGATAAGAGAGGACTTCGCCTCTCGCACCCCGTCTTGCTCGTTCAAAACTTCTCAAATTTATCAGGCCTGCGCAATGTGCCCTTTAAACTTCGTCTTACCAAAAGCATGTTGGCCCAAAAAATTTTAATTTCATTCCCCCCGCTCCTTCCAGGGTCCCCAACCACTTGTATTAACAGAAATCCAAAGATTCAACCCTCAACCCATGCATTTTAAAAGGGCCACTCCCCCGTCAACCCAAAGGGAAACCCCTGGCAATTTGGTCCACCGAAATTTTTTTGCAAAATTTTTTTAAAATAATTTTAGCGCTTCCCGGGGGCGCCCCTTAGACATTTCTTTTTTTTGGCAAAATGAACCTAGTCCCTTCCCCAACCGGGCGTGGGGCCCCCCAAGATGACTTTTTTATTCGAAAACCCGGGTTAACCAAATTTTACCCGTTTGGAAAAAAACCCAATTCGGTGTAAAGGGGGAAAAAGGCCCCTTCCCCGACGGCCCGTAAAAAACACCTAGCTCACCCCTTTTAAAAAACAACCGAGAAAACGGAAATCCGGGGGAAAAATTAAACCCCCGGAATAAAAAACCATTTTGGGGATCCCAAGACCAACCCGCCCCGTCCAATTTTTTATTTTAAAAAACTCTTTTTTAACCCCTTTTTTTCCCAAAGACGTTCCCGTTCCGTTCCCCCGGAAAAAACCCCTTTTTTTTCCCCCATTAATTGGTCATTCCCCCCTAACCGTCCCCCTCCAACGGCTAACCATTTTTCCAAACTGGCATCGAAATTTTAATTAAAAATAATTTCCGACCAGAATAAAATCGCTAAAAATTTGGCTGTTGAAACCCCCAGGCAAACGTGAGTTTACCCGGTTTAGGAAAACCCCGTTTCTATATTTTAAAAAAGCCCCTAAACCATTGGGGAAAAAAAACTCCCCAAAAAAAAGTTTTAAAGGTTTTAAAAAAGGGGGCCCATTTTTTTTAATTTGCCATTTCCTTTAGCTTGCCCCGGTTTTTACCGGGCAACTTTTTTGGAAAATTTCATTTTTGCCCCTCCGGAACCTTAATTGGGGTTTTAAAAAACAAATTTTTAAGACAAAAAAATTACCCCCCAACTCTAACCCCCCCCAAACGTCGGGAAAAATCAGGGTTCAAGGCTTTTTTTTGAAATCCCCCCCTTTAAAACCCCGGGGAAAAAACGCCTCCACAGACTAGCGAATCAAAACAACAACCCGGCCACATGGGATAAATACCACACGTGTGCCAAACAGTACATTACAGCACTTACCGAAGCTAAACACAAATTTTTTTCTTCTGATCTACTATCAATTCTTAAAACAAATCCTAACAATTTGGCGCATTCTATCACCCAAGTCTAGGTTCGAACAACTTCAACTAACAAGTGCCGATGGTGAACCCATACACAGCAATCAATGTGCAACCGTCCTGAACAATTATTTCACCTCCGTGTTTACCGCTAGCTCTGATACCATCCCACAACTAGAACCACCTTCATGCGACAGCTTCCCTGATACAGTTAAACCTCGATGTAACGAAGTCGGTAAAATTCGTAATTTACTTCGTTACATTGAAATTTCGCTACATTGAAATTCGCGGTTTTAATGAAGTGGTCATCCCGTGAAGCATTTCCTGAAAAAAAAACGTGGCGCGCATACACGGCTGGCGCACTCTTTGTTTTTATCGGAGCTTAATCGTCTACGCGGGCATCAGAGTGAGCCGCATGGAGCGTTTTCTCCCCGCAAAAGCGCGCCCCGCAAGCCACAGGCGCGCTGACGCAGCCGCGGAGGCCACCCGCGCGATGTGAGTAGCTCCAGCGACCGCTTCCGCTCGCTGAAACGCAACTCGAGGGGCATGCGAGAAAAAAAGCGGATAACGTGGGCGAAATTTTCACTGTAAAGCGTCATACGCGCCGCTTACGAAAGCGCCCATCAAATATCCTCGGCATGCCCGAGCGCTTCGAAGCTCCCGCCATAGGGTGCGTGCCTCCCCATTGGCGAAACTGGTCAGGCTCCTCCCACTGGCGCGTGCAGCGTGCAGCGCGAGTCACTTCCTGGCGCAGAAGCCGCCGTGTGCCGCCGCCGGCGCACAATCGTGGACGCGGGTGTGAAAAAAACGCACGCACAAGGCTCATAAAGATCCGCAAATGCTTGCTGGAATGATGAAACCCAACAAGCATGAGCGAACTCGAACGAAGGGCAAAACAACGGCATGCGGCGGCGGCGGCGACCCCGCAAGAGGCGATTAGGCTTACCACCGCGGAGGATGTTTGATGGGCGCTTTCGTAAGCGGCGCGCATGACGTTTTACTGTGAAAATTTCGCCAACGTTATCCGCTTTTTTTTTCTCGCGTGCCCCTCTCATTTGCCCCTCGAGTTGCGTTTCAGCGAGCGGTTGGAAGCGGTCGCTGGAGCTACCCACATATCGCGGGTGGTCTCCGCGGCTGCGTCAGCGCGCCTGTGGCTTGCGGGGCGCGTTTTGAGTTTTTGCGAGGAGAAAACTGTTCTGTGAGAAAATGCTCCATGCGGTTCACGCTGATGCCCGCGTAGACGATTAAGCTCCGACAGAAACAGTGCGCCGGCCGTGTATGCACGCCACGCAGTTTGTAGGCAAGGGGCTCGCTCACAGACCCGTGGCTCGCTGCATCCGCGGCATTGGGCGGCCCGTGTTGCCGTTCGCGTTTTATTGAGACCCCATTTCGGCGCTTGCGTCTCCCAAAATATACCTCTACAACTTAAATTTCGTGCCTAGTTCTCCATGAAACTTCGTTACTTTGAAATTCCGGCATACGGGACTTCGTTACACAGAGGGTGAAAATACATGGTGTGCATACACTTGAAGTTACGAAAAATTCCGTGGTTCGTTACATCGAGGGTTTCGTTACATTGAAGTTCGTTACATCGAGGTTTAACTGTATACTGATCAGCCCTGAGGGAATAACCACCTTAATTCGTAACCTGAAGCTGTCATCGTCGGCAGGCTGGGACAAGATTAACAGCAAACTGTTAAAAAACACCGAATACTTCTCTAGCTTAATCCTCTGTTTATTATTTACCCAGTCATTGCAATCAGGCGTCGTACCAGACGACTGGAAGATTGCCCAGATTGTGCCTATCTTCAAAGCTGGCAACCGATCACTACCAACCAACTACCGCCCCATTTCCCTAACGAGTATTCCTTCCAAGCTGCTTGAGCATATCATAACTTCTAATCTAATGGCTCACCTCGAATCTGTTAATTATTTTTACCCGCACCAGCACGGCTTTCGCAAACACTACTCATGTGAAACACAGCTTGCAGAATTCACCCACGACTTACTACAACAAATGGACAATAACCTTCAAGTAGACGCTGTCTTTTTAGACTTCTCAAAAGCCTTCGACCGTGTTAGCCATAATCATTTACTCGCAAAACTATCTGCCTTAAACATCCCTTGTAACTTACTCTCATGGATCGAACACTTTCTGAAAGGACGCACACAATTTACCTCTGCTAATCATCACGAGTCCGACCTAACCAATGTAACATCCGGCGTTCCGCAGGGGGCGAGTCTATCGCCTCTACTTTTCTTAATTTATATAAATGATTTGCTCTTAAACATCACATCGAAACTCCGACTTTTTGCAGACGATTGCGTTTTGTACACAACTATTGCCGCCACTAACGATCATAATACCCTGCAAACTGACTTAGACAACATCTCCCTCTGGTGTAACAAATGGCACATGCCATTAAACTTAACAAAGTGCAAATCACTCATTCACACGGAAACATGTCACATCTCAGCACACCTATTATATCAACTCTGTTCCAATCAGCTCAGTCCCTTCATACAAATACCTCGGCGTGCACTTGACCTCATCGCTAGCTTGGGCAACGCATATCGATACCATTTGCTCCGAAGCCTCTCGCACGCTCGGGTACCTTCGGCGCAATCTAAAACTTGCTTCTCCTGAAATTAAAAAACTAGCTTACCTAACCTTCGTACGACCGAAATTGGAATACGCCTCAGCCATCTGGCATCCATCACAAACATATCCAACCCTTCAGATTGAAGCAATTCAAAACCGTGCCGCTCGCTTTATCTCCTCAAAGTATTCCAACCATATCAGTGTCACCGCGCTCAAGCTATCCCTCTCCCTCCCAACTCTTCATTCACGCCGCGTCATCGCCCGCTTATGCCTCATCCACAAATTCTTTCACTGGCCACAATCTAGGCACTCTCACTGAGGCCACCTTTCAGAATTTCCTCCCGTTCAAATCACAGTCGTCCCATAGCCCCCATTACCGGCAGCACATCAGCATTTAGTTCATCCTTTTTTCCTAACGCTGTATCACTATGGAACACGTTGCCCGACGACATCGTCACACTCACTGATAATAAACGTTTTAGAGATAAACTAGAAGAAAATATTATCACCCAAGAATAACCTTCCAGTTCTACTTTTCCAACACATATTTTGTATAATATGTATTGTTGAACTTAATCAGTGTTTGCTTCTTCTACCTATTGTTAACTCTGTAAAATTATGTCACACTTAATTTGCGATGTTCCTAACTTAGCCAATGTTTTGAACTCTGGTGCTTTAGAACTTTTGTGTTTTTGCGTGTTTTTGTGTTTTTACCAATATCTTGGTTCATTTGTATTTCTGTAAACAATGTTTCACGACCCCCCCTTATGTAATGCCTTCGGGCCTTTAAGGGTATAATAAATGAAATGAAATGAAATGAAACACGGCGAATTCGCCGGCACCACGTTGTTTTTGATGAACTCCCGTCTTTCGAGTCGCGCAGCTTCCCGCAACAGATCAAACGACTAAATGTAAACCCAGCCACCCCCATAACCAAAACCACGGTACAAATCGGCGAAGAGCACTCAGCCTGAGCAACTGCTTCGCCCGGCGGCCATGTTTTCCATCTTCACCACACCAAGATGGCGGCGCCCGCTGAACGCTGATGTCATTCCGGAGATAAGGCGCTCCGAAAATTGCCGTTTTTTCGTCAACTTGCACAAGTAGTTTGTCGCCTCAGTACACATAAGCATTTTTTCTACAGGACTTTGGAATGGTTTTCGATAGGGAAACTTTAAAACTCGCAGAATGTAACACGTGCAACCTGACGCGACTTTCGAAAAAAAAAAAAAAAACTATCTCAGAGGCAGTTTCATGCGGTGTTTTATTGAATGATCAATCAACCAAACCTTTACAAACAGCATCCCCTTGGGGGTGCTGAAAAATTATGCCGTCAGTGAGCATTTTTCCCAACTGAGACTGACGGGAGCGTTAAAATCCTTGGCTCTCAGACTGTTTTGGAGCAGTTTGGCGCAATTTTTGCGATTTTCAAGCTTTTGGAGCAGCCTGGCGCAGGAAAACAAATTTGTATCAAAACTGCGCAATATGCGCAGCTGTCTCACCCCTGCCCTCCCTGCTCAAGCAAACTGCACAACTAGAGCACAAACCCAAACAGCTGAGTGACATAACTGCCACCCTCGAGAACAGTGAAGGATGCTTTCTCATCGAAAATGCGATTCCATTTAACGCTCACAGGCAGAGGGATTTTAGACTCAACTTTTCGCTGTAATGTACACTTTCATTATCAAAACGATCTTCATTCTGAAAGCCTAATTGTTGTTCCTAAGTTAATGAGCGTGGTTTTATGACAAACTTTTGCTCCGTCCTTTCCGTGCCACCTTTTTGTAGCTGCTGCTCCGACAGCTGATGCAATCTCCCACTCCCTCCAGCACAACGCGCCCCTTTCGGAAAGGAGTGGAGGGCCAACTCTCCCAGCCGCACACAGCGGTGAAAGAGGCTCCGACTTTTAATGAAATGGCCAATCGAGTCATCATAAACATGGATCGTAGGTCTGTGAAGTAGACTGCTCGGGGCTTGCTAGTTTTAAGTCTTAGCGCACTCTTAAGAGTCTCATTTGCTGTCTCATATGTTTCCGGAAAGCGTCTAGTAGTACCGTATTTACTCGCATAATCCTCGCACTTTTTTTTCGGAAAAGTCAATGCAAAGTTAGGGGTGCGAGAATTATGCGGGGAAAAAAAATCCGGTGCACAGTGTTGCCAATTTGCCTTATGCCAATCCCGCTAAATGTAGCGGTCGTTTTTTGTATAGGTAAGCTCAGTGTTGCCAACAGCAGCTATTTCTTTTATTTTATTATTTACAACGTAAACAGTCTCCCGTCGATCAGCGATCATGAAATTGCCGCCTTTGCTTTCTGGCGCGCGCCCTATCTCGTCGTCGTATGTGCGTGCCCTACTCCAGTAACGCACGTTGAAGTCGGTGACGCCGATGTGCCTGCGGCACGGTTGCCGTGTTCGATCGCGTACTCTTTCGCTTTCAATTTGAAAGCGGCAGTGTAGCTGGCGTTCCTCCCCATGGCGAAGCGGCACCAAGCACAAAACAATTAGATCAAAAAGTTCTCAAAACGGCAGCGAGCTATCCACCACTGACGCGAGTGACTCACTGACTGCTGCCGCTCAACGGCGGGACCACTACGGCGACACGACGACACGACAGCGGGCTGCGCGAACACCGTCTATAAGTTGCGCGCACGCGAAACATGCGCGAAAGTTATAGTTGCGCGCACGCGAAACATGCGCGAAACCGGCTCAAGGACAGTGTGAGTAGCGTGTTAGGGCGCCTGTTAGGGAGTAGCCATGCAGTTTGTTAGGGCGCCTGGATGGCCTTGGATACACAGCGCAGGGGTGAGACAGCCCAAAGAGATTTGGAAGCAGTTTTCGGAGCAGCAAAATTTCGATTTTGGAGCAGAAGAATCTTGATTTGGAGCAGGTAGGGACATTTAATACATCGTCTTGTGAGCTTAAAAAATCACAATTTCAGCAATTTGAAGGGTCAAGTACACATTCCAATCAGTTTTGAATACACGTACACTGAAACAGCCTTACGCGAAAGAATTTTTAAAGAGTATCACAAAGTTCTAACTGCACTACCTTTTTCCTAACTGGTGAGATTGTGTTGTGGCTGTACGCAACACTGACAACAAAACTGCCGTTAACATTATCAAATTTAAGGGCTCTGCAATTGTGGCGTGTTTTTTACCGTTTCAATGCTAAAATTATTATTTTTGTAATCCCAGGCTGCGTTGTACGAACGAGTGTAGTCACGGCAACAGTTGAGCAACTTCGAGCTAACGGTCGCATGCCTACCCGTTGCAGTCCGTGGGGCGCACGTCCACCCGGTGATCATTTGAGTAGCGTTACTGTTTAGCCACCTAGTTTTGGGCATTAAATTTCACTTCGCATACATCAAGTGTTATTAGTCGAGTGCTATGGCAACCATGCAGTCCTGCAGCTATTGGGCTCTGCCTGGACAGGTTGCGGTAGCCCGCAACTTTCGTGCCGACCGTTCCATCCCGGCGAGGCTCGCGATCGCGCTTCGAAGCACAGCAACACCTCAGCATTTTATAACACCACAGCGAGCCAAAAGTTCAATTCACGAACCCGATTATAGACGCACGCACCGCGTTTCGCACTCAAGGACAAACCCCGCCGAAGTCGTAGGCCCCACATTTAAAAACGTTTTTTCGAGCCGCGCAACTTCTCGTAATCTCGCACCAATCTCAAACCATATCCCCGCGTTAACGTCACTGTTCAGAGCCACAATTGATAGAATGAATAGACTGGAACCCAGCTGATAGCGTAAAATAAACCAGGGAAAATATCGGCGATGCGCACTGAGCGCGTGTAGTGCAGTAGCAGGCAGATCAGGCGGCGGCCATGTTTGTAGCCACAGCGATGCCTAATCGGGAAGGCCGTTTCAGCGAACCCGGACAGAAAGCCAATCGTGTTTTAGAAGCTATCGTTTGCTTCATTTTTTTCAGTCTTTCTTTTTTTTGTCATTTCTGTGTTTGCAATTGACCGCCAATAAAAGCGGTCACTGGGATGCGGGAGGCTTTCGTCCCCACCGGAACTGACATGAGCATCAAAATCTGTGCCTTTCAGGCTCTTTTGGAGCAGTTTGGCGCAATTTTCGCAATTTTCATGCTTTTGGAGCAGCAATTGTATCAAAAAGGCGCAATATGCGCAGCTGTCTCACCCCTGACAGCGCTCTCCGCCGAACGGAGAGCCGACGGGGGAGGGCGCGCGTTGGAGAGCGCGTGCACCATGCGGGTTTCGCGAGCAGGCAACTTTCGCCGCTGCAAAGTTGGGGGTGCGAAGATTATGCGAGGAACCAAAAAATTCAAGTTTTGGTGGCTCACATTAGGGGTGCGAGGATTACGCGAGTAAATACGGTAGTATAGGGAAGGTTCGACCCCGAAGCAGTCTGACCACAAGACCAGACTCGCAGCCAGTTGGTCTTATTGGGCTTGGAGCAAGCAGGCCCTGGTCTTTTCTCACGCGGCTTGACAGCTTCTTCCAACACTAGTGCAACAGTTAGAATGTCATTTTCTTTTTATCGTTTTGTTTTTCCATCTCGTCCTCACCAATAAAAGGAATTGTCACTGATCCGTGCAGAAAGCAGCTCTACAGAAGAGGCAAAACACAAGGGGAGGCTACCCCCCGATCTCACCAGGCGTGGAAGAAGAGGGAGGAGAGGTTCCAGGCACTCCTTGGCCGTGGACAAAGTGCTCCCGCAGGCCTGCCTTCTCCCGCGACAGTTCTCCTCCTGCATCACATTGTAGTAGTCCGTGGACCACAATCAACTCGACCACACCGTTGCACTGAGCAGGGCTTTACTTTTACAACACTTTGGAGATTAAGTGCAAGTGTGACAAAGTTGGAAGAGCTTCCTCGAAGACCTAGTACCATATTTACACGATTGTAGGTCAACCCTTTTTTCAAGTTTGACAACCCAGTGTTTGGGGGTCGACTTAGAATCGAAATCAAACTTTGTGCCACTTGCAACAGCAAGAGAAACAAGAAACCAGGCGTGCTATGAGCCGGGGAGAGTGTAACGTCCTCGTTTCCATGGTTGCTGTCGAAGCGTAGCGTGTTAATTTAACATTGCATACATTCTGGTGCCAATAAAGGTGATGCCAACTTTGAAAGTTGGCGTTCCCGATCTGTGCCCTTTGTCCACCCATACCTAGAGCGGCTAACCCTCCACCAGCGCATTCAGAAGTGTGCTGAACATGATACGATTGTTCCTACGTCAGCACCATGCACTGACTAAAGGGATTCAGTAATACTCATTCTGTTTATTACAGACAAACAAAACGCTTCTTAAATGCGAGCAACGTACTCACGAATCAAAGGAAATCGCAAGCGGCCGCTTCTTTCAGCCGCCATGTTATTGGTTTTGATATCGCGCAGCAGTGGCCGCTGCCGATAGCTTCGATGGTTGTCACCTCACAGTGAACGTGTTCTGCTGATTGGTCCCACTCAACCCACAATCCATGGTTATTCCGCGTGCGTATACAAAAGCTTCTCTTTTGTAACATCTACTGCGCGCTCCACGAGCGCACGGCTCTTGTGGTAGCATCGATCGTTGATGGAAGAGCCGCCATATTGGTAGTTGAGGGAAGAGCTTCTCCTTGTGATACGATTTTCTAGGCGGCCTGCCCCGTGCTTGTGTCACTTCCGTGTTGTGCTGAACCATCCCGTCTGTCACGACTGCCGCAGGCCCAAAGACCTCTCGCGGCACTCATTCACAGCAGCGTTCAAACGGGCTGCTTTCTGTGCTCGCTTTTTTTGTTTTGTTTAAGAGATGCATTTTGGGGGGGGGGGGTCGCCCCACATTCGAGTTGACTAACAATCGTGTAAATACGGTACCAGCCGATGTGAAACCATGGAGCGGAGAGCAACACCTTTGGCAAAGCGGAGGACGTACCAATCTTTGCCCATCTTCATCACAACTGCTGTGCTTCAAGGGGGGACGTGGGTCTCAAAACAACTTCGTTTAATTTTTAAGTAAGCTCTGTGAAACTTGTCAGCAAGCTCGCTGCTTTTTTCCCACTGGTTTCAAATATGCCATTATTTCTTGAGTCAATCAATTAGTCCCCGAGATAATTAAGGATAATTACCCATTTTTGCAGGAACAACAGACAAAACAGTGTTGGTCATAAAACTGTAATTTTTATAGTTTCGAATACTACGAACCCTGGTGAACACAATTAGACAAGCAGCTTTTTGATGCACCGCTTGGAACTAATTTTACAGCTCATTAAACCTTGGTGGCACCAGTGGCAGGGAACCATTTCTTTGCCCATTTCAAACCCCAAAGTTTAATGAGGTGTAAAATTAGTTCCAAGCGGTGCATCAAAAAGCTGCTTGTCTTATTGCGTTCACCAGGGTTCATAGTATTCGAAACTATGAAAATTACTGTTATATGGCTAGAACTGTTTTGTCTACTGTTTGACCAAAGATGGCTAACTATCTCTAGTTACCTTCAGAACTAATTGACCAACCGAAAGAAATAATGGCATATTTGAAATCAGTGGGAGGAAAGCTGCAAGACTGACGAGTTTCACAAAGTTTACTTGAAAATTAAAGAAACTTGTTTTGTCCCCCCCTTACCGGGGCCATGGAGACAAATTACAGCGTCCTTCAATTTGAAAGAGCCAGCCATTGGTCACTCCCTCAGCTCAACGACAGCCTTGCAAGACGCTTTGTTAACTAAAAAAAAGCAAGACATATTGAAAACCTTTCGTAGTTTACGCCACAGCAATACGCAGGAGTGACGTAATACAGGCCCACGCCAGAGCCACAGTTACCATTCACTGCGTTCACTGCCTGCTGGCATCCCAGTGACATGGTCAAACACACTGGAGGCCCCACTGCAATCGTAGCTAGTTCACGCTTCTTGGTGGTGGTGGTTTTGGTGTGGGCAGCCACCAGTCCCAGAAACAGGATACCATCACATCGTAGAGAACTCACCTGCAAGCTGCTAGGGAGTCGCCACTGCTTTGCATGTATTCCTTAACACGTCAATTATTTGTCTGAAGTACGCAGTAAAAACTGGTCCCGCTGTTATCAAGACAAGGCGGTCCTTTTAACGAGCCAACCTTGCATTTTGTCTTCATGGCCACTTTGGGTACAGAGGTGGCTCCATTGCAGAGGGCACCACTCATCGGCGAAGCTTCCCACCAGGAAGCCGACGGTCTTGGGCTCCCCACGCGGCCCCTGGCAGACAGAGAGCTCGTCCTGGTTGCAGTACCCTTCCACCATGGGCTGCACAGAGCAGTCACCGTCGTTTGTGAGAGCGCAGACAACCAAACGTTACTGCCACGAAAAAAGCATGCCGGACGCTTCTCAATGCACAACCTGTTCCGGCCTTGCAATTTGAAGCCTCGGCGCATGCGTACACGTGCAGCTGGAGGTGGTGACAGAAGCAAACCACGGCAGTTCCTTGCTATCGGTCGATACTACTGACTGTCCTCAGCATCTCGAAAGGAGACGTTTCAGCAAAATGGCCCGAAAAGTGTCACACTTTCCCGTCAGGTAAAAAACTGTGTCTAGAAAGGCAGCACAAAAGACCCAGCAACAAGTTCGTTAGCTGCCACAGCCAATGAGGATGTGACCGAAATGTCGGGATGCACGATGCGTGCCTGCAGTTTGAGGCGACCACAAAGCACAGAGAGAAGAAGTCAGCGCTGACCTAGTTCATAGCACCTTGGCCAGCCCTTCTTGTGGCTCAGTGGAATGAGGACAGAGTGCAGTTACGCGTGGGATGTTGCACAATTTATCAGAAGACGCTGCATCCAAGGCAATTTTAAGGAACTTCCAGGGCTGCCTGCCTTTACCCCTATCGCACACTGCACTGACCTGAAATGACCAATGCAGTTTCCGAGAAGGATTGAAACGTAAATCAATGAATCGCACTGAAACACGTGATTGATCGATCAATCCATCAATCGATCGATCAATCAATCAATCAATCAATCAATCAATCAATCAATCAATCAATCACTCTTGTTTGACAACTGCATTTCATACAGGTGATGCACTCGAATGCAGCGCAAACACATCTCCATACCAGGATTCTATTCGTGCTCATGTTAGACTGCAGTGACTGTTTAAACACAATGAAGAAAACACATTCACAAGACAAGCGGCAACTATCAACTGATTTATTTGCACAAAACACTGATGATTATAAGAAGGTGGGGTTGGGAGTGAAAAGACCACATCTAAATAAATTTTTGTTCCCACGTATCATTCGTTATGCCATGTTGTTTTCAATATGCTTTGTCTCTCCCTGGAACAATTCAATACAGGGTGCACTGATGCAATCATCAGCTTCACTGCAAACGTAGTAAGCTCTGGTAATCTCTCTCTTCATGCTCTCTGTGCTGTCTGCCAACAGATACACATTATCAAACCGAAGGACACATCTGCATTGTTTGCAGTGGTCCACGAGCACTCTGTGTGCTTGTGATCGCTCGCATGCATTGCAGTGATCTGTTAACCTTCCATTTTACCATACGTGCTAGCCCCCATCTAAGCACTGCCGAACAGCTTTCTATGCCCGAGCAGAGTGGTGAAGCTACCGGCCCAAGTGAAGTGCACGAATCTGCACCCCTAAGTACTCTGCCGACTCCAGGGAGCACACAGGCCTCAAGCACGCACGTCTTCACAGTAAAGCAATTCTGGAAACGTGACACCTTGTCTCCTAAACACCTGGGGCCGAAGGGTTGCCTGTTCCCCAGGGCCTTTTCAGCCGGAGGCGCCTCAGGGGGTCAAGGGGTGCACTCGCCGAGGGCAGCACAGGTCACAGGGGGCAGGGCAGCCCCTGGTGGCCAGGGGGGGAAGGTCGTGTTGGCCTGGCACAACGGCACTCTGCAGGTCCTCGTATTTGAACTGCACACACCGAGGCGAAGGGTCACGGGTCACGACCCGCAGCACTCCTTCCTGTGCACCGACTGGAGGAATCGATCCAGCGGAACAGGATGTTCAAATTTTGGGGGTTGAACGCACTGAAACAACAGCTGGGCTGCAAGCTGCCCCAGGGCTGGACTTCGGACTAATTCTGACCCCCTGGGGGAATCTTGGAACTGCACCGAAATCTCGACACGCAGGCGTTTCACTTTTCGCCTCCACCAGAAAAGCGGCCGCTACGGCCGGGATCGAACCCTCATTCT
>CM023450.1:207394509-207508992 GCA_013339765.2 Haemaphysalis longicornis | reverse complement strand
TCCCTTGAATTCTTAGAGTGTATTTTCAGCAAAGGTTGAACCCACTTTTAGCTGCCGCCATCCTCCAACCTTTTTTTTAAGAATGAATGGTTATTTTTTTGTTTGGTGGTTTTAGTCAAATATGCGATCTTGCTAACGTAATAGAATTTTCGTCTGCACACTCTAAAATATGCCCGAATGATTTATGTGTGAACAAGAAATCCCAAATAGTGTGGGACTATGCACGAAAAAGCAAACATCACCAAAAGACAATATTCAAGTGGAGTGGGAAGCGAAGTGCTACGCTTTTGTACCCTGGAACTTTTTTCTAAAGGTGTGAAGATCGGCGAGGGTCGTAATCTGCCATGTGCTCTAACAGCTATGCTGAACTGATTATTCATCTGAAGCTGCTCTACAACGTCGTGTTTCACCATGTATGAATGTTAATATTTCAAAATGCAAGAGTGAAGATGTAGACTTGTTGTAGACTGTTTCAAGAACAACAAAGAAGGATCATACTATTGTTTTCACAAACTGTTCCTGTATATTACTTTGCAGTGCAAGTTGGTGGTGTCGCCATTATTATATAATATTCGTCTTGATGCAGGCGACCAGACTTGTAGGCAACAGTGAAGTAGTAAGCATCCAAGTTGGTTCACGGGATGTTTTAATGACGAGAGCCAGCACAAAGTATGGTCGTGCGAACGTGTAAAATACGTCTACTCCACATGCAGTTCTGGAATTTTTGTAGTGCCCATTCGAGGCCGATGCACTCGCGCTATGTAAATAAATAGTTGCGCTCCGTGCATACGAATGACGCCTGCCATATGAAAATACTTGTAAACGACCAGCATGTCATTGCGCTAACGAACACCCTTGCCCTAACGAATTATGGCCGTACAAAGTTGCGTGGGAGCTGCCAAATAAAGTTGCGTAGGACAGGAGTAGAGGCCATTTATTATAGGCTGGTGATCCCTTCAGTTGGTTCCTGCCCCATGAGAACGCGGCGTCTTTTTTTTCGGAGAGGGTGTGTGAGTGGACGGGCGATCGTAGAAAATTCAGGATGGCGTGGTTGTAGGTCGAACGCGAGCAGACAAACTACGACGTCTCTGGTGAGCGACACTGAGGGAATTCGTTTAATGCACGTACTATAACCTGATCAAGGCACGGGCGTTAGTATCAAGGAGGGGCCAATAACAGCATTTGGGGAGGTCCAACCGGCAATTGTTACAGCTCGGCTGAAGTACGACGCCGTGGAAAACATGTGAGATAGCTGAAAGACGCCCAAGATGGCTTTACAACGTCAAGTAAAGGGCAAGGACGTAATCTGAGTAGCATAAACAAGTGTTGCACTTAAGTAATACAAGAAAGACTGCACCATTCGATCCAAAGTAGCTGGCGCGCAGCACAGGGGGCATCACTTCCGATTGGTATAGGACATCGGGTGGCCAAAAAAGCATTTCTCCAGCTCCATGTAATCAATGGCAATTTGATACTAACCGGTTCACAGGTCGATCGATAAAAATTATCGTGAGCCTGGTAAGGAATCTTGAACGTCTTCTTATCTTTGTGCAAGTGTCGATAGGCCACGCGGAAGGACCACGCTCCATTCGTTTTCATGAATAGATTGACGAAGGACGCGCATGGACTAAAGGAGCTCACTATAATGTTGTTGTGAACCATTTTACTGATTTTTTTAATGAAGCGATGAACAGCCATGGAAGCATGATAGGTTCTTTGACCTGAAAGTCTGGCGTCAATATATTCGAAGTTGTGAAGACGCGGCCATTTGACATTTTCTGGCGCTCATTACTGCATTGAAAAATATACCTAAATCGGCGGTTCTAACACTCCAAAGGGGCAACGATTTAGCGATGCGCCTACGGAAATTTGCTGAACTCTCGTCAAGCCTTATGCAGCGAGAGCTCCAAGGCCGCATTCTCGCCGTTTCGGCGTGGCCGGCGGCCGCACCGCGACCTGAGCGGTTGCCTAGCAACCGCCGCCGCTGGCAGCGCCCGTCGCCGCGCTATCGGGAACGACGTCAGATGACGAGACGGTGAAACCGCCTTCCAACAACAGAGGAGCAGCCACAGTTGCATCATTCCTATAGAAGGTGCGGCTTGGTGGGATCGGTCGTCAGATATGGAAAGTGAGTCGGACAGGCTGAAAGAAGCCAGTCTCGGTCGTCTGCACCAAACCAAGAGGAGGCAGCGAGCAGACGAGACGGAGGAAGAACGAGCCGCACTCCTCGGGAAGCGTCGTAAGTACAAATTTGTCGGGCGAGTGGATTCAGATGAGGGTGGTTCGTCGTCTAGATGGGATTATTGTTCCAGGGCCGTGGATCAAGGACGGACTGAAACCAGAGGCAGGGAACGAGCTGCAGAGAAAGAAGAAGAACGTGCTTGGTGTATCGAAGAGTAACTTAACGAGAAGTACCAACCAAACGTAAACACTGAGTTGTACGAAGATAAACGATAAACAAGTAACCATGCAGACAATCAAGCTAAACAATCAGATTAGCCGTACCTGTCGCTACGCACGCCCAGGCATAACTGAGTTAAGCCACAGCCAATTTTTCAGCTTTGTATATTCTTCTCGTATTGAAATCTTGTGTATATTTAGCACTACAATAGTTTAAGCGAAATGCTTCTAGTAACAAACATTAAATAAAACTGACCTTGGAGCTGAGATAATACCAACGAAGAACAATTGCAGCCAAAATGCGAAATAATTTCATAGAGTAACCCTGCCTTGTGTTCAGTATTGATAGCTGAAATTTCAAGATTGATTGTCGTGTATTTGTGTGCGCGATAATCTTCTCAGCGCTACTCTTTTGTGTTTCGTTCTTGTATAACGAGATAAAAATGCTAACTTGAGGGGTTCATTTTGCAACAGGTACAATAACATTCAAGGAATGCGGTGTTTAAATTAAGAAATACACGTCACCTTGAAGGATACTAAAAAGTTTGTAATGCTTTTGTTAATTTTGCAATTTTTGTCAAGCGAGGTGGAAACATTTCTGCTACACGTAAGAATTTCTCTCTGACACTCTTTAACAATTGTTATTGTGCCTGGCAGTTTAGTAACACCCTCAGAAGGATATACTCTTGATTGTGTTTATAGACATGTGACAAGATGCATAGGAGAAGTGCGCGTGTAAGTTGGCGTTATAATTTATTCTTCAGAGTAGTCGAAGCGATGTGTGCTAAACATGTTAACAATTGGTGAATAAAAAAAATTAAAAAAAAATTTGTAGCGTATATTTTAGACGCAATTTCATAATAACTGCACCATTTCCAACCACCTCGACTCTGAAACGGACGCCTAAGAACGTTGTAAATATTTATAATTGCATTGTGTCAATTAATGGGGAGATCGGGGAGACCCCATTTGCCAAGTTTTGATCAATGTGCGTTTAACAATAAGAAACTTTGAAAATGCTGTTTTTCTAGAAGCGTCCTCCGCACTGGTCAGCTAAAGTCGGCTTTATCGGCGCACTGGTAACCCTTCAGTACAAAAATTATTATACAGCTAGCCGGTTTATTGCTAGTCAGGCTGGGCACAACAAACGAAAGTCGACATCCAGCATGAAATACGCATAAACTCAATATTAGGCATTAGTGTTTTATATTACTATCAACAATTTTCCGGCATCAAAGGATACTTTATCCGTAGAGGAATTCTACAATTAGCGACATTATTCCTTTTCTCCAGATGCATTGCCTCTTTGGTGATGTCAGCAATGACGTTTTAGAAGCAGGTACTTTAAATTGAGTTAGAAGACCGAATCTGGGCTTGAAGCACCATCCCGTTTATTACGAAAGAAAGACGGAGACAGATCCTAATCTATGATGACATGCAGGTGTCGGTCCCGAAGAAGGCGGTTCTGAGCAATTTTTAAAAATGAAAGTAAAGTGCTATCCAGGTGAATGGCTAGAACAGTTACGGTTAGCTTTCAAGGGAACGGCAGTTGTACCCTAAAGGAAGAACGCTGATGTGCGCATATGTATTTACGCTTTCGTGATACAGTTGCTTTTCTATCTTGCGCTGCATTCTTTTCTCCGAAAAAGCAATCAACCTATATGTTTTTCTTGGAAATCGCAATCGCCAAGACCTAGCCCCAAACCCTCCAGAATTTTCCAACAGCTGCGCGCCATTAGACAGAATGACTAATTTAGAGAGTAAGCCACGTGGTCGCTCTTGGCTTGCAGACTGAACTGCACGTTGCATATTTACAGGGAGATTTTAGGCAATTAATAATAGTTAGAGCAAATAATTAGCGCCAAATCAGTGAAAACAATCATTTGTTAGTCTCTCTCGAACAGTGGTTATAATGGGATCTTCGGGGCTCCTACTGCGGCGACAAGAGTCACAGGCAGCCACTTTGTTCAGGTAGTCTTGCATTGTGGATATATAATTTATTAACAAATTTATCTATTTGGTAATACATTTGTTGGACCAACGCTCAAGGCTCAACGACATAAAGAGTGAGATTACAATGAATGAATGAATACGTCATACCAGTTCTGAAATTCTAGCACTTTCGAACAAGGGTACTATAGATGCTGGGGTAAACATACTTTCTTGTACTCCGCGCTGATTCCTTGATAATAAATTATAACAATTAGACACGTATTTAACAGGTGCTTTTTGCAAATTGCTAAACGGATTATAAAGCCGCAGCTCTCTTAGTCCCTGTCGACTCATCAAAGGTTGTCGCGCTACCCATGGTGGTGATGAGGTGCGACACTCAGTGGACGAGGCGTTAAACTAGTAATAACAAAACAATGAGCGTAATTACACCAACGGTGCAATTGCTTTTCTAAGGTAGGCGAAGAATTACAGGGTTGCTTTTAACCTTCGGAGAGTGTTAAGACGAAAAGACATTTGAACCTACTGTAGTTTGGCTGAAAACGTTTTTGCACAATGTCGGCACGACCGCAAACACTTGTCGAGACCACGGAACCGCCCCACTCGAATTTCGTGCTGTTCGCTAGGCATTGGCAATAGCAACCTGTTCTCCACCGCCGGTACTTCCGTCTGAAGGGGGCTAGCAGGGCATGTGCGTCAGTGGCTTACCCTCCTCCGACACCGAATTTTTTCTTTCTCGGGGCGCGCTTCATATGTCGCACTATTACTTGCACCTCGTGATTCCTTGTACCTTGTAGCGGGCCTGCTTGATTTGCAGATATTTAAGGGTTTTGTGATAAAGCGGAACGCTGGTTTTTCTGAGAGTGAATCACGGCGCTGTCCTCGGGGGTCCAATTCAAGCCGTAGCACTTGAGTGCGACATGCATCATAGCGGACAATCGGTTGCACCCAATCATAGACAGAGTAACATTATTCACAGTGAGGGACCCACTACAATGCCGGTGTTTATGTCACGGAAAAGAATTTTGGCAGTGTTGGTTAAGTCTTGATTATAAACACTTTTGCAGAATTTGGAGTGCACTTTTCGAGTGCACTGTTTTTACTTAAAAGTCACAGACAGACGTTTCTCACTGTGGTGTGGTGCACGTTGCTCGGATCGATGCCATCTAAGGAAGCGTTAAGACCAGGCAGAACGTACAGAGGACCCTAGGGCAGGGTACAGTTGGACAGTTGTTATCGATGCCGCACAGGACAAAGCTGAAGTCTGTCGTTGCAGTTCTATCGGCGCTTCTAGTGCCAATTGCACCCTTTGAAATAAAGACAACGGGAAGTTGGGGCTAATGATCGTAATTCCGACTTTGTCGTGGGGTACGTGGCAAATATACTGACTGCGCACAGTTTTTAATAAATAATGCAACTGTTAGCGTGACAGCAAACGTTAACTATAGTTTGGAAAACAGTTTATCAGGGGAGATAAAAATACAGCATAGCCATATTGGACACCTGACTACATGAAAGAACGTGTTGACTGAATGCCTTCAGTACACAGGTTCCCTTGTTTGAGCTGAAGGTATTTTGAAGGACAGATTTTAAAGACCCGATAATACTCCGTCCTCCAAGACTATCACACATGAAAAGCCCACATTGCTTGAACTGTCTATCTGTCGGTATGTATGTATGTATGTTGTCACGTGAACGGATGGTGGCATTGCATTAAATAGCTCAGAGAGATGGGCGGAGGAAAGCCGTAGACGGGTTCGATAAAACACACATTCAATATACTTTGAAAAAACCTTAAAGCGAACCACTAAAGAAATCAATCGCACTCAAGCAACAAACCATCGGACCCCTAACAATATACAATTCAATTCGATCACAATATACAATTCAAATCAAAGACCAAAATTCTCCACAATACCGTCCTACACGCTAACTTCAAATGCACTCCTATCACCACTTAGGTGATTTCTCTACCCCAAAATTCCATATTTTTGTCCTATTTCTGCGTGCCTATTGAACTGTCCTTCACCAGACGTAGGCGATGACTTGTCACACCCATTGCGAGGCTGTGACTCGGTCGTAGCCATCCTCGTCTCTTCTTGGTGCCGGCTTTTATTGCGCGTGGTCGTTCTTTGGGCGGCGTGGGCTCCGCACGTCCTGACGTTTCCTCGGTGGCTACACCCCGGTAGCCGCTGCCGCTCGAGGACCCAGCTAGTCTCGCCCCGAAAGTAGCTCTCTGGGCTGTCGAAGCGATGGCAGACGGATGTAGACGTTGGCCGTAGGTGCCCGACCGGCGCCTCTGTGACAATGAAGACACAGGTTCATGGTGCGCCTAGGATGCCGCAGCCGATGCGAAGTCCACCCACTCCAGCCAAGGCTTGGTAGGCATAGTCGATGGCGTGGTCACATTCTCTAAATCGTTCCTTGAAGCTCACGTGCTCCTGCAGCTCCTGGTTTCTTGCCTCCCACTTCTTGCTTCCTCCTGCTCCTTGCGCGACCGGCCTTTCCCCTTTGCGCTTGAACGCGGTGCCCTCTCATTGGCTCCTTGCCATTGCATGTCCATATATGGTCTTCACGCCACTGGTCTCCGGCGTGGAATTCTCTGATTGGCTGACCAGTAAGGTGCCATGTTTGACGATGATGCCTCAGGGTTTAGGTGCTGGCGTTCGCTCATTGGTGCGCTCCTGGCACACCGTTGAAATTGGCGTTTTTTTGTTTTTTTTTCCTTTGCTTTCGGGAGGGGTTTGATGCATCCCATCTAAGGGATGCCTTTAACATGACAATAACCCCAACTCTAAGAATTTTCTTTTAAGAAACTACTTCCACTTGGGCGCCGATGTTCAGTTGTTCCACCACCACCACTCACTTCTCATGAGTCCACGGTTGAGCACCACTGCTCATTTCTTTGGTCGCACTTTTCCCCTCACACTTCACCTCGCCTTCACGTTTTCCACGCTGCTCTGTAGTTTACTCCTGTCTACAGAACACGCACTGTCGGTTCACATCACGTTCCAATTTTATCAACAATACATCACTTTCCCTACACCCCGTGATACTCACACTTCTCTAAAACATCACTGCAATCAATTCCTTTAATGATTTCTTATTCGAAAACCCACTTTCCTTATTCACACCTAATAATGTCTTTTCCTCTTAATACTACTCCATCCGCACTTGTCAATGACTTCTTTTATATCAACACTTCCTTCACTTATACCACTCTACCTACAGAATTTGGCTTGAACACATCACCGAATACAACACTTAGATGATCTAATATTCACCACTATTTCTCAAACTGTGCTTCATCACTAAGACACTTATATCTCCAACCTTGCCTTTTTACCATACTACAATATTTACGCTCTACCAGAACACACACATTATTCGTCGCTGTTGTAGGTCCTATTACTGTCCACAACAACTCCAGGATTTTAACCAGTATTTTTTTACTTCATCTTCACTCTTACACGAACACACCACTCGGCTATATTGGCTCTACTAATGTTTAGTGGTTGAAGTAGCATTTTGTTTTTCTTATGGACACGCCAACTACCTGAGCTTGATGCCTCTTTGTGATGGTTGTTTATGATCGGCCACACTTAAATCTTACCAGCGATTCTTCCCTTAGCGACAGCCCTCTTACATGCTCCGGACGCTCTCACATATCTCCGGAAGTCACTTTGTATATGCGTACAAAATATTTCTCCTGTTTTTTTGCAGCCGTCCCCCATCCTCCTAATTGTCTATGTCTGGTACTGCCATGTCCTAGCCCTAAAACTGAACCTCGGAGACCCTTTGGCACTACTATCTGATTCGCTTGTCTTCATCATCTAAAGGTGCAATGGCAAACCAAAACTTCCTCCACTATTCCAAACTTGTTTATCATGGGATTGTACGTTTGCCTACCCTTCTCCTCGAACTTCGAAAGCATCTTTTCAGTGAGGCATCGTGCTTTTGCCGATACGCTAATTCGCTTAGTGTTACCCTCAACCCTACATACACTGTGTCCTCTACTGTTGTCATCCGTCTGTCCCCTTCAGATCTCACGCTGGCGTGCACTGCTCCTATTACTCTCACTGTCGAATCTGTTGTTTCATCTACTGGCTGGGTACCCGTCCGGAACACTCGCTTTCCGCTCAACTTTAATTTGTACCTCCAATTGTGATCCGGATCATCTACTTTCCTTGAAACCGGTACATTCTCTAAGACGATATCATACAGACGATCCTTCGTAGATTTCGCTTTTAATGTTCCCAAGTAGTAGGGGTGTTTACCCCGATTATCGCCCCTGGATGTGACGTCGTAGTGCTGTCCGCCATGTGATAACTGCCTTATTTCCAGTTCAATCCTGTACTCTGACCAAGCTCCTCCTAACGAGCACTTAGTTGAACCGCTTTCTCATAACACTGACACGCGTCGGCCGCTCATCACCTCATATACGACAGGCATTTTTGGTTCAACATCACCGCCCAGACTCTGAGCGTCTACCCAAGCAACAACTTAGCCCTCCTCGCCTTTCTGCTTGGTGCCCTTTGGGGGACTCACCATGGGGCATATCATGCAAGCCATCTGGTCTGGGCTTCGCGACCAGCAGTCCTTTGTGCTGTGTCTTCTCTTCTGAGCCTTTTGACATACAGGTATCGGGGCACCCCACTCGGGTTGCACCCTGCCCTCTGCGGCCTTAGGGCCTACCCGACCCCACAGAAAACACTTATGGGGAGCTCGAGATCCGGCATTTTTCTCACAGTCTTTCTGTTCGTCAACCGCCTTCGTCGAATCCTTCTTAATTTTACAAACGATATCCAGGCCTTCGGCTTCCATGACCCTGACCCAAAGCTCTAAGGTTTCCGCCAGTTTCCTTTATTTTAGAAACACCGTCAGCTACGGGCTACAGCGCTAGTAGAATTCCGCGGCAATCATGAGCACTTTGAGGACCTCGAACTATTTTCCCGTACCGGCCAGCTCTATCCACCCGTCAAAATAGTTCGATAGGCGTGCGGTGAAACTCTTTGGGGCAGCCCTCCGTGGTAATGCGCAACCTCTGTAGCAACGCTACTTTCACCTTATCATAGTCAATCGACTGATCCGAAGCGGTGCAAATAGACATCCAAATCGTCATGCTTTTCATCAAAGGAGGCCATCAGTTTCCTAGGGCATATGCTCCCTGATCGCGTCGTCGCCTCCCCTGACAAGGTCGTATCCAGCTCAATTCGAGAACTCTTTTCACTTGTCTCTGCCAAACGCAAATTAGTTTACAGCTTGGAATTCTCTTTATCAAGCGACGCGTTTTTCTCAGGCTTCAATTCCTTCTCTTTATCAAGACTCACGTTTTTGCCACGCGAGCATTTGTCCAGCAGAGCCATCGCCTCTTCATTACTTAAGTGTAATGAGCTGCACAGCGACACCAGCTTTACCAAATCTATTCTCGCAGCAGGTAAGACACGTGGCAGTGCCCGATTTAAATATCGTGGGTCCGGATAAATCAATCCTGGCCATCACGTCTAGTGTTTTATTGTCACGTGAATGAATGGTGTGTTTGTCTCAACCAGCTCAGAGATATGGACGCAGAATAGCCATTGACGGGTTTGACAGAACACACATTTAATACATCTGGGAAAAATCTTACAGACAAGCAATAAAGGAATCAATCCACTTAAGCAATAAACAGTTCGACCCCAAATAAAGTTCTCAATATACTATTCAAATCAACGCCCAAATAGCTGCACCCTTAGTTGAAATCCACTCCTATAACCTCTGAGGTGATCTTTCTACCCCAAAACTCCCTAGTTATGTCCTATTGTTGTTTTCCTATCGGACGGGCTCGTCATCGCTGATTTGTCGCAGCCTTGCGTGGCGGCGACTTGGTGGTAGCCATCGTCGTCTCTTCTTGGTGCCAGTGTTCGATGCGCGCGGTCGCTCCTTGGACGGCGAGGGCTCCGCGTGTCCTGAACAGGGTGTCGAACCGGAATTTTTTCGGGTTCGGTTCGGGTTCGGGTTCAAGCCTTTCGGGTTCGGTTCTGGTTCGGTTCCAAAGCACCATTCCCTTCCGGTTCCATTCGGTTCGAACCGGTTCAAACGGGTTCGGAGAAAGAAATGAGGCGTGTTTTTTTTCTGTTAATTTTTTTCTGCTTGCTTTTCGTTCCCTGGTCAAGCCGGCGTAAAAACAAAGTCATAATGTATGTTTCTTTGTGCAAATATTTTGTCTTGGCCAAGCAAAAGCGACCATGGAACACTTTTTCCACTTTTTCTAAATTTTGAGTGCTTGCAGAAAGTAGTCAACCAACACATCCTATACTTCGATGAGGGGGTCGCTAAGTGCCTCAGCCAAAAATTACTGCCCTCTCCTCATCAGATAACTTAAAAATGTGCTTTAAATATTTTTCTCTCCTTTCCGGTCTTGGCGTTCTTCGACCGCTGAATGACATCAACAGCGGTGTAGCGGCTATTTGGCGGCTTTCCATAACTTGCAGAATAGAACGCACTTGATAACCACTTTGAAAAGAAAGCCACAAAAGCGAAGCAGAAACGTAAGCTGCAGCCGCAGCGACGAGCAAATCACTCGCTGTTGCTCTGTGCTGGAAGTAGTTATAGTTTTCGTAGTGCTTCCAGATGCGCTGAAACGTGAAAGCGTTTATAGAAAGTGTTGATTGATTGCTTGATTTATTTTTATTTATGTATTTATTTATTTATTTGTTTGTTTGTTTATTTATTTTTTATTTGTTATTTATTTATTTATGAATTCATTTTTGGCTTTAACGCGCCGACATAACGCAGGCAATGAGGCGCGCCATAGTAGAGGGCTCCAGATTAATTTTCACCACATGGGGATCTTTAACGTGCGCCGAAATGTCGTACACACGGATATCTTCGCTTCTCGCGTCCATCAGGAAAGCAGCCGCCGCGGCCAGGAATAGAACATGCGTTCTTAGGCTCAGCAGCGCAACGCTTCAGCCACTGAGCCACAGCGGCGAGTTTATCTAAAGTGTTCAATAGCTCCTTTAACTGTACCAGCTACTGCAACACGTTTTCTATGGTAGTTTGACGAGTATTTGGCGCCCCCACTCCGCAATTTTCGTTGGCCGCTAAGTTCGGTGGCCCTGCCAGGCTCGGTGGAAAACATTGTGCACGGCTGGCGAATAAACACCGACGAGCACAGCCGCTCGCGGTCAGTCACCGTCACCACCAGCACGCTGCGAGTAGTCACTCGGGTGTAGGGTACTACGAGCCTCCCTCGTTCACGATTGCGGGCCAAATCGTGACAGGTAGGTTAGCGATTACAACAATAACTGAAGTGAAACAAGAGGTTCGTAAGGACCCTTAACGCTGCCTATTTGTGTAAATGCGAAAGCATTACTCTTTATGACCGCAAGTTTATCTTTGTTATTTAGGTTCGTTCATTTTCATGATTTATATTTATTTTAATATTAGCTTATACCACTGCAATTTTATACACCACAGTTGTTTTCTTGAGGAAACAAAAAATATGGCAGTCGATTACGGTAATGGCTAATTTGAAACTTGAGCACAGCGCGAACTGTAGTCTTGTCGACAACGGCACATAGCTTCTGTATCTTAGGAAGTGATCGTGTCTTCAACAAATGCACGACGGCATGCGGTATACTCTGTCGTTATTTTGTAAGGCGTTTGTGCCTGGGAGCATGTCTCACGTGGTCTGGAAATTTCGCCCTCCCCTCCCTCTTTCGCCATACTTTCGTCCACCGCTTTCCTGCTCGCTCTATCTTCGGTGGCGTCTTCGTTCTCTCGCTTACAACGAGGCCGACGCTGAGAAACTACGCGAAACCACAGGAGCGGGCGCTTAAGTGCTGCGCTCTAACGCATGGCTCTTGAGAGCCACCGCTGTGCCGCCCTGTGATCCACTCCCTTCGGCGACCAGTGATGTTCCGCACATCGTCTCCAAATAATGCGTCTTCGCCACAGTCTTCTCGAAGGCGAACGTGTACCCTCCTGGCCAACTTGCAGTGCCCCAGTGCCTTCAGCGCATCCCCCATCGGTGCATCCTAACCAGAATTTTCTGGCAATAGGCAGCCTCCGTGTAGGCTGGCTTTTGCCTCGACGTACTAAGCAGATGACCCCTCCGGCCACAATCGGTTTTTGGTGCCTTTGAGTGTCGCCGTTGTGGGGCATTTTGCGTCTCTCCTACTGCTCCTCCGACCCCCCCCCCCCCCCCCCCCCGGCGGCTCGTGACGGGCCGCCCCTGGACCTCAAGTCATGCATACTCACCAGAATGTTCTGCCTGGCAGGCAGGCAGGCAGGCAGCGGGCAGGTAGTTTACTGGAACGCGGGCGGTCTCTTTGCCGGGCAGGAGAACCTACGCGCCCGCCATCTTTTTTTGGATCCGTCAAATGTTAAGCACGCACGCACGCTCACACGCACCCCTATTTTCACACAGTGGGGCCAAAAAAATTGCATTGTAAATAAATCGGTTGGTCTGCTACGCTTTTCATATACCCCAAGTTTCAAGTTTCATTTACCCCAAGCTTTAAAACGATATCATTAGCAGTGCTAGAAGTAGAAAACAGTCCGGCGTCGGCATTAATTTCCGACTGCTAAGCGTGGCAGGTGACATTTAGAGCAATTTCCTTCTCTTCATCTTTTATCTGCTAACACAGCTGTTAGAAAGAAAGAACGGCTACAAAGGCTTATTGGACGGCGTGTATAGGACGGCATCAGATAGGGAACCAGCGGAGATCGGAACTTGCTAATGGCCCTTCAGCGACCGGTGACAGCGATTGGGCTCTAGGAAAGATGATAGCCAAGTGAAGTCACAAGAAGCAGTAATGATCACGTGTAGAGAGAGAGAGAAAATGAAGTTTAATCAAATCGAGGCAAAGGTGCATACAGGCGTCCTCATTCTAGGGGGCCGAATCGACAGCCGTTTTTATCAAGAGCAACTGATCTTCCAGGCCGGAGCTGGTCGAGGCTGTCTCCCAAATCTTTATGGAAACGTAGAGGTTGGGTTGATCTATGGTTGACTTGTCGCAGCCGCCTACTATGTGCATGAGGTTCCCAGGGTCTCTACAGAAGCGACGAAATGGAGAGAGTTGTGTCCGTCAAAGAGGTGGAGTCTGGTGGTGTGTGGAAAGGTGTATGCCCGCAGGCCGCAGTGTAATCTTTCCTGGGTAATCGGTAGCTATTTGTGCGTTGGGGAATACGTTCTACGGAAGAGGCTATAGTGCTGAGTAACTTCCTGGTCTGTGACTGCAGGATGCATGCACTCGGGCCCGCCTTCATCAGAGCTGGCTAAGCGGGTGAAATCTCAAGGCACGGGGTTGGTGATCTTGATGATGATGTTAGGTTTTCTTGGCGCAAGGGCATCAAGGCCAAAGAGCGCCAGTACTATGGTGAGGAATATTTAAGTGAGAATATAAAGTAGAGAATATACATTAAGAGGTATCTCAAATTTCTGTTAAAAAAAGCATTGGTGTAGAGGGCCAAGTAAAAACATTTGTCACTATGACAGGCATTTTCTATGTGCACTCCTTGCCACCGTCTTTGCGGTAACAATGAGTTGCCCTACCGGGTTCGGGCGTGCGATGATGGCTCGGCTCACGGGTGATATGACACGTACCTTAAAAAATCTACGTCTGAGAGGTACTTAAAAACACGATTAACAGAGAAAAGTGGCCCGTCTGATAAAAACAGCAATGGGTGTTGAGGGATCATGCGTGTGTACAATTCTGGAAAATGAAGCTTACTTTGCGGTTCAAGTAGTTTGCATTCTACCAGTACGTGAATGACTGATAGCGACCCTCCACACCTCAAGCAGCGTGGCTGTTCTGTTCCTTTCAATAGGTACGCATGTGTAGCATGGGTATGGCCTATGCGCAGTCTACAGAGAGTTCCTGTGTGATCCTGTCTCGTTTCTCACGCATCGATCTACCTAACTTGGGTTTTACCATGCGCAATTTGTTTGCTGTTTGCCCATTTCAATCTTCCTGCCATTGGTCGCACAGCCTCTTACGTACGTACGCTTTAGGATCCTCGTACGGGACGCTTTGAATATCTAGGTCACTCCGAAGAGCTGCAGTTACAGGATTCCTATCTGCTTGCTCATTTCCGGCTTTGCCGCAGTGACCTGGGACCCCACAGACAGTGATTTCAAGTTTTTGTTTGTGGGCTGAAAACAGTAGTGTTAGCATTTGATTAAAGAGTGGACTTTTTTGTAACTTTCCTGGCACTAAAGCCTGCACAGCACTTTGAGAATCAGTGAATATCACTGACGTTTGGACATTGTTCTCAATAATATATTCTACAGCCAATACAAGGCCGTGTGTTTCAGCAGTGAATATAGATGTGGCTTCAGGCATAATCTTTGACGTGGAAAAGTTTGGACCATGTGCAGCACAGGATACCGCACCAGCTGACTTGGAAGCATCTGTGCAGAACTCAGATGCCCAGTACTTGTTCTGCAAAAACAAAAAATGCTGCATAATAATTCCTTTGGAGCGGTTCTTTTGTCAATCTTCATAAAAGAGAGATGATAAGAGATAGGGCAGAAAGCCCATGGAGGGACAAAGTCAGCAAAGCTGGTTTTCTGAGCGTCAGTAAAGGGTATTCCCAGGCCTGTGGCCAGTGCCCTCACTGATAGAAGGAATGGCTCAGCCATGGCAGGTCGCTTTTGAAAAAGCTTGATTCCTGGTTACCTAGAGTGCTGTTCGGGTGTCTGGTCAAGGTGTCACTTTTATAGCATAATTCAACCCAGTGTACTTCCGCTGTGTTTCAAGAGACCACTGATTGGCCTCCACATACAGGCTTAAAGGGACACTGAACTGATATGTAAACATTGCGGGATTACTAGCGCAAATTGTAGCCCGGAGTCCCCAGGCCTTGTTTCGACCACTCTGGGCGTGTTTACGCGATTTTATTTAGTAGAAAAATTAATTCGAAAATACTGTCCTCCTCTCTTTACGCTCGCCCATTTTCTGTGGCGTTTTCGTGTGACGTCAGGAGGTGCCGAGCTAGCAATTGGCTGCGCTACTGCACGGCTCCCCGGCCTTCAGACAGAGTCAGTCGGCCCAGCGTTTCGTCCGCCGGCTGCCGACGGGTCGTCGCACTTCGTTCGCTCAGTTGAAACGAAGCCAGGACACGTTTGTGAATGGAAGAATGTGGTTTTCTTTACTTGGTTAGTTTGTACACTGTATCTAGCTCCAAGTCAAGGTGGCTTCACACAAACGCTGCACAAGCGCACATACGACGCTTCGCTGACTGGTACGCCAGTAGGAAAATATAAGGCCTCTTGAAAGCGGGAGAAGAGTCAGCGAAGTCAATATAGGTACTAAGGAAATAAAATCAACTGATATTTTTACCGTACAGCGTAAAACTAGGGTGCGGGAAGCACTTTTTTGCGCTGGGCGAACAACCACAGCGGTCAGCAGCACGACTACGCAACTGCGAATGCTTTTCCGTCTACGAAATGCAATTGCTAGACGTGAGCTATTGTGGAAACTCGGGGTACGCTTACTGCACGAGCGCAATACAACAAATAGTCACCTCAGCTGCTTGAAATACCAAAACTAAATAAAAGTGTAAACGTGTTGTACAATATATACCTTATATTATCAAGGTCGGCTTAGCCGGTCTCGTGGCCTAGTGGTTTGGGGCGCTGGGTGTGTTGTCGCAAGTGTTTTGCAAGTCACGAGTTCGAGTCCCCGCCGGTACGTGCTTTTTTTTTGTAAGTTAACTTTTTTTTTCTGCCGATGTTTTCTACAATGAGTTCACTTTTTTGGGGGCCGCAACGTTCATGGCTCCACGAACTAGTTCACAGAACGCGCGCAGGCTGGCACTGGCACGCTAGCGAGTTCTCGTTGCCGTGCTGTTGCCATAAGCACCGACTGCTTGTGGGCAGTGGGCACAGGCCACAATGAACAGACCCTTGGTCTGGTGCGAACACGCTTTTTACGGTACAGGCATGAGTGAGGCAAGCTCCAAATATGGAGGAAAAGGGCATGATATTTGGGCGTCTGCGGGTACGCGGAGGGCGTCCATGCAGTGCATAGGCCTCGGCTAGTGAATGCTACGATTCCAAGCCGTCATGGGAGGCTTATCTTTATGCATTTTCACAGCTGACAACATGGCAGAAGCGCGGTACGATGATTACTGAGTTATTGAGAATGCCCATGCAACAACGCCACCAGTTGTGTTTTACAGAACCAAAATCGAAACCGAAATTTGTTTGGTTGCTCACCTTGGGCATCGTCCCATCACGGTGCCCGCTTCTCCTAACGTCACAGCTTTAGTTGGTGCGGCCGCCGCAAACCGCGCATGATAGTTTTTCTTCTTTCGCGCTTTGTAAAATAATTACCGATTTGTCAACCGGATAAACGATGAAAAGTGTGCTAATTTGAGCCAGTCTACGCAGTCGAAGCAAAAACGGTAGCTTGACAAATTCACTTCAGTGTCCCTTTAAAACAGCGCTTGTTCGGAAAGCGCCAGTAGCTAGACGAAGGCCAAGATGGTAGACAGAGTCTAACATCTTTAGTACAGTTCTCGCGGCAGATTGATAAACAAGACACCCGTAGTCGATGCGGCACCTCACAAGGCTATTGAATAAGGTCAATAGGCACTTTGTGTCAGTATCCCGAGACTGGTGTGAGAGGACTTTCAGGATCCTGACTGTATCCAAACATTTACTTTAAGGCGTTTGAGGTGTGCAATGAATGAAAGTTTGCCATCAAGCACAACCCCAGGGAACTTGTGCTCCTTTTTTACTGCTATGGGTGTCTCATTGAGTTTAATAACAGGATCTGCGCCGATACCACGCTGCATAGAGAAAACCCCACACGTGCTTTTTCCTGGGTTAAAACAGAAGCCATTCTCATCTGCCTATTTTTTAAGTTTGTTTGCAGCTAGTAGAATGAGCCTCTCACAAATGGACATATTACATAATTTAAACGCAATGTGTACATCATCGACATATAGCGAGTAGGATATGGAGCGAGGCAGTGCAGTTCCTAAGGAATTCATTTTAACAATAAAAAGGGTGCAGCTGAGCACACCACCCTGCCGCACTCCATTTTCTTGGACGAACATCTTCGAGAGGACATTTTCGAAACTAACCTGAAAGGTGGGCTCAGAAAGGTAATCTTTCAAACTGTTCAGCATGTTTCCACAAACTCCAAGGCGGCGCAGATCGCAAAGAATACCGTAACGCCAGGCTGTGTCGTAAGCTTTCTGGATGTCAAAGAAAACAGATAAACAATGCTGCTTACGAACAAATGCATCCCTGATGTAGGATTCAATACCCATTAGGTGGTCTGCTGTCGATCTATCAGAGCGAAAACTCGCCTGGCGATTGTCTATAATACCATGGTACTCAAGAAAATAGGTAAGGCGACGGTTAATCATTTTTTATAAGACCTTGCATAAGCAACTGGTTAAAGCGACCGGTCTGAAACTAGTTGCAAGTGATGGATCTTTCCCCTTTTTTAGAATCGGCATCACAATAGCTTATTTCCACACTTTTGGAAATTGCCCTGCACGCCAGGTCTTGTTGAACAACCGTAAGAGCGCTTCTAGCGTGTCGTGGTGCAGGTGCTTAATCATGGTATATGTTATTCGGTCTCGACCTGGTGACTATTTACCACAAGTAGTGAGCGCCACTTTAAGCTTCTGCATATTGAAGGGGCAATTATACCCTACCTCAGACGGCCGTTTGTCACCTACAATCTTCCCTTCCTCTGCATACTTGTGTCTCAGGAAGTTATTTGAATAGTGAGCTGAGCTTGATACATACCGAAAATGCTAGCCTAGGGCATTCGCTTGGTCTTGTAAAGTATCTCCACTTGTGCTGACCAAAGGGTGCGTAAGAGGGTTACTTCATCGGAGTGCTTTAATTCTCCTCCATACTTTCCGCGTATCAGTATATGATGTTATTGATGACACAAAACGATTCCAGCTTTCCCTTTTCGCAATACACAGAATCCGTCTGCCATTGGCCTTTGCCCGCTTGAAAAGTACCAAGTTTTCAGTCGTTGGGCACCTACGCAATACACCCCATATTCTGTTCCTTACGGGCCTGCCTGCAATCATCATTCCACCAAGGTTTTGGCTTAGCAACCCTACTAGAAGTCTGTGGGATGGACTTCAGCGCAGCTTCAATTATATGGGTGGTCGGAGTCTCAGCAGGATCATCAATACCAAGGTTGTCTATAAGTGTATAGTGGCACTCAGGGAGCTCTTTGAATTTTTTCCAGTCTGCAGCCTCCTCCTGGAACTTTTGTGGGCATGGAGTGTTGTCCTGTGTATTGTCTAATAGCTTGAGGCTTACTGGAAAGTGTTCACTTCCGTACAGGTTATTAATGACCTTCCACTGGAGTGCTGGAAACATAACTGGAGAGGCTATGGCGAGATCTATGCAGGAGTACGTGGCATGTGTTGTGTTATAATATGTTGGGTCTTTCTTGTTAAGTATGCACGCTCCAGATGATAGCAGAAACTTTTCAACGACGCGTCCTCTAACATCTGTGCGTGTAGAACCCCAGAGTGGGTGGTGAGCATTACAATCCCCAACTAGCAGATATGGCTCTGGCAGCTGATCACCTAATGTTTCAAACTCCATACTGGAGAGCTCGTGGTCTGGAGGTATGTACAGTGAGCATACTGTTACCAGTTTATTAAAGATAATGGCTCGCATGGCTACAGCTTCTAAACTGGTCTGTAGTGGTAAGAACTTGCATGCCACTGATTTTCGCACGATAATCGCAACTCCTCCAGAGGGATTCATGCAGCCATCCCTGTCTTTCCTAAATACAGAGTAGTTCTTTAAGAAGTTTGTTTGGTTCGTCCTCAAGTGAGTCTCCTGGAGACACATAATACTTATTTGGTGTTGTGAGAGCAATTCATAGATATCGTTAAAGTTTTTCAGGAGGCATCTGCAGTTTCATTGGACTACATTATCAGCTACCATCAGCTTATGCTGAACAAGGATTAAGGAAGTGCCGTGCTGTCACCCTCTCAGGCTCAAGACACCTTCCCAGGAGCCGTGACCCTAGCTGGCTTTTGCTTTCAACGGTCAAGTGACTTGCCACGCCCTATCGGCGTACCGTACAACGGAGAGCTTGGCGTTGTGTCCGTGGGTTCTTGCGAAGCCTCGACAGCAGGACTAGGCTGGCTGGTGGCGGCAGCCTGCCTCTCAGCAGGGACCGGCACTGCAGTGCAAGCAAGGGGCCTAGCGTTGGCATCAAGGGGAGCTGGGGCAGCCCTTGACGCTTTTTTTTTGTGGCATGTGCAGTGTCCTTAGCCACCTGCCCTGAGGGGGCTTTGGGTTCCCTTGGGGACTCGCTGGGAGAGTTCCAAGGAGAACTCGAACCGAGTGTGGCGCCGCCCCCCGTCGCGCTACATCGGCAAAGCTAGTGTGTGTCAGGAACAGTCTCTGGCGTGCTTCCCTAAAGGTAATGTTTTCCTCATACCTCAGAGCAACTATTTTTCTTTCTTCCATTGCGGGCACAAGCGCGAGTACGCGGCGTGCTCTCACATGCAGTTTAGACGGTGGAGTAGAGCTTCACAGGTGTCAGACGAGTGGTCGGGGAGGCTACACTTTGTACATGCTGCCTTGCCTCGGCAGCTCAATGAACCATGGCCAAATCTTTGGCATTTATAGCAGCGTCGGGGGTTTGGAATATACAAACGCACAGGCATTTTAACGTAGCCTGCCTCGACATACTCGGGCAGTACACTGGTCGAGAATGTGAGAATTACTTGCTTGGTCGAAATTTCCTTCCCATCTCTACGTATTTTGATTCGTTGAACATTCACGACATTCTGGCCCTCGAGCCCTTCCAGGAGTTCTTGCTCAGACAAGTTCAGAAAGCCTTCATCAGAGATAACACCTCTGGTAGTATTCATGGATCGGTGGGGACTGATTCTCACAGGATTGTCGCCAACAGTGGTTATTTTCGTCAACTTGGCACACTGAGCTGCATCTTGTACTTCTAACAGAAGGTCACCGCTTCCCAACTTGCGGACTTTATAACCGCCGCCTAGCTCATTCGTTAGAACTTTGCCTACCAAGAATGATGACAGACGTCTCGTTGACACGCCTTCTTTTGCACAGTGCATGACGTGGAACTTTGGGACATTTTCTGACTTTTTAGGACTGAAAAACTGCTTGACTGCTTCATTGCGTCCCCGTTTTTGAGAACGATCATGGGATGCAGAAAAACGTGTTGCCATAACAAGTGAAATCAATTCAGCAGCTATGCTGGCCGCACACCACCGATCCCAACCTGCGAACGCGTTTGATGCGTGTTAGTCATATATAGCTGCTATAACCCTGTTTAAGTCTTCAATGTTGATTCGTTACCCAGGGTTAACCCTCGCCGCCTGGAAATGTATGGAAATGAGGAAAAAAGAGATGACAGGATAGGGGTAGAAAAGAAGACAGGAAGGTGAAAGAGCTGAGAGGGAGGCAGGAAAAGGCTACTGGCTGGCTCCCCGAGGGCGGGTCAGACCGGGGGCACCGTTTGCGAGAAGCAGGGGCCAAAGTAGCGTGTTGCCTCTACCGGGGGGCCATGAAGGTCCAAAACAACCCCGGCTTTGGCTCAGCCACCAGGATTCCCTTTTCCCCGGGCACGGCTCAGCCACGCACAGCCGGGGCGTGGGTGGGTCCAACCCCCATGTGCTCGGGTCCGTGGTGTTACAAGTCACCAAGTGCGTACGGTAGCAGGTACCCCTGCGGAGCTCGGGACCGTAGTGGCGCTACTCACCAAAACACCTTGAGTACACAAGGTGCCCCCTTGAACTTGTTTGCCGGGGATTGCAGTATGAGCTGGTGCCCATAACAATCGTGGCTGTATCGTCGGTGGTCTCCGATTGATCATTGGAAGTGTTGTAACATGAAATCGATCGTTGGCAAAGTTGGGTCACGCCTGCTAAGAGTCTGTTATGAGAGTCTTGGCGCCGCTTCCTCAGCTTGAAGAGGGCTGTGTTTGGGGGTTGAGATGCTACACCTGTGGGAGGCTGCAGAACGGTAGCACAAAGAAAGGGAAGGTATTGAAGAATGATGTCCGGCATTTCTTGCATCCAACCAGTTTACCGTTCCTCCCTTTTTTTCTTTCAGTTTAGTTTCCTTTCAACCGTCTCGCCTCATATATACACACGTTTCGAAAACCCTTTGATGAATTTATAATACGCACTAAGCAATTATTACCTTAGTGCGAGATGTCAATTTTAATATTGAAACAACGTACAGCGCAATCCGGGCATAAAGAAAGACCTTTTATAGCATTGAAGTGGTTGTCACATAACTTTGCCGCTACTTTGTGCGTGACAAAATTTCCCGATTGGTCCAGAAGGAGAACACTGCCAAACTTACAAATGCCCAGTACCCCAAAGATATCTTGTGTGGTCCGACCCTCTAACCCGCCTTAACTGACCCGCTAATTCCTGCAATAGAAATTAATCAACACACCAGTCCAATTGATTCACATTAGCTCATTAACTCACCTAACTAATCCACCCCCTGTCTACCTGGTAACCCGCATTATTCGACAATAATTCATCCCCCCCCTTAAGTTTAAGGTTGAGCAGATTCAAGACAACATGAAAATGCTATCAAATATACTTTAAAAGTGAAAATTAGGATCCCCCATTTTTTTAAATCTCATGTTCTCTTAGATACGTAATCACAGGACACAACGGCTCTGTATACAAGAAAAAGTGAGATCTACGAGTGTTTCTGTCTCAGTGCTGTTTGTATTTAACTGCCCATTCAAACTAAAATAAGGGGAAGATATGGATTTACTTTTGATGGTGTCCCTGAAGGCCTTCACAAGCGGACAGGGATGCATGCGAATTAACAGCACATTGAAAACTTCACACGGGTTTAAACACCATGCAGATAGAAACCATGAAGAATATTCCATGATATGTTGCCTCGGAACATGCGTTTTAACTTAAGGTATGCTAAATGTAAAAGATAAATCTGAGACATGGGCAGTACCTAACGCAAACTGATAGTATATAGGGACAACTTTACATTAAATTGAAGGCAATAGTTAGAAGAGAGCAAGATGAGCCTTGGGAAGTGCATTCGGTGTGAAAAATATTTCCCAGTGCTGTCTGGCGAGTGGAAAAATATCTTCAGACGCATGGTAGGGTACCGAACTGGAATTGTGAGGCCCCGGAACCGGTTCAGAACGGTTTTTTTGATTCGTTCCGGTTCGGGTTCACTTCCAAAAGGGCGTAAAAATACAGTTCCGGTTCAGTTCCGGTACCGAGCAAAAATGTCGGGTTCGGTTACGGTTTTCAGTTCGGTTCCGGTTCCGGTTCGACACCCTGGTCCTGAAGTTTGCTCGGTGGCAACCCCCCGGTAGCCCCTACCCCTGGAAGACCCCAGTAGTCTCGGCCCGAACGTAGCTCTTCGGGGCCATCGAAGCGAAGTTTTACGGAGCGTAGATGTTGGCCGTAGGTGCCCGACCTCCGCCGCTGGGGAACGAAGCCACAGGTTCAGGGTGCGCCTACGATGCCGCAGACGATGCGAAGTCGGCTCGTTCCCGCCCAGGTTTGGCAGGCATATACGATGGCTTGGCCACGTCCCGCTGGATCGTTCCTTGCTGCCTCCTGGTTTTTTGGCTCCCAGTTTCTTGCCTCTTCCCTGCTTCTTGTTCGCCTGGGTATCAACACTACAGGGCTTGAGCGCGACACACTCTCATTGGCTCCTTGCCTTTTCATGTCCGTATATGGTCGTCACGCCACTGGTCTCCTGCGCAGCGTTCTCTGATTGGCGCAGCAGTGCGCTGCCATATTCGTTCATTTAAACATGTACGTGTGGCAATATTTCAACGTAGCAAATAGAACAATAAGCGTTGAAAGCAACGGTGTGACCAAAAATATCACAAAGAGCTCGTGCCCGATCGCACAAGTCGTGGGGTCATTCAAATCAGCCCCAGTATAATGAAGCGTTCCAATAGATTGAGCGCAAGCAATGGAGCGCGGAAAAGTATTTTGACTTGCGCAAACCTCTACGGTATTGGTCGCGGGATGAGCGAAACGCAAGGGGAAGAGCGTGACGGCAACGCCCGAATTACTGTCGCACTAAGTACCACATGAGGGCAGTCAAAGCTAATTTTACCCAAACGGACCCACCGCTTCCGCTTACTGACAAGCCAGAGCGAGTATTAAATATTTATAGTGACGCTCAGTTTATGGCGACATTGGCGGAAGTGGTTTGGCCGGTTCCGAAAAATAAGGGCAGACAGCTCCAATCCACTGCAGGAATCCTAGCTGCGGTCGTTTCGCAGCTGCAAGTGATCAGTGTGCCTTGATTTTAGCCAACCGGAAAAACCGCTTCGGCTCACTGACACTCCAGCGCCACAATAAATATTTAATAGTGACTCTGACTAGTCAGTGAGCGGGAGCGGTTGGTCCGTTTGGGTAAAATCAACTTTCAGTGCTCCCTTGGCGGCCACGTTGCGGCAGTAATTAGACCATTGCCGAGCGTGACATGTTTGTCTAGAAGAGAAGAGAGGCATTTACGTGTCATGGGCAGCGAAGACTATCGTCTATCGGGGACCTTTGGACGGGACGGAACCGAGCAAATACGTGGCCATTTTTTTTTTTCATCGGCAGTTGCATATTTTGAGGTGCCGTTTAGGGCGTTCGGATCGTACAGCGAATGCCATTCATTTCCTTTAGTGCGAGCTTTTCCTTGACAGGCTGTTCCGTTATTTGGCAGTAATGTTTCCTGCGTCTTTCCAACAGAGCCAATAGAAGGCTATCGGATGAATAGTGGGGTAGCTTGCTAGTTTCTCCTAAGCGACAATGGGGGCGTTTGTTGTAATTTTCCACATATACAAATTCAGAACAGAAAATGCGAAGAGGTAGAAGCATGGAATGGTTGAAAAAGAACGCTGTGTTCTCTTGTGGCTGCATCATAACCTGGACATAAGGAGGAGAGAAGGCGCGTGTAGTGCTGATATGTTTATCTACTTTTACTTAATTACATGTAGCATGAAAATAACATCAGCTACTTCATGTGAAACATCTAGGGTGGACAGGTTCTGGTCTCAGACCAAGGATATGCACACAAGAAAGCAGTGATAGTGTTTGTTCCAAGTGTTTGAAATGCCATCATAATTGCCGGTGTTTTGCTGTCGACACTGCCAGAGCCCACTTCCATAAGTAAACTGCAGGAAAGCTCGAATCTTCACACTTTCGGAAAAAGTAGCTAAAATTATTTCGTCCAACTGAAATGCTTATAAGCAGAACCGGTGTAAACCACTACATCTGGTGAAGTATGTAATAAATGTCCTTATTAGATAGCTAAAAAAAACCCGGGCACATTTCTTATGCAAAATGTGAGTACATTAGCGAGTTCCCGCATAATTTTAGTCAAGATTGCATATTAAGATGGTTTTTAGGACAGCAACTGAAAACACAACGCAGTATATATAGTGCAGAATGACTCCTGCTCTCAACATAAAAGCAAGCACAAAAATAACAGCTTCTGCGCAGCATGTTCCAGGCGGAACAATTAAAAAAAGATAAGGAACAATATACGCGCTCTTCCCACAGATGATACGTTAGAAGTGCGAAGGCGGCAAAATAGAAATATCTCCACTGACTTTATCACTAGAGGAGTGAGAGGGAACGTGCAGGTGCATGAGGGGTGGAAGCGAATAGCAAAGAGAAAGTTCCGTGGAAGGGGCTGCACACTTAATTTTTTTGGCACCGTTTGCAGTGAACCAAGCAGATACGCGGCCAATTTAAAACTGGGAGGTTTCTTATTAGGACAGATGGCATCCGGTTAAAAAACTGAGGCATTTCCCCATAGACCGTGGAGCTATAATAAGATCTCTGCACGCATAATGCCTTCAACATATCGTGCTTACATTGTTTCAACACGGTTGCTTGAAAATTGCGAAAAACGAACGATTAAAGATGAGACAATACAAGCATCGAACATGAAGAAGAACAACAGTACACCTTTATCCCAAGAACCACGTAGAATTGCAGAGTTAGATCGTTCGTGTATGCGTTTACTTGGGGGTTGGGGGGGTCATCTTCGCATGGGATGGTTCTTCGTTTGCGATTTCGGTCTTTGATGGTTCGGCGATCTAGTGGCCGCACTTTAGTGTAGATGGGCGTGGCCCACTTTACGCAAGGTTTTCACCCACTTTTGATGTCAGACAGCTTTCGCGCTTCCCTCAACTTTCTGTTAAAGGAGATGGACAACTTTTTCTTTCAGTCCGCGCTCCCACCAGCCACAAATATTGATGATAAGCCCTTGATCTCACCTCAGGATCACTGGTGGGATGACCAGCACTGGAGGAAGCAGGACCAGATTTTGGAGCGCATTGGCCTCACCGCCTGTTGCGGATCGGCCGTCGCTGAACATCGACATCCGAATTCAAAGTTACACGCTGTCCACAAAAGCAGCCACGTCAGCCTCGGACAAGCTATGCAAGTCAGGGAACAAGGGGCTCCCATGAGGTGGCATGGTGGCGCTCCCTGCCGATTTACGGCAGCATGGATATGCAACATTTTATTCGTTTCGTTGCAAAAGTGAGATTTATACGTGGCAGTCAGATGTGTAATACATGCCAGTTTTTCCTCATTCACCGGCTACTGGGGAGAAAGCAAGATTGGCGGAAAAGCGGACCTGGCTGTGTGGGGTGCAGAGCCCACAGGGTGGGGAGACAAGGAGAATATACGAGGCCACCTGATGACTGTCTACAGCGCAGGGATTGCCAAACCACCAGAGCCCCAATGAAGACAATCATTGTCGTGCAAGTACCCAAATAAGGTTTGTTCTTCCGTATGAGTATCTGTCACCATAATCAGACCAACCAATTTTAGCAGGTTCTGCTGACCCAGGCAGCACAGGACTGTTCGCCTAAATCAAGCCGGTGTACTTTGGCCGCTGATTTTCTGTCCGGCCTTTTTCCGGCAGCCATGTTCGGGCCGTATCCAATTGTGGGTCTTTTGGCCGTATACGGCCGTACTCCGATGGCTGTCTGACGGCCAGTGTCCGTCTACCAGTCGGCCGGCTTACGTTCACACGGCCAGATTCCAGCCGTAGGGCTCCGGCCATTCCAAAGCCACCCGTGTACGGCCGAAGTACGGCCGCCGGAGGACAGCCGAGATGCGGTCGTCGTACTCCAGCCGGACTAAAGCTGCCGGAAATATGGCCGTGCTACGGGCATTGGAGTTCAGCCACAGTACGTTAATTGTACTGAGGCCGGTCACTGCATGTCGCGCAACCAGACGATTCAGTCGCGCTGTGCAGCAGCACAAACCCAGAATTTTGGGTCCAATGCAGCCACATCAAATTGAGCCCGCGTGCAACCACCACCCGTCCAGCCTTCAGAGCAGCATTGCGTAATTATCAGCGTCAGTTGACACCAAAATTCGTTTATTAAACAGTGCTCCCAAAGCGTCGTTCCTTTAATTGCAGTGCCTCTTTTACTGTCGAATACAGAAAATATTCAGTCCTTTTTAGAGCTGGAATAGATGTATTGTCCATGTCCTGATCTGATATGTTCTGTGGGGCAGCTTACCTGCAATAAACTGGGAAGGAAGAGGAAGGGGGAGGGGGGGTCGGAGGCTCTTGAATTTCACAAAGATGAAAGCACCGCTTTTAGGCAATTTCATTTAGGACAACTGACTTTCATGCTGTGAATAAATCAACTATTTTTACAACAGTTGCTTGACCAGTTTGTTGTATATAAAACCGGCCCCATTGCTTTACGAAACGTTTTATCTTAGACATTTGACAGCCGACAACATGGCAGAAGCGCGGTACGGCGATAATTGAGAAATCGAGAATGCCCATCCAACAACGCCAGCAGATCAAGCGTGTGTTTTTTTACAGAACCGAACCGAAACCGAACTTTTGATTGCTAACCTTGGGCATCGTCCAATCACGGTGCCCCCCCCCCTCCTGACATCACAGCCTTTAGTTGGTGCGGCCGCCGCAAACCGCGCATAGTAGTTTTTCTTCTCTCGCGCTTTGTAAAATAATTACCGATTGTCAACCGGACAAACGATGAATAGTGTGTTAATTTGAGCCAGTCTGCACAGTAAGCAAAAACGGGAGCTTGACAAATTCACTTCAGTGTCCCTTTAATTGCAGTGCCTCTTTTACTGTCGAATACAGAAAATATTCAGTCCTTTGTAGAGCTGGAATAGATGTATTGTCCATGTCCTGATCTGATATGTTCTGTGGGGCAGCTTACCTGCAATAAACTGGGAAGGAAGAGGAAGGGGGAGGGGGGGTCGGAGGCTCTTGAATTTCACAAAGATGAAAGCACCGCTTTTAGGCAAGTTCATTTAGGACAATCTTCCTGAGCTCTTTCATGCTTTGAATAAATCAACTATTTTTACAACAGTTGCTTGACCAGTTTTGTTGTATATAAAACCGGCCCCATTGCTTTACGAAACGTTTTGGTACTCCAAAAAAACTGAGGAGCAGTCAATTTAATTTTGTTCACACAAAAAGTGTGTTGAGTACTTGTCCATTTTTCTCGCAAAGAAATTTTCTACTTGATCAACTTTTCCGATGATCTTTCAGAGGGCTGATCCTAGAAGATATCGAACAAGTGCTTTCATTTTCAATGTATTTTTTTTTATGTTGTTTTAATAAGTTACGTGAACACCACTTAATAGCCGAAAAGAACTTAATTTTTCTCTAATGTCGTACTACGGTAAAAAAATTCTAGGCGCGTTGCGAATCGCGCCTTGCTTCAGGTGGCTGCAGTTTTATTCCTCTGTGTTCCCGCAAGGAAAGGTGTAAGACTAGAGTTTCATAATTTTTTTAAAACCAATAACATAGCAATGCTAGTATTCATACAGCAATCCTTGCATACTGCAACGAATAAAACAGTAAATTATTCATTGGTTATGTTTGAATGCGTAAGGTTCTTAACCCGTCGGAGGCGAAATTGCTGCTCCACAAGTTTATTTTTTATAAATTTATTTATATATTTATTTATTTATTTATTTATTTTGATACCTGCTTGCCTTTGCATGCATTACATCAGGGATATACCTAACACTACGCACCAAATATGAGATCAAATAACAAAATATGTCCACAAAGTACGGTGAAAATCGTCATTATAAACACACGGTACAATCATACGGGGACGATAATTACACTCTCGTATTGATCTAAGATAAAAGGAAGCGCGCAAGGGGTCACCGTTAAAGGAAAGTTAATTTTCTGCTTTAAGCTCTCAGTTCCGCGTAGCGATATGTAGAACGGCGCTTGGATATATTTCTCCCCTTGTATTCCAGTTTTCGAATGATAAATATTACGAAAAATTTTCAGCCTGAGGTCTCGTCTCTGATCTTTCCCGTCTAACCATTCAAGTTTGCTTTTACTTTCCCTCATGCTAAGTTTACAGTGCCAATTACCTGATACGAATCGCACTGCCCTATTCTGTGAGGTTTCGAGCACACCAACCAGCTCTTTGCTGTAGGGATCACAGAAAACACATGCCTACTCCAACAGTGAGCGCACATGAGTAAAATACGGTTGCTCTTTTAAGGCTGTTCACTGATGTGTGTTAACTGAAATTTTACCTCACAAAGCCAAACACACGTGCAGCCGTAATTTTTGTGTTGTGAACATGCTAGTTAACATCTAACCTCTCGTTAAATAAACTCTCCTTATTTATATTCCCCGGCATTATTTAATACGTATAATTTATGGTATACGTATTTCAATTAGAATGAAGGTTTCTTTTGTAAAGGTGACGTTAAAACACTCTATCAAAGACTTTTCTGAGTCAGCATACCTGGATGTTAGTAAATTAAAATCATGCTGAAGGTATTCGGAATCACGTTCATTCGCTATAGTCCAGTAAAATACGGAGTAATTCGCAAACATTTTTAACAAAGATTTGAGGCCCATAGAAATAACATTTATATATGACAGAAACACAAGAGGGTCGGCAACTGACACTTGGGGAATTCCTGAGGTCACGAGAACATATCCGGACGAACCGGATTGAGAGCGACCGACTGCTGTCTTAGAGAGATGTACTCGGCTATCCATTGAATAACCGATTCATTCAGTTAATTCATTCATTCATAATTCAGTTCCTTCATTCATTCATTCATTCATTCGATTCATTCAGCCCGCAATGTACTAACAAGAAGCTCATAGGAAACACCTTCGAATCCTTTTTTGCAGTACGTGAAAATACAGTCAACAATTTTAGGCTTATCCAGCACTACAGCCAAATCGTGCGTAAACTCAAGAAGCTGCATTGAGCAAGAAAAACCCGGCGAAATCCGTGTTTGCAAGGATGCTTGCGATTATGTTTAAACAAATGAGTCATTTCCAAAGTGTAGTTAAGCTCACCTGCAGGAAAAACTAGACTTGCAGGAAAACTAGACATGCAGGAAAAACTAGACTTACCCAAAGGCTGGGAGCAAAAACTCGCTCCTATAATCCAGCGTTGGAGGAGGCCGGGGTGTCAACGTTGCCTATAACTACGTCACTCGACGGTACACACCTTCTGTCTCATCGGTTTATCAAACTTGATGGCGACGCGGGCCGGAGGCAATTGCACACCTCTGTAACCTATGCGGGAGCGTAAAGCGTGTTGGTCCATTTCACTGGGGGTGCTGGCATGCCCCTGTAACCCTGCTTCCGGGGGGCGCGAGTGTGGAGTTATGAAGGGTGGTAGAACTGGCCCTCCGGGGTGCCCCAGCCTTCACGCGGTTCCCGCTGGGAAACGGCGGAACATCCGAAAGGGGGTGAAGCGAGGCTAATACGGGTCATCGACTGGCTGGGCGGTGTTTGGACGGCAGTCCCAGGGGTGGAAAATCCGAGTACCATTGCTTGAGGAGACCAGCAATTTCCCCTGGATATCCACACCCCCCTGTCGACAGAAGGGGGTGGTTTTGCTTTCCGTCTTTGCATCACATCGTGACAGGAGACCGTTTGGACCAGTGCTTGTGGGTAGGAGCGTTCGTCATCCGCGCCGTTGAGGGAGCACAAGGGCTTCGGTGCTGCCCTCCCGGCGATCCATGGGCAAACCTTGCAAGGCGGTCTGGGTTCTCGTGGACAAGTCTCCCCGAGGGACTTTATCACCCCACGGACCGATCAACCAGGGGGAACCGCCTGTGCAGACCTTCTTGCTCAAACCCGTGCGACTGATGGGTTAGCACTGGGTAACCTGGAGGTGTGGACTTTGGGATGCCCGGAGGGATTTGTCACTCTCAGGGCGTTCCAGTGCCTTCTGTCTCCCCCTTTGGGGAAGTCTATTGGTTGCCCAACAGAGGCCAGTGGACGATGTGTGGGCCGCCCGTTCTCGATGACGAAACGGGCCTCAGACCGATGAGGTGGATTTTTCAGGGTCGTGGCACGTCTGGCGTGGCAACCGCTGACTAGTAACCAGAGGCTCCGCCAGACCCTGCTTCTCCGATCACCTACCGGCAGCAAAGGCGAGGTCCGAGTTTGCGCAAGACCAGTACCAGAGACAATACCATCGTTATCCTTCGAAAGGCAACGGAGTAGCTCAGTAATGATCATTGGCAAGTCACCCACCATTTTACCCACCCGAAATAATTTACGGGTCCTGACTAGTGATAAACAAATGCGGACACCCGGGCGACCAGAAATGACAACCAGCCCGGCACGAAAAGCTCCAATGGGAAGTGTCGTGCAGATGTACGAAAATTGGCTACCGAGCCTGCAAGCCTACATTCTTTCGAGTTAACTGTGGGTTTTGCAGTAGTGTTGGAAAGGTGCCCATTCGGCCAAAATGCCAGTAACTACTAATTTCAACTGCAATTATGAATGGTTCTCGTACGTACCAAGGACAATCTACCCTCAGTTCACTTGCCATGGGATTTATGTTGCGAATATCGGACTATGTCGCCGCATTTATGTAATTGTGTGCAAATGCTTTCCCGCAAATACCACCTTCACAAAACCCAATGTCGCGCCGTAGGTAAGGGATGAAAAAATCCAGGGGCTGAGGTTTGATGGTTTAGAACAGGGAAATACTCCTATGCCATCACAAAGAGGCTCACAGATAGTATTCGGAGGCATCTTGCGAGTTGACTTGTAAACAGATTATGTCGCTTCATGCTTTACCTGTCCTCATCAACGGCTCAGGGCCTGTGCCAGTGGGTATGGATCATATATAGTTGAAAAGGCGTATTACCAGCCCATATGTTTTAGGGTGCTCTCGGTACTCAAATTACTGCGGTTTATAAAATAGAGGCCCAGTACACAAAAATTCCGAAAGCGCGCCTGTGATGCAGAATCCACCTCGCCCGATGTGTACCGCCATAAAACAACGGTTCGTGTGGGATGTCCCAGTAACTGAAAGTGGTTTGTGGTACCTCCATGTGTCTAACATTATGGAGTTGCTCCGGTGCGTCAGCGTGAGGCGGTTGCTGCGACCTCACTTCACAGCACATGAAAGCTTATGTATAATGATCAGTATTTGTGCAGAGTTCTTGGCTATGCACTAGCACAGCCAATTGTTTATGAGCGAGACGCAGATAAGTGCGTCTCAGAACTAGGCCAGAAAGCTACTGAAATGGGGAACCTAATTGTAATTGTTAGTAACAACAACACTATTCCGATTTCTCCAGAAACTCAATTTTCCGATTCTCACCTTTCTCAACTCTCTGAACCACTTGACCCGGCAATGCATACGGAGTATTTTGAAGGTTTCTCTGAAACAAAAATAGTTCAGCATCAGGAACCGTTGCCTGAAGGTGCGTGAGGGGCAATGTAAGTTGACAATCCATCACACATGAATTTCCAGATCTCCTTGCAGGGCATGCAAAAAACAACCCTGGTGTAGCGGACGCAATGGAAGCTTGGCTTACTAAATCATTTGCGTTTAAACGCGTTTGGTGATTATCAGACACTGCTAGGTATTAGGACAATCGATGACTTTCGCGAAAACCAGGGTGGTGAACCCGCAAGAGAGGAGGGACGCGGAAGGAAAAGCCCGCACCGAAGAACTCGCGCAACCCATTGGTTGCGACCCAGTGCTGCTGTTGGGCTGCGAGCGATTATTAAGGCCGAAAAATCTTACACTTCACGGCCTTGCGCTGTTTCTAATCATTTGCGAGAAGTACCCAACGAAGCACTGCCGATCTTTGCAAATAATCTTTGGACCCAAGGATGATGTACGGGTGTAGACGAGAGAGAAAGGACTTTAGGCCATACCGGAGAAAAGAAGAGAGGGTGTAAAGGTACGGTGAATAAAGTGGTTTATCATAGTGAACACAAAATCATCATACCGCACCTCAGCTGCATTATACTCAACAGTCACCCCCCGTCTACCTAGAGAAGGTGTTCACCAAGGTGGAGTTCGAGGTGTGCCAACGTGTGATGTGCTCCAGGGGACAAAAAAAAGGCGCCAAAAAAACTACAGCGAGAGGACGCCAGTCACCCGCTAATGATTACACGCTTCGATAAACAAACCCTGGGAGAAGAGGACCCAGAGGAGGAAGGCGATGGGGGGTGACAAAGCAGCGAACACACCCCTCTACGGCGCCCGTGAGACCGCACCGTTACATCGCCAGGTACCTTCTCGTCACTACCGGATCCGCTTCTGCACCGGGAAACAGCGCCGGGGTCCCTCTCCGGCCATTCTTGCTGCGCCTGGTAATTTCGCCTTCCCTTCCACTCCGTGTGGGTCAACCGACGTCAATCGTGACCGAGTGACAACGGACGACTACAAAGTGAGACTGTTCTGCTTTTCTTCCCGCTTGTGCTCCTTCTCAGGGATCGCCACCAAACTGTGACAGGGAAGGTCTTCTTTACACTTTCCTTGCCCCTTGTGTTTCATTGCTGTAATTTATCGATTTCATGTTTTCTTCCATCCCGTTCATCGCACCCACGTTTTCCCACGCTGTGCGCTATCTTGCGTCTACCTTTCACCTTCATGTTGTGACTCTTTCATAATTGAACTTGCGCGCACGTCACAGCTGGCGTTAATCGCATCCCGGTTTTTCCGCTCAGTGCGATGTACTGCGTCTAATTTTCGCCTTGTTGTTGTGGCTCTATAGTCATTCTTCTTGCGTGCACGTCTTGTGGTTCACACCACCGACCCCTGACATCATCACAATTGGCGTCCACGGCAGAAACTCTTCAATAACAGCTCAAAGAGGTCATCAGGCTTCTCGAAGAGGTGTGAGGACAGAATAGCGCCTTGGAGGTGGGGAAGTTAGTGGCCAGGGGAAAGTGGCTGGGACTTCGCGATGCCGAACTGCGGGAATAGTTCAAATCGGAGCAGTATCGGGTAGCGATGAATGGGCAACAGTACGTGAAACTCTGATGGTCACAGCAGACTTGAAACTCACAAATCAGGAGAGCCTATGGCTCAACTTAAGGCTACAGGAAGACGCACGAAACAACCCACAAGCTGAAGGCTGTGTGGCAGCCCAACCTAACCTTGTGCCTGTCATGTCGACGAGCCAGTATAACTTTATTCAAGAATTTGATGCGTGCAGAGATCAACTTTACGCCTATTTCCTAAGGTTCGAGAGGGTCCCTGCACCTCAAAAATGGGCGGAAGATAAACGGGCCGCCGGATTGAGCACATGCCTCACCGGAGATACGCACTCTGTCATCTAGAGGATGATGCCAGACGACTTTTTTTATTATAAAAAAATAAAGCTTGCGCTACTTCAGCTGTTCAGTTTTACCCTCAAGGGCATAATGACAAATTCCGCCAGGCTAAAGCTGAGGATGACGAAACAGGAACTAAGGTAGCTACGAAATTCTCCGGTGATTTTGACCAGTGGCTCCAAACGTCGTGGTTTTCTCGACGTTCGACGCGTAATGCGGCAAGATGATCGCCGAACAATTTTTCAATTGTTGCTCATCCTTGCTAGCTACTTTCATTAGGTAAACGTACTGCGAGTGGACCAAAGAAATGGCTGAAGCTCGCGACCACTTCCTTGTACCCTAAGCTCGGAAAACTTGAGAAAGGTCACGGACGAAAAGAAAAAGCCACATGCAGACCTTCCTTCCAAGAGATGTCCCACCTGCTTTTTATGTGAGCAAATTGGCCACAGCACACCAAAATGCCGTGTAGTAGGCCTGAACGTCAACTGCGGAAGCTGCGGAAAACAACGGCATTACGAAAGAAGCTGTCGCTGTAAGCCTCCTGACAAAGAGCAGGTGTCGGAATGTGCTATTGAGAAGTGTCGTCACGACAAACCGTAACATCACCACGGGAATAACGGCACATTGGTATCAGCGCGTTCCCAGCGTAAAAAACAACGCCAGCTTCAAACGAAAGGTGCTCCAAGGCGTATGCCTGTTGTAACCGGTGAGATCTATGGACAACAAGCTTCCGTTCTGAGAGACTCCGGAAGAAAAGCCGTCATCGTGCCACGAGACCTCGTCCCTGATTGTTGCCTTCCAGGCTTTGCATCAACCGTCCGTTTTGTAGACCATACACCAAGAAGACTTGAAGAGGCTTCCATGCAGGTGGATACACCAAACCTCACTGAAACATTCCTAGCCAAATGCTTGGCTGATTCCTTGTATGACCTCACACTTGGAAACGTACCAGTTGTAAGGGACCCGAACAGTCCTTACCCCGCATGGCAGCCACAGCAATCAAGGCATCAGCGACTACAGCCGTGCTCGTTTGCGAAACACATCTTTCTTCTGCCGTCGAGAACACCAGCCGCGTCCATCACAATGTACAGCATAACTGGCCGGCAAGCCCCATCATGTTAACCAGTGTTACAAGAAAATAGACGCGCCAAAAGAGGCAGCTGGACAAGACACTAGGAAACTGCTGGGAGAGGGCAACGACAGAGTCCTCTCACTATAAAGGAAACCCTGCCAGTTTGTTTGTGAAAAGGGGCGGTTGTACACTCGGTACTCCATGCCATTTGGCCGCCACATCCGGCAACTTGTTATTCCGCATCCTCTCACAGACGCGGTAATGAAGAAAGCTCATGAAGGAGTATCAGGTCATCATGGATTCCTAAAAACCACTAAAACAATTATCGGCAATTTTCATTGGCCAAACATTTACGCCGACGTCCATTAACTTTTGAGAACCTGTCAGCGTTGCAAGAGAAGGGGGCGTCGCTCCTATGAGAAATCGGCCTACTGTTGGCTTGTGCGTAACCAAAAGTGCGTTTTCAAGCAAAACGAGAAGCATATAGTGCTTATACGGACCACGATGAGCACAAGCAACCGTGCATTGCGGTGAATATTCTGACCCTTGACCTGGCGTCTCGGCAGACGAGGTGTCGTGGTCTACAGACGATGCTTACGTAGGTACGCAAGATCTGTTGACTGGGCAAACAGCGTGTTTGTTTTCTTTTCCTTCCCCACTTTTTGTCTACCGTTGTCTTCTGAAAGTGTGCATGTGGCTTCACCCCAAAACACTTTTTAAAGCTGTGGGTAATGTGGCGAGCTCCAGGGGAGAAAAGAAGCTGCACAAAACACCGAAAGGAGACGTGGCCAATCTCCTGCTAATGAGTATGCATCTCGAGAAACAAAGATTCTGGGAGAAGAGGACAAGGAGGGGGAACGTGATGGGGCTCTTCGGCGGATGAACGTTCGGGGTGCGCTTGCACGAAGCAGCGAATACACCCATCAGGGCGCCCGCACGACCGCACCGGGACATCGCCAGGATCTCTCTCCGGCCGTTCTTGCTGCGCCTGGTGACTTCGCCTTCCGTTCCGCTTCATGTGGGACCATGGACGTCAGTCGTGAGTGAGTCACAACAGACCACTACAATGTGAGACTGTTCTGCTTTTCTTTCCGCTTCTGCTCCTTCTCAGGGATCGCCACCGAACTGTGACATGAAGGTGTTTCATTTTGTGTTTCATTGATTTTATTTATCAAATCCTTCCTTTTTTTCATCCCATTCATCGCACCCCGTTTTTCCGCGCTGTGCAATATTATGCGTCTCATTTCACCTCCTTGATGTGACTATCTCATCATTGAACTTGCGCGCACGTTTTGTGGTTCACACCAGCGAACCCTGACAGCATCACAACTGGCATTCTGCGCATCCCGGTTTTCCTGTTCTGTGGAATAAACTACGTCTCCGTTTTACCTTCTTTTTGTGACTCTGTCGTCATTCATCTTGCTTCGATGTCATGTGATTAGCAACACCAAACCCTGATATATTCACACAATGTAAGCGCTCCGACGCTGTTCAGCGCTGTTGTTACGCCGAGATGTGTACAGCTCCCGCTTTCATCGGTTAAATCAAAACACCAAACACGAAAAAACTGCCGGCAGGACGCAACAAGAAGAGAGAGAGAGAGAGAGAGAGAGAGAGAAAACATTTTAATGAGCTCAAATGTGAGAGTGGAACCGTAGTCCGGGAATCCATGCGTTGCCCTCGCCGTCTTGGCCCGTGTCACCAGGAGAGTGGTCCTCCGGTTGACAGCTGGGCAGCAGTGTCTCCCAGAGCTCAGGAAAGGAACAGGTGGAGAGGGGTAGTAGGGCTGGGTTGTAAGCGCATTCCACAATTATATGCTGGAGGGTACCTAGCTGTGGACAAAACTTGCATAGCGCGGTGTACTGTGTGGGAAACAATAAATTCGTCCGAATGGGGTGAACGTACGTGCCTGCTTGTAATTGTCGGAGTGTTATTTCCTGAGTTTTGCTGAGGAATGTGTGAGGGCACGGGCATTTTTGTCTGGTGGTCCGGTAAAATTGAGTAATTTCCTGATAGGTGAGAAGTGGCGTTTTGGGTTTGCATCGGTGGATTAGTGGAGAGCAGGGAGTGGCACGAGTTAGCGAACAGCACGGTGGCAGACAGATGTCCAAGAAACACAGGCAGAGAGCTTCAGTGTGTTGCAAGGCACTGTTTTACGACGCTGTATAAGGCTTCAAAACACTTGCGTGTATCTTGTAGCGCATACGACGGTGTCGCTTTTTTAAGGGTTAAATATCAAAACTATGATTTACAGTGTGATACTAGTACGAAGTTAATAACTCATCACATTACCCTGTGTTTTACTTGAGTTTGCTCTTTTAAACGCGATGCTTTTTAAGCAGGTGTTGCGCCGGCGAACGTACGCAAGAAAATCTCGCAAAGCGATGACGTCAACGTGCGCACCGGCACCGCTCGACTTTCGAGAACACTATGCCCATCTTCCGGTGCGTGATCTCTCGCTTGGTCTCCTGTCTAAGTTCACACGCGTTAGCGCCTCAATTGGCAACCACGGAAAAGCTGTAGCTACAGATACCGTGTTCGCAAAATGGGTAGCCGCCTTTTCTAGTGCGGGAAAATGCGGTCCACAATGATACATATGTGAACGCCTGCGAAGAAAACATTCCGGGCCTTCAAGTCATGCAGAGCTTTCAATGGCAAGTGCGGAAATCCATGACAGGTGCAACAGACGGGTCTACGACTAAGGGGCAGATCAGGCGACAGAGAAATAGTGACACGCCTCGGCATTGCTACTCGAAAACGCAAGCGACGACTTCGGTCCAGTACCCCGAATATTTCGCGGGTTACGCGACGGAGAAACATCAGCGAGAGCCTGAATATGCGAAGTTACAAGCTCACATACAGTGTATATAGTTTAATAACCGAGTTTTCATGGATATTTGAGGGGCTAAAGTGACCCCATGCAGAAAAACGTTAGCAAGTGTGGAAGCATAACCGTACAGAAAACTTGACCCGGTCTCCAAGCAAACCACCCATAAACTTAAAATATTCTAGCTGCGGCTCCAAGTTTCGCTGTTTTTGCAGTCTTCGCCCCACTAGTGCACAGCTTCGTTAATATTCGAGGGTTTTCTGAAAGCTATTATGCTCGTTTTGATTATCCAGTAACGTTGACCTATATGAAATTGCGAGAAGTTTTCGTTGTAGTTCAGTAGCGTAAGCAGTGAGAATTGAGAACCAGCAAACAGCTCTCCCTCCCTTCTCCTAAAAGCAAAACTGGCTGTAAAGCGTACTATTCTGGTTCATTGGTTTGCGCATAGACAAAACTAAACCTTGAGATAAGTTAGAACTCACCCAATCGCTGTCCTTAGACGGGTGACTGATTTGCTCGGTGGCTCTAGCATTTGTCTAAGATGTGCTTTACAGAAGCTTCTTCCTCCCCGCATAACCCTTTCCTGCCCAACAAAAAGATTTTAGAAAAAACGGCCGCAAGTAATTAAACTTGGCGTATTTACGTCTTCTTAATGCTGCTTCTACAAGTGAAAATAGAAAGCTCAGAGTATTCACGCAGAAAACCAACCCACACATATGTGTAGGCTGGGCTTCTATTCGTACGATCTGCGGACAGTAAAAATACACTAAAAACGGCATCAGGCACCGAAAACTTCATTTTTACGCATTATTTACATGTTTTATATTGATTTCAGGAGTATGTATAATATAAATGGGATTTTTAGAAAATAAATATTAAATGAAGTTTTAATAATATAAAAAATAATTATAATTAATATTATTATCACAAGTAATTGTGAAACTAGTTCAAAGTTAAGGCACCAGAAAACATTGCCAGCGAGCCAGCACAAAACCGCGAATAAATGAGACACCAAGAAAGCAAGAAAACATTATCGCTAGCGCAACAGTCACAAGCCCGCCACGTTGTACCGCCCAGCGAAATTTTCGTGACGACGAAAGTCCAGCCCACACATATGTGTGCGTGCATTTTTCATGCGTGACGACGTAACGCACAAGAAGGGAACGGGTGTAGTTTTTAGCCGATCGTGTTTTTCCAATTCCTGTAAGTGGTGTCTTATGCTTGTTATTCAGAAAATACGAGAATAGCAAGAAGAAATATTAGTGCTCATCTTGAAGGCGGCTAGCGTGATCGCGCCGGCTGGGGCGCCGTTTTTAATGCGCGATTTCTCGCCCCCTGGTGGCGAAACGATTGAACTACAGAAACCAATTAAGTCTCGGAAGCGTTCGCAGCGACTACCCGGGGCTGTGAAACCGAAACCGAAACAGGTGCCACTCAGTAAATGAATTTGTTGACCCACACCTTTGGGTGGGCCGGGCCGTAAAGGGATAAATTCAAGCGGAAGAAATGTGAAAAGCAACCACAATTACAAACTGGCGACGAGAATATTTGGTAACATCAGTTTACTTGGTGCACTGCTACTGGACACCTTTTTGCAGACTTCAAGTCCATCATACTCTGCACTGCCTCAATAAGCTGTTTCACCTTAACTATCTTCTCCTTCTGTCACGTTTTCTGTCTTGACGACGACTTCTTGCGTCTCCCAGCAGCCGCTATTATAGTAAACTAAATTGAGGGACTTGTTACCATACAGTAAGTTTCTGTCTGGATCACCCCGTCTTCGCATGCCTCGATGGTATACGACGCTGCTCCCGTCTATTTAAATGGGCCCCGAAAAACAATACAAGTTCATTTTATTCGGAAGATGTGGTGTTTCGTAGTGCCCCAAAGCACTTGTCTGGCAACAAACAATGCTTTATTCACTGATAAATTAAACATTTCAAGCCAACATTTTAATTACCTGGCTATGTCGCGTGTTGCTTGACGTCAGCCATGATGCATTCAGCGAAGGTACTTCAAACGAAAGTTAGTAAGTTAACTACGGTATCTGTGAAGGGCAAAACAGCCTTTTGTTGGCTTGTTTATTGTTCGCCCTGTTAGATTGCGCGACGACACCGCTCATGGACTGCTGTCCGCATTTCGATTCTTTTGTAACTGCCTTACTTTTGTTACGGTTGATAGCAATCGTTAGTGCAATATTGCGTACGCTCTACGAACATTGTCGCGCAAGTGGCGACGTCGTCTATGTGAGTTTGTCAGTGTCGTTGCACACAAGCCCTCCACCCTCGGCCGTCATCGTATGCGCCCTGCGCACTGATTGTTCTAATTAGGTGTTTGTTTGTTACTTTCATTGTTTGCGACAACATCCTCACTGCTATTAAAATCTGCACTCAATTTAAGTGCGAATATATGTTCTGCTAGTTTATAATCTCCCCGCACGGGGCACCTTGAGCAATCTTGGTGACGGTACTGGCGATACCGCGGACCCCGAGCCCCCAAACATAAGCTGGATCCAACCGTGGCGATGTGTTTAAAGGTGAAGGGTTAGAAACCACGAACGGTGGCCGTCGGAGCCCAGGTCAAGCTCCGGCGGATGGGCTCCCTGTCTGTTCACCAGGCAGGGAGCTCCGGGACCTCTTTGGCTACCAGGGTAAGGTCAAGGAAGAAAGTACCCCCGTCTCCCTGCTTTCCAATGTATCATATGGCATTTTCCAAACCGCCCCCCCCAAACGTGATCGGCCCCGAAAAGGGGCCGCACCGAAGCTTCATTCCCACCCTTGCCAACAATTGCATCCCAAAAGCCAGATAACTATCCGCGCTTCTTGACTGTTGAATCTCTTGACAAGTCAAATCCTATCTCCTCCCAGTCAGTGTTCCTTATCACCAAATTCCTGAAGGCATCCTTGGCAAGTCTTTCCAGCCAAGAAACTGAGAACCGGCGAAGTTCTGGTCGAGGTGAACACTCGCCAGCAAGCCACAAGCCTCCTTACCCAGAATCGCATGGCAGATCTGGACATCAGAGTCACACCCCACCGTAGCCTCAATAGCTCTCAGGGTGTGATTTCTGAGCCAGATCTGATAAATGAGACGGAAGCCGATCTGCTCGAAGGTCTGAAAGGCGAGGGCGTGACGGCAGTGAGGCGCATCACCATGCGGCGAGATGACAAGCAAATCATGACAAAGCATATAATCTTGACATTTGACCGTTCCACACTCCCTGAATCGATCAAAGCGGGTTTCATTCATTGTTCTGTCCGGCCTTACATCCCGAACCCGCGGCGCTGTTTCAAGTGCCAACGGTTCGGGCATGGCACCACCTCCTGTCGTGGAAAAACAACGTGTGCAAAATGTTCACCTCAAGATCATGATACAGATAACTGCAAGGCTCAACAATTAATGTGCAGCAACTGTCATGGACCTCATGCTGCGTACTCCCGCACGTGTGAAAGGTTCCAGATGGAAAAGAACGTAATCAACCTCAAAATCACTGAAAACATCACCTTCCCAGAGGCGCGGAAGAGGCTCGCCTCTTTCCCCCTGGGGAGGTACGCCGACGCAGCTCGCCGGGGGGCGGAGCGGCGTCTCGTTTCCACAGGGACCCAGTTCAGCGAGTCTGACCTGGTCCCTCCGCCGCCCCCCCCTGGGTTGCCTCTGGCAGCCCAACCCGCCACCACGCCGCTTGCTGAGGCAGCAGCGGTTGTGGTGCCAACCTCTTCTTTCGGGACCGGTGCCGCTCCCACATCTGTCTCCCCGTCCTCCACTGCGTTGGAGGGTACCGAGGTGATGGACACCACGGGCCCCGCACCGGTTCCCACCGCCACCGCACCGCCCGTGCCACCTCTGGCGCCCCGGACGCCCTCGGCGGTGGCGGCTCAAACGAAGGGCTCCCGAGGGGGGGCCAAGTCCAGGGGGCCCGGTCCGTCGGGCACCCCTCGGACATCCGACGACGATATGGATGTCGGGCCGTTCCTGCCTGCAACGCAGCGCAAGGAACGCGTCCCGACGCCAAAGCCTCCCGACAAGCCAAAAAAGGCGAGAGTCACAGCCCCGAAAGACGACACATAAACAAACACACACAATCCAGTAGCTCTCACACTAAATAATGGGAAGAGAAAACATAATTCAATGGAACTGTAGAGGCCTTCTTAAAAATCTTGACGATGTATACGAATACTGCATGCTAATCAGCCAAGTGTAATGTGTGTTCAGGAAACACATTTGAATTCCAAGCACACAAATTTCTTGAATAGTTACATGGTCTTCAGAAAGGACAGGGATGGCTGCACACACTCTTCTGGCGGTGTGGCCATAATTGCCCGGAAATCCTTAGCCTGCCACCCTGTCACTCTGAACACTATCCTTGAGGCTGTAGCAATACGCTTGATAATATTTAATAGGTTGATAACGGTATGCTCCATATACATTCCTCCTGATGTTTCACTTTTAAGCTCTGACTTCGAGGCGCTGGTTGACCAGCTGCCCGAACCATACATCCTGACAGGCGACCTTAATGCTCACAACACTCTTTGGGGCTCTTCTCGCACGGATGCCCGAGGTCGCCTTATAGAGAAATTCCTTACATCTTCAGGAGCATGCCTTTTCAACAATAAACAGCCTACATACCATAACATAGGACACAACACATACTCATGTCTTGACTTGGCGATTGGCTCCGCAGTTCTCTTTCCTCTCCTCGAGTGGGCTGTGGGCACTGACCCATACGGTAGTGACCACTTCCCCACCTCACTCACATACATAGGTAAAGGCCCATGCAGTCCATCTTCCCATAATAGGTTCAATGAAGCACGAGCTAACTGGAATACATTTACAGAGACATCCAAACTACACCACACATCCAAAGGATACCTACACGTCGAAGAAGCTACCCAACTCCTCACGGTGCACATCCTCGACGCCGCCGAAAGGTCTATTCCCCACGTCTCTGGTGCCCCGCGCAACCAGAGGAGGCCGTGGTGGAATGAGGACTGTAGGCGGGCGCGAGAGGCCCAGAACAAGGCGTGGGGTATCCTGCGCCGGTACCCCACGTCGGGAAACCTTTTATTGTTCAAAAGGGCTAAGGCGATTGGAAAACGTGTGCGCCGTGAGGCAAAACGAGAGAGTTGGCGCTCATTCGTAACATCCATAAACTCTTACACTGACTCTCGCAAAGTCTGGACACGAATACGCAAACTAAAAGGACAACAGACACACAGCCTGCCCCTGGTTAGTACACCAGGGGACAAACTGGAAGACCAGGCTAACACACTCGCACAACACTTCCAACACGTGTCCAGTTCAGCACACTACACTAGCACTTTCATTAAACAAAGAATTGGCTGAAAAGAAGTCTTTACTTATAATGATAAGTCAACCTCCTCTTATAACTCGGAGTTTTCACTTCACGAGCTGAGGACCGCTTTGAGCACTTGTAAACCCTCAGCTCCAGGCCCAAAAAACATCACATATACAATGATACAGCACCTACACTCAGACACTCTTCTAACACTCCTCCTCCTATATAACAAGATTTGGCTTTCGGGGCACATTCCTCGTTCTTGGAGGGAGGCCATAGTAGTGGCTTTTCTAAAAGAAGGGAAGGACTCTTCCTATCCTTCCAGTTACCGGCCCATTGCTTTGACAAGCTGCCTGTGCAAGCTCCTCGAGAAGATGATAAACCGTAGGCTCGTGTACTTCTTGAGTACAATGGTCTTCTCGAGAGCTGCCAGGCAGGCTTCCGGGCGGGGCGATGCACAAATGATCAACTGGTTTCTCTAGAGGCCTACATAAAGGATGCATTCATTCATAAGCAATACTGTATGACAGTATTTTTTGACATTGAAAAGGCATATGATACAGCATGGCGCTACGGCATTCTTAGAGACCTAAAAGCTTTTGGTATCTCGGGTAACATGCTGAACACTCTTTGCAGTTACATGTCTTCACGAACATTTCGTGTCAGGGTCGGTTCGGCACTTTCAAATGTTCACGTGCAGGAGAATGGCGTGCCTCAAGGTGGCGTATTGAGCTGCACCTTGTTTATAGCTAAGATGAACTCTCTCCGAAAGGCACTGCCGCCAACCATATCCTGCTTGATGTATGTAGATGACGTTCAAATATCTTTCAAATCATGTAACATATCCATTTGTGAACGTCAGGTCCAGCTTGGGGTAAATAAACTTTCTCGCTGGGCAGATGAAAATGGATTTAAACTTAATCCTTCTAAAAGTACCTGCGTTGTATTCTCAAAAAGGCGGGGCATCCTGCCCGATCCCGACGTAAAACTCTTTGGTGACTCGATTCCAGTAAAAAGAGAACACAAGTTTTTGGGTGTGGTGTTTGACGAGAAACTCTCATTCATACCCCACATAAAACGACTTAAACAAAAATGCCTAAAAACAATGAATATTCTAAAAGTCTTGTCTCACCAATCGTACGGTGCAGACAAACAACTCCTGCTTCGACTTTATGCCGCGTTGGTAGGGTCACAGGTTGGACTACGGAAGCGTTGTGTATGGTTCAGCCACAAAAACAGCACTTAAAATGCTCGACCCAGTGCTTCACTTAGGGCTTCGCCTGTCTTGTGGGGCGTTCCGTACCAGTCCTGTCCACAGTCTTTATGCAGAGTGCGACAAATGGTGCTTAGCGTACCAGCGAACTTATGTTGACCTCCTATATGCCTCCAAAATCTCATCAATGAATAACCATCCCTTTAAACCGGTTTTAATGATACGTCCACAACTAAACTCTTTTTAAACCGCCCATCCATTGCTGTTCCTTTCTCGCAGAGAGTGAGGGACGAGGTGACTATTCATAAGGTCTCCTTCTTAGACACATTCAAATCATCTCACACTGATCTTGTAGCACCATGGCATCTTCGTCCTGTAGCATGTGACTTGTCTTTCGTACAATACAATAAGAACAGGACACCAAGAAGTGGGATTTTGCAGCATTTCATGCATCTGCAGAATAAATACAGGGCTGCAGAGTTTTTCAGTGATGCATCTAAAACGTTCACTGCAGTGTCGTGTGCTGCGCATGGTCCCAATTTTGAAGCATGTAGAACAATGAATGTCAATACAAGTATTTTTACGGCAGAGGCATATGGCATATTTCTGGTTGTAAGTCACATAGTTGAACATCATATTCCTACATCCGTCATTTATACAGATTCGTTGAGCGTCGTCCGTGCATTATCATCCGGAAAGTCATCAAAAAACCATGTCATTAATCTTGTCTTCAAAACGATTATGGTAGCTTATTCTTCAAACCTTGGGGTGACTGTGTGTTGGGTGCCAGGCCACTCTGGCATTGGCGGTATGAAGTGGCGGATGAAATGGCCGCCAATGCTGCACTCCCGAAACACAGTCGACATGGCAACACTACCTTACACAGACCTCAAGCCACACATTAGGACAAACAACTCCGTAAAACTTGGCAAGCAGACTGGAGCGAACAGACAGACAACAAACTACACGTAATAAAACCACACTTGGGACAATACACTACTGACTCACACAACAGGCACATTGAAGTTACCTTAGCTAGGTTACGGATAGGCCATACGCATGTAACGCACTCGCACCTGCTAACGGGATCTCCAAGACCCTGTGTAGCAGGTGTGGGGAGGGCCTATCCGTAGTCCACATACTCATACAATGCAAGGCACTTGACACAACACGACACAAACACTTCAGAGAACTCTACAGACAACATATTCCCCTACACCCATCGCTGTTTCTAGGTGACGATGCCATGGTTTCTGTGAAACGCGTTATTAAATATTTGTCAGATGTTAAGTTTTTAAACCTCATTTCCTATCATGCGTAATCACATCTGGCCCTATACACCAGCCATCACAATTATCTTTATTGATCTTACTATGTCCAGTTTACACATTTTATACCTACCTTTTTTGGTAATCACTTGTTTTCATTAAATAACTTCTCTGGCGGAGAGGAAATCTCACCCGAGGAATATCGCAACGACGAAGGCTGGACGCTCGCCGGGGAACGCATGTCGAGGCTACGTCGACGATCTCCGAACAACGACGAAACACCTGACCAAGGGCTACGCAAAGTGAGTACTTCAACAAGGCAAGGGAAGAATTTTCGCACCACTGTCATCAAAGCTGCCCGCATGCCAATTATGCCGCGCGAGGAATGCAAGGTTGTCGTGAGACCCAGAGGAGGACTGGACATCATCAAAGCAGGCACTACAAACGTGGCGGATGCAATACTGCGTGCGGCCGGCATTTCCAACGAGGAAAGTGCGGGGGATACCATCTGTCCCAATGTTCAACAGAATATCCTGGTTGTTAGTACTCCAAGCGAAGCAAATGCTGCAAAATACGCCCGAATTCAAGCAATTCGTGTGCACGATAACGTTCACGAAGTCGGTGCCTACCGCACGGCTCCTTACGACACCGTCAAGGGCGTCATACGGGAGTCCCCCTGTCGGACAGCGCCTTAGTCATCGACCGCAACATTGTGAAACAACAGGAACCCTCTCGCAGTGGGCACCAAGAGAATTGGCGAGACCACCACCGTTCATCGTCGCGTTCCAAGGCCTCAAGGTTCCCAACTTTGTTACGCTACGGCGTCACCCTGATTCCTTGCCATCTCTACAGGAAGCAAATCGACATATGCAACAGTGTGGCAAGGTTGGTCATCGGAAAGACGTCTAGCCCGACGCCTACAGCTCAGACCTGTTTAGCATGCGGGGAAACCAACCCCAAAAAAGAACACACATGCACGCCCAAGTGCAAGTTATGTACTGGCGCACACCCAACAGGGGACCGCGCCTGTAAGGCCAAGTACAAGACCCCCTACATCGTTCGACGAAGACAATGGACCCGTCGACAAGCCGAGCAGCAGCTGTCGAACGCAGACTTTCCACCACTCGGTCAAGTTCAGGTGCAACGTACCCCAAGATCCCATTCCCGGAACCGTTCGCTGTCGAAAACAAGGGACGCCAGCAGGTGCAGCAAGAACAACAGGAGCCCTAGTAGAGACATTAAAAGCACAAGCAGAAAGCGCTCGCCGTCACATGAGCGTGTTAGCTGGGCTGACGCGATGAAAGAAAACAAGGAAAACAAGACTTCGGCACACGTAAGCGTGCCTAGGAACGACGAGGCCATGGAATCTTTACGGAGGGAGAACATTGCACTTAAAGTGTCCCTGAACAACCTCGAGAAAGAAAATACAGAACTCAAGACATCCATTGAAAATCTCACGAAAGAAATGGCCAATATCCGGGCATTGCTCACAACCCAACCGTCCCAGTTATCATCTGATTCGGCGCAGATGAATAACGAACCAATGGACACTGCCAAGGCGCAAGGCGAGAGCGACAGGCCCGTAAAGGAACCAGCCATTAAGAAGAGAGCTGTTGAATCCCACTCATCCAGGGATAAGAAAAACAAGCATGTCGACGAACTTGAAGCAAGGATGGACCACATAGAGGCACGGTGGGAAGCTCGATTCAACAAGCTGGAGGAGCTCATGGGCTCATGCATCCCGGCGCTTCAGCAGATCGAGTTAACCTTACGGCCAATTGTAAGTCACCCAACGTTTGCACCGCTCTTCGCGCAGCATCCTTACAATCAAGGCAACCAGCAGCTTCTCAACCTTAATCAAACATGGCCACCAACGCACCAGCAACAACCGCAGGTTTAACGATCTGGCAGTGGAACTGCCGCGGCTTCAAGAACAAGAAGGCGGTCCTCCAGCAACATATCTCATACACCACAAAGAAGCCAGATGTACTGTTACTTCAAGAAACACTCACCGACGCCCCGTCCCTTCCGGGCTATAGGGTGCACAAGGGCCCCGCCGATGGCAGGGGCTTATGCACACTGGTCAGAAAGGGGCTCACCCTCGTGGAACATGAATTACAGCAAGGGCAAGCAAAAATTGAGCACACGCTCACCCAGATCATACCTGGCAAGAGGAAGAAGGGAACCCTATACCTTCTAAACGTATACAGCAACCCATCACAAAGGAAGCAAAAGTTCAAGACGCTGCTACTCAGGGCTAGCACTGCAGCGGGTCGAAACACACTCGTAGTGTGCGGCGACTTCAATGCGATGCACCCTGCTTGGGGTTACAAGAAACAGACAGCTAAGGGAAAAGACCTACACCAAGACACCACGGACCTCGGCTACACGCTCATTACGGACCCGACAAATCCAACCAGGATCGGAAACTCGGTTTCCAGGGATACCACACCTGATCTCACGTTCGTGAAGAACGATAATAAAGGAGTAATTACCTGGGCCAACACGGGAGTCGACCTTGGAAGTGACCATACTATAATTGAAATCAACATCCCGGAATACAACGACACCAGCATCAGGACGCACAAACTGGTCGACTGGAACGCCTTCAGAGACCGTAGGCCCAAAGAACACTGTGAAATCGAGGACATAGAAGCCTGGGCCAGGGAGCTTACCGAGGATGTACGAAAAGCGACAGAAACCATTGAGACGGATGCAGACATTGAACAAATGGACAGCAGACTAGCACACCTCATCGAGGCTAAACGGTCCTTGCTGGACCGCTGGAAGAAACAACGGCTCAATAGGCGCCTCAGAAAGAAGGTGGCTGAGCTCAACAGGGCGATCCAAGGACACTGCCGCGCCCTCTGCGTTCAGCAGTGGAATGAGATCTGCAACGCGGCGGATGGACAGTTACATTGCGGAAGGACCTGGAACCTCTTACGCCATCTCTTGGATGAAACTAAATCAAAGTCCCATCAACGTGATAGGTTAACCAAGCTTATGCACCGCGCCATACAGAAACACGGTGAAGAGGAGGTACTTAAGAAAATCAATGACAAATACTTACCGCCTACCCCAATTGTGCAACATGGTCCATACCAAGGGCTACCAAACAAAAGACTCGATCGGGAAATCGATGTAGAAGAGGTTCGAGTAGCACTACACGACTTAAACAGCAAATCTGCAGCAGGCCCGGACCTAGTAACAAATAAGAGTCTCAGGAACCTAGACGACCACTCAATTGAAAACCTAACAAAATTCTACAACAAGTGTTGGAAAACAGGATCACTGCCGCGGCAATGGAAAACAGCCAAGACCATTCTCATCCCTAAGCCAGGTAAACCGCCGGACACCGACAATCTGAGGCCCATATCTCTTACGTCGTGTGTAGGCAAGGTGCTGGAGCATGTCCTCTTGAATCGATGGCAGGATTACCTGGAGAGCGAGGATCTATACCCAACCACGGTTATCGGCTTCCGAAAGAGATTAAGTACCCAGGATGCGATGATTCAGTTGAAGCACGAAATCCTTGACGACTCCGGTGCCTCAAGAGATAATAAGGCAATCCTAGGGCTTGATCTCCAGAGTGCTTTCGATAACGTCAAGCACTCTGCGATATTGTCGCAAGTTTCTAAGCTCAACATGGGTGAACGCAGTTATAACTACATCCAGGACTTCCTAACGGGTAGAACCGCTCAGCTAAGGGCAGGCCATTTACAACTCGACGATAAGAAGCTCGGCAGCACTGGCACTCCGCAAGGGTCCGTGATATCGCCGTTACTATTCAATCTAGTAATGATAGGAGTAGCCAACAGACTCGCCACAGTGGGGATCCGGCACACTATCTATGCCGATGATATTACACTGTGGGTAGACAGGGGTAGCGACGGTCACATTGAGACCAAACTACAAGAAGCAGTCGACGCCATTGAAGAACATCTGGATGGTTCAGGACTTGTTTGCTCACCAAGCAAATCAGAACTCCTAGTTATACCACCACGGAGGGGTCGCACTACGGACAGGCAACAAGGCACGATCAGGATAACTACGCGGTCTGGTCAAATTGTTCCCGAAGTCAGCAAGATCAGAGTACTCGGAATGATCATCGAACGGCACAGAAGAAACGGCGAGACTATCGCACGCATCACAGCCAAGACCGCGGACGCAATGAGGCTCATCCGACGAGTTACATCACGGAAGGCTGGCATGAAGGAGGACAGTTTGATCAGGCTAGTTCACTCCTTTGTGATCAGCCACATCACGTATGTCGCGGCATACCACAACTGGTTACAACACGAGCGTAATAAGATCAACGCCATCATTAGGAGGGCCTATAAGTCCGCGCTAGGCCTGTTTGAATCCACAAGCACGCCGCTCTTCCTCAAGTTAGGAGTGCATAATACGCTCGAGGAGATAGCGGAAGCACAACGTACGGCCCAGCTCGAGCGTTTATCTACAACGAGGACTGGAAGAAAGATCCTAGAGGACCTAGGATACATACGCCACAGCGGTGGTGACAACAAACTCACCATCCCGGATGAGATACGTCGCCGGATCAGGGTAGATCTTCTACCAAAAAACATGCACCCTGACTACAACAAGGGCAGAAGGGCGGCAAGGGCTAAAGCCCTCGTCGACTTACACGCCCAGGATAGGCACGCTCGCTATGTAGATGCGGCGGAATATCCACACGAAGCCTTCGCTGCCGTTGTCATAAAGGCCACCACGGGAGACACTGTGACGGCGGCAAGCGTCAAGTGCACCGATGCAGAACGCGCAGAGGAGGTGGCCATCGCCCTGGCCATTACCGACGCAGGCTGCCAGTCGGTGATCAGCGACTCACGAACTGCAGTTCGGAACTACGCCAAGGGACGCATCTGCAAAGAAGCTTTGCAGGTGCTACGCAATGCATGTCTAGAAGGCGCAAGAACTGTTCGAGTGAAGTGGATCCCGGCGCATGCGGGCAAGGACGTGTCGAGTAAGAACTCAAACCACAACGAGACGGCACACGCGGAGGCGCGAGCACTCACCAACCGCGCCCCCGCAACTGACCGTCCAACGTGGTTCGGTGCTAAGGACCGAATGACAGACTATAGCGAAATAACCAAAGCCTACCGCCTGGCTCGGAGGACCTTCCCACCTCCGGACCCGGGGTTGAGCCGGGCGGAGGCAGTGCTACTAAGACAGCTTCAAACCGGGTCCCTACCCACCCCGGCTCTGATGCACCGAATGTATCCGGAAGCATACCCTACTGCCATGTGCCAGCTCTGCTGCAGGGAGACTGCAGACCAGAAACACATCTTATGGAACTGTGTCACGAGCCCAATGGAAGCGAGGTCAAGAACCATCCCGCCACGGCTTGCAGAAGCCGCAAGGAGCTACACCTACGAAAATCAACACTGGGCCGTCCAGCAGGTCCTGCGGGCGCTCGCCAGGCATGAGACTCGCAAGTCGGCAACGACGAGCTCACGTCTCGGATGAGTAGCCACCAGGACGACGCCGAGGCCCGCGTCGCGGCGCGTAAAAACGTCGTTCTGCCGGCCTAAATAAAGTTTAATCAATCCAATCAATCCAATCTCTGGCGCTCTTTGCCCTCGTCGGCCTTGCGCCATTAAACAACAACCATCATCATCATCATCATCAGTTTATAATCTCTGTACGTTTGTGTGGGGTTTGTGGGCCCAAGAAAATCGCAACAAGTTGCGTATATTAAGCCATCACTTCATTGCGGAAAAGTAGCAAGGTTGTCGGATGTCTCTTCTCAGTTTTTTTTTATTATTTAGTGAATTCAGTCAAAATTTCGACAATATTACGCTAAGGAGGCAATCCTTCGAATGAACCAAACATTGTCTCCATGGGCTTTAAAATTTGAAATGTTATACCACTCAGCAGCTGAAGGTCGTAGGCTCACTTTCATGCTACGCAGTATCCAAAAAGAGTGCGCGCAATCCTTAAACAAAGGATCTAGAAAACTTCTGCCAAGTTTGGGAGCTCACCAGGAGTGTCGTTATCCAGCTGGCTAGATCTGTGCTTTCGTAAACGCTGCAATATCCGCTGATTTGAACACGCCCCGAAACCCAAACAAGATTGAAGGTTCGTAAAAATTGTGTGAACATCTGAAAAGACAAAATCCATGCCATACTTTTTCACGCAATCGATGCCCGTAGAACCGGGAATACGGCTGCTTCACATGCAAATACTCCTCGCTGCACAAACCTAAGTGTCCCTTTATTCGAAGCCAAATCGATTCGTTAAACTTCAAGTGGCGCCGAAACTTTGTTTCGCCTTCTTTGGCGAGGTATTAGAATACAAGATATTGGGCGTCAGTTAAAACCAACCAGACTTTGTTGTAAGCAACTGATTAGATCTCGAGTCGCGGGAAATTTCGAAATACATTGTCCCAGCAACTACGTCAAATATTATGCGGGGACAAAAAATTAAAAAAACACATTTTTGTCACCTGCTTGCACCAATTCCAGTTCAATCATTGCCTCTCTCATGGCCAAATAAAGTTGGCATAGCGGTGAAATTTGTTACGAGCCATTTTCTTTTTCAGTTGAAAACCTGCCTGATTAGAAAAGATTCATTAACCAAATAATAGGTAAGAGTGCATTCATGTCTGTGTTTTTTAGCCTAAACGATACGATGCTAAGTGGAGAAATCTCCAAACTTCTGTATGCCGTGATCAATGCCTTGCACTGGTATTTTACGCCTAATCCTTCAAAATAGATGGACAGAAACAAACACCGAATGGTTGGTCAGACAGCTTTTATTACTCGGTGTTATTTTCACTTTTCTTGCCAAGAAACATTTTACAGGTACTGTCGGCTGTTGTCTTCAGTGTTTTTGTTTGAATCTGTTGCGATGAGAATGCTGTCAGCAGCCCCTCTGCCACTTCACTCATACGAATGAACTCTAAAATACGTTGCTCGTCTAATAACAGTAAACAACCATCAATATCCTTCTCCTTATTTCGCGATTGGCGAATAAACCCAATCCATGTGAAGAAACCAGTAAAGAGTGCACTTTGGTATTGGTACCATTGGTGCACTTTGGTATTGGTACCATTGGTGCACTTTGGTATTGGTACCAAAATAAATATTGGTACCACTGGTACTATTGGTACCAATATTTTATTTTTTCCCATTTTATTGCAGCCCGCATGCACCTTTTTGGCAATATCTGAAGATCTTGTTAGTAAGGCAAGAAGTGGTGCCCAGATTTACCGTAATAACCGGAATCCCCACCCTCTCTCCAGTTGTCACCCAACCAGAACCTTTAGCAAAAATAATTATAAGATCCCACCCACGCAGCCATCGCCATTCTTTGGAAAACGTCTGGCGCGCGGGCCTTGCAAATCATGAAATGTTTTTGCGACTCCGTACTACGAGAATGTCGATATTACCATAAATAATAAACAAACAGAAAATAAAGAAACTGTTCCGTGCGCACATCCTACTGAATTTGTGCGGCTCGTTGGCAAATGACAGAAGTGGAATCGACCAGGAACGCGACAATGTAGGCAAGTATCTCTTTCTCAGCAACCTTTTAACCATTTTTCTGTTTGCTATTCCCCACAGTACCCAACCCGCGTGTTTAGTCATTATGAGGTTGGAGTGGTATAGGTGGGAAATACCTACGGATAACATGGTAAACACTTTACCCTTAACGAGCGCGTGTGTCCGCGTGCTCAAAAGAACGCCTTCCTGTTACCTTCGTCCAATTAAAAAAAAACAAGATGAACAACTCACCGCGGGTATATAAGGCTCCCATTCAATATATCCGAAGTTATCATCGGCTACTCTTGAAAGAGTTGAACTAGGTTATATGAAGAAATGGGTACATTAGAGCGCTTTTATTGTCCTAGCATCTGTCTCAGTACGTTTTCTTTTAAGCTAAATAAATACATTAACAGACTTGCCGTCTTAACAGAACAATCGCGTTTTTTTGTGTTATTTTTTTAGTAATTTGTGCTCAACCACGCGCAGCAGTTGACACGGGAAGTAGCTGAGGCGTTTGAGATATCCCGTAGAGGGGATGATCGTGTCAGTCAGGCAATTGTTGCTTTACACGAAAGAGAAATTGCGTATCATGTTAGCCATTGAGTTGTAAACCACGTGAAATATGATGATGTAGGTGTTTGGTTTTGTTGTGTTTTTCTTTATTTTGTATGATTTCTTGTCGTTCCCATATGTTTATAGGAGCCGCATGCATGGTCTGGTGACTGGGAGAATACATGTTCTTAGTCTTTTCTGAATAAACTTTAATTATGAGTACGCGCTCCTTCTGCGCTTCCTTTGTTGGTGTCGCGTTTTTTTCAGTGTTCGGCTTTTGAAGGTTTCAAAATGCCATTTCATGAAATAGCCCAGCTAGCCATTCTGATGCAGCATATTTGTATAGTAACACCAGCGAAAATATTTTTCCAATGAGAATCTTGTGCATAACTTATCGTAACTGTTTTCATGCGTGAGTTTGAGAACATTTTGCTTTGCATGCTAAATGAGGTATAACACGTGCATGTTTTACCTTAGGGATGGCTCAAATTAATGCTAGCACCTTATATTTAACATTTTGAAGAGTCGCCTGGCAAGAATTGTGCGTGCGCATAAAAACCACAGAAGTAAACCCAATGACCTATCAACATACCGAATGCTAGCAAAGTGCTTTTCTGAAAGCTGCACTCTAGGATATTGCGGGCTTTATTCTGGCCGCTTCGTGATGACGAACAAACGGAAGGCAATCAGCCCTTAAATATATGATAAAAAGAAAATATTGGAAACTAATCGATCTTCCTGGTCGCATGTTTGTCGCGAGGCCATACCTTTGTCTGCCTTACTAAAACTCTCCTGAGGGAATAATAAATAAGCACTGAATGCGCAGAGATCACGCGATTAGGTGCACTTACAACGTCGATGGTACAACGAAATGTCTACCGGCAATAAATTTGCGTCAGTAGTGAATCTTTGTAATCCTGGTAAAGTTAAAACTATCAAACCATGCTCTGGTAGCATCTGTCTCACGTGTTCGAAAAGAAAAGTAATTGGCGAATGTTCTTTTACCAAGACAGTCGACCCCATTTTCTGCAGTGCATGTCCTCGAGGTCGTATGAAACATACCGTTTTATATAATGTGGTAACCACAAGGGATTTTAAAGAAGTACTGAAAAGAAATTTACGTGTTACGTTTTTTCACTGGTTGGTGCCTACTAGTCCGCTAATCATAGAATAGCACATTATATGGTATATCGCAGCGTAAATAATTATTTACAGGCTTGTGTATTTGAATCACTTTCGGTTTCCACAAAACGAACGCAAAGGTGGCCGCAATGAGAGGAAGGCGCTCGTGATGTCACCATTCTTTTAGCGCCACTACAGGTCAGGAAGCGCACCCACGCATCCATACCGGCCGTAGTCTTCACCATGTCCACGCGCCCGGTCATCTTTACGTCAGTCCTAAAACCGGGATGTGAAGCAGACACCGGAACAGCACGCTCCAACGTCCGCTAGCAGAATGGCCATGTCATGCCTTTATTTCCCGCACTTATTTCCCTTGATAAATTTTGTTCCTTGCAATAAAGTGTTTTCTTATCAACATGTCTACGCTACTTAATTTTCCCATTTAGATCGCTCTGCCGCACGGTCCGGGTAAATTTAAAAAGTGATCTTAGTGGACCGATGGCGTCCTGCCAAAATCTAAGGCATTTTCTATAGACCCGTTGATCGACTGAAAAGCTCGATCACGAAAAGTTGATCACTGGACACACTGCGCGAGCGTGAAACCGTGCTTCCTTTGGGTAGAAAAGGTTGCCTGAAAATCGCCATAACAGGATGATTCTACATAAGAGAATACAAGCACCGATCATGAAGGAGTACAAGAGTACAACTCACTCTCATACACCACCTATTGGTATGCATTTATATTGTCGGTGGCTCGTTTAGTTAGTGCGCGAAACGTATTCGGATGAGTTCGTTCTTAGTTTGCGATTTGGATCTTTGTAGGTTTGACGATTGATGGGACGTACTTTCAGCTAAAGTTGGACCCCCTTTTCGCTGTCGCCATCCCCCCAACTATTTTCGGGAATGACGAGAAAGAGAGAGAGAGTAAGCATTACTCAATTTTCCAGTTGCGTTGCTTAGTCTTCGGTCATGAGCCCTTGGGCTCTGGCAGCGTCCTCAGCGAGCTGGACGGCCCAGAGTTGATCTTCCGGACTGGAGCTGAGCAGCACGGTCTCCCACTGCTCACTGTTTAGTGATTTTCGGCCATTTCTGATCGCTTGCGGACACTGCCATAACATGTGTGCCAGGTCCGCTCGTTCATGACATCTATGACACTGGGAGGAATAGCACCCTGGGTAGCAATAGCTATTCACAAGTGGGTTTGGAAACGAGTGGGTCTGTAGCTGTCACCAGACCACCTAATTCCGCTTACTGAGCGATGGGTGCGCGGGTAGAAAGCGGACCCAGCCTAAAGAATAATGACCGATGATATCACCATTCGACAATAGCCTGTCCCTGTTAAGCTCCGGTTCAGCAGTGGTTCGGTTAAGCTCTGGTTAAGCAGTGCTCCGGTTAAGCACTGCACCTGTTACGCAGTGGTCTCGGGTTCGAATCCTCGACCAGGACGAATTTTTCTTCAACTTCGAAGTTTCCGAGAAAGCTGTAGAGCTTTCTTTTGGAACCGTATGGCTGCATGTAGGTGGATGTTAAACTTTCCTTTACAGCCTGTCCCTGCCTGACCTGGGGACGAGTTCCGCATCAGAAGTGCCTTCCGCTCGGCGGTAAAGTCTCTAACGACTTCGTTCGCAGACTCGTTCCCTGCTAGGCCGGAACGAATTAAGTTGACCTTGCCCGGTCCAGGTTTTAGAGGTGGAGACCAGCAATGACGATTGCGGACGCCTCCCTTGATATGTGTCCTCGTGAGAAATTTATAATTGCTGATTTGGAGTTGCTGATGACTGTCTTGATTTTTGTGGAGGCAACTATGGTCAGAGTAGTGGCTGCCTCTTCTCTAACCACCGAGTCTCTCGGGCGGATAGAGCAGGAGGCGATGCTGTTACCTTGATTGTTGACCACCGCTATGCCCATTGCCTCACGACTAGCGTAATCAGCCGTGTTCGCGTAGACAACGTTCTAGACTTCCGCAAAGCGTCTTTGCACAGCACGGGCTCTGGCCTCTCGTCCCTTCTTGTTATTTGTGGGATGCATGTTACGCGGGAGCGGAGAGACCTGAATATTTTTCTTTATTGATGACGTCATCTCGAAACTAGTAGGCGTGCTGTGGGGGTGAGCTATACCCAGCAAGTTCAGTATGTGGCCCACCGTTGGGCCGTAGGTTCAGCCTGGATGAGTTCGTCCAGACTATTTGTCGGGCTTAGGGCCTGAAGTCGCTCGGTGGATGTGTTTAGTGGGAGATTGATGGCCCGCTTGCAGGCTCTGCGGAGGAAAGAGTCTATTTTAGTTGCCTCCGCCTACGGTAGCCCGAGGTACTGAGTGGCGCACGTCACCCGACTTACTACAAAGGCTATACGAAGCGTAGGAGGTTAGTTTCTTTCAATCCGTGGTTCCGACAAGCTATCCTTGACAGTAGCCTGGTTTTTGGTGCACAACTTTTTCGAGCGCTAGCAAGGATTCGGAATTACGTCCATTTGCTTTTATTCAAAAGTCCAAGAACGCGAATACTCGAGACGATGGGAATGCAGTGCGAACGGGGGGCAAAACGTTGGGCTGAAGGGCGAGTGGAAGTAGATTTCCTCCCTCTACTGGTGGGACGGTAGATAAGAAGCTCTGATTTTTGGGGTGGGCAGCTCAGTCCCCAGGGGCAACGTATTTTTCGACTCTGTTTATGGCTAGCTGGAGAGTGTCCACAATGTGACCCTCACTACCGCCGCACACGTACAGTGCTACATCGTCGGCGTAAAGACTATGCTGGAGCTCTTCTATGCTATTGAGACGACAGAGACCGATCATGGCCACGTTGAAAAGGAAGGGGGAATGAACCGGGCCCTGGGGGGTTCCTCTACTGCGTAGGTGATTTTTGTCTGATTTAAGTCCGCCAATCATTACACTTGCGTTCGATCGGTGAGGAAGTTGCGAATGTAGTTGCGCACCCTTTTTCCGACCCACAGGCTGTTGAGATTCTCTGGGAGTGTCGAATGTTTTTCGTTATCGAAGGCTTTAACGAGGTCGATCCCGAGGACGGCACGGGTATCTGTTGACGAGGAGCACGCTCCGTCAATAACGTCGTGTTTCGTTCGAGGCATCACATCCTCTGTCGAGAGTATGGCGCGGAAGCCAATCATGGTGTCTGTGGTCTGTGTATAAAGCTTTTTTTCCATGTAGGCGTTGATCCTGTTTAAGATGACGTGACCCATGACTTTTCCTGCACACAAGCTGACAGAAATTAAACGAAGGTTTTCAATTTGAAGCTTTCTTCCAGGTTTAGGGATAGTGGTAATGTTGGCCGTTTTTCATTCAGCGGGGATGTGGCCCGTGACCCAACACGCATAAAAGTAGCGCCTAAACATAGTGGTAATTTTTTTGTTTGGTTGTTTAATCAACGTTGCGAGCTAGCTAACCTAATAAAATTTTCGGCTGCACAGCTCAAAATATACCAGAACGAATTATCTTGAAACAAGAAATGTCCAATGGTGTAAGACTATGCTCGAAAAAACAAACATCGCCAATTTACAATAATAAAGCTGATTATGAAGCAAAGTGTTATGTTTTTGAACCCTCGAACTTTGTTCTAAAGGTGTGAAGATCAGCCGGAGACATAAATTTCAACGTGCTCTAACAGCTATGCCGAACTGATTCTTCATCTGGACCTGCTCTAGAACGTCGTGTTGCACCATGCTTAAATGTTAGTAATTCAAAATGCATGAGTGAAGATGTAGACTTGGTGCGGACTGTTTCAAGAACAACAACTGAAAAAATCATAATCTTGTTTTCACTAGCCGTTCCTGAATATTACTTTGCAGTGCGTGTTGGTGGGGTCGCCATTATGATATAAATATTCGACTTGATGCAGGCAATTAGTCTTGTAGGGGACAGTGAAGTAGTAAGCATCCAAGTCGGCTCACGGGATCTTTTAATGACGGGAGCCAGCACAAAAGTACGGTGGTCGGAATGTATAAAACACGGCTACCCCCCAGGTAGTTCTGGAATTTTTGTGCTGCCCATTCGAGGGCGGTGCACTCGTGTTATGAAGTTGAATAGTTGCGCTCAGATGCCAGCGAATGACGCCTGTCATATGCAAATACTTAGTAACTACCAGCATGTCAATGTGCTAGCGCACACCCATTGCCCTAGCGAATTATGACCGTGCAAAGTTCCCTGGGAGCTGTAAAATCAAGTTGTCGTAGGACAGGAGTAGAAGCCATTCGTTATAGTGTGTGAAACACTTCAATTTGTTCCTGTCCCCACAAGAACGCGGCGTTTTTTTTTCAGAAAGGGTGAGTGAGTGGACAGGCGATTGTCGATAATTCAGTATGACGTGGTGGCAGCTGGAACTCGAGCAGCTAAGCTACGACGTCTTTGGTGAAAGACACTGAGGGATTTCCTCGAATCCACGGGCTTTATCCGGATCGGGGCACGAGCTGTTAGTACCAGCGAGGGGGTTTCACGTCAATCCATCAAGTGGGCAGCATACAAAGAAAAACGTTTAATTGACGAGGACGATGTTTCTGAGCACACGTAAAGTAACGGTAAACATCCAAAAAATGTTCTCTTGGTTCGAGCTCTCCTAAACGTCGAGCTCTCCTAAAGCTCACCTCACGTTACAGAAGATGTCTTCTTGTTTGGTGTAGGAATCAATGGAACTGTCGCGTCTCGTAGAGGCTTGAAGAAAGTGGGCCTAGCCGTCGCCGCGAAAAGCCAAGGGAGCATAGCCCTATTTGCGATGTAGAACTAGCGTCGGAGCGTAGCCCGAGCGTCGCCGTCTGTAGCACAACTTGTTCTGGTGACCGGAGAGGCCAACGGTGCGTTGCGGCGGGCTCTCCCTCTAGGATCGTAGCCTGGAACTCTTGTCAGAAAGCCTGAGGCGTCACCAGGCCCCGTTATTGGTGGGGGTTGTTCCAGGAGCGTAGTCTGGTCTCCCTCGTCTTCCTTCTCCTTCTCCAAACGCTTGCCTCTTTTTTTCTTGTTCTCCTATTCCCGTTCATTTAAATGTTTGCACGCGTCATAGTTTTCCTTTGTCACATATTCCTTCTGGGAGGTTGCTCATGACAGATGGCCAATAACAGCATTTAGTGAGGTCTCACCGGCATTTGTAGGAACTCAGCTGAATTCCCACGCTGTGGAAAATATGAATGAAAGCTTGAAGACGCCTACGATGGCTTTAAAACGTCGAGTAAAGTAAAAGGCAAGCACGTTTTCTAACTACCAAAAACAAGTGCGTCACTTGAAGTTGTGTAACAAAAGACATCACCATTCCCTCGAATGTAGCTTGCGCGTTGCACAGCGGGCATAACTTTCGACTGGTATCAGCCATCGGTTGGCGCAAAGAAGACTTTCTCCAGTTCAAGGTCATCGACAGAAATTTAATAATTACCGGTTCACTGGTCGATTTATAAAAATTATTCGTTTGCCGGCCGCGGCGGCCGCTTTTCTGATGGAGGCGAAAAGCAAAAACGCCCGTGTGTACGAGATTTCGGCGCACGATAAAAATCCCCAGGTGGTCAAAATTAATCCGGAGCCCTCCACTACGGCGCGCCTCATCGCCTGCGTTGCGTCGGCGCCTTAAACCCCCACAATCAATCAAAAAATTATTTTAAGCCGGGTAAGGAATCTTGAACGTCATAAATCACAGGGAAAGAGTTAACGCCTGTTCCTTATCTTTGTTCAAGTGTCGATAGTCCACGCGGAAGCCCCATGATCCATTCTTTTACTTGAATAGGTTGACGAAGGACGCGAATCGAGTAAAAAAGCGCTGTGTAACGTCGTTGAGAACCAATTTACTGATTTTTAATGAAGCCACGAACAGCCATGGGAGCAGGATAAAGACTTTGACGTCAAAGTGTGCGGTCAATATATTCAAGATTGTGAAGGCATTGCCATTTGACATTTTCTTGCGCTCAGTACTACAGTGAAAATTATACCTAAATAGGCCGTTCGAACGCCCCGAAGGACCAGCGATTTAGCAATGCGCCTACGGAAATTTGCTGTGCATCGTCACGCCGTACGTAGCGAGAGCAACAATGGCCGCATTCTCGCGGTTTCACTGTGGCCGGTTTCCGCGCCGGGTGCTGAGCGCTTGCCTAGCAACCGCCACCGCTGACAGCAGCGCTCCCCGCGCCATCTGGCACGACGTCAGAGAAGGAGGCGGAGAAAGAGCAATCAAACAACAAAGGAGCAGCCAGCGCTGCATCATACATATAGAAGGGGCGGCTCGGTGGATTCGTCGTAGGACATGGTAAGTGAGTCGGAGAGACTTCGTCGTCGTAACGTAACCCAGAGGAGGCAGCGAGCCTAGGAGACGAAGGAAGAACGAGCCGCAAGCATTGGTATGCGTTGAAAATACGAAGCGGCCGGGCGAGTGCATTCAGATGAGGATGGTTTGTCGTCTATGTCGGCTTCTCGTTGTAGGGCCGTGGATCAACCACGGCATGAAACCGGGATTAGGCAACGAGCAGCGCCGACAGAAGTAGAACGTGCTTGGCGTATTGAATTGTAACTTAGCGAGAGGTGACAACGAAACCTAAACACTGAGATGTACGAAAATAAACGATTAAGATGTAACCGTACAAAGAACCAAGCTAAACATCAAGATTAACCGTTCCTCTCGTTACGCATACTAGGGGTAACTGAGTTAAGCCATAGCCAATCTTTCAGCAGAGTGTTTTTTTATGTTATAAAAATTCTGTGGATATTTAGCACTACAAAAGTGTAAGCGAAGTGTTTCTCGTGACAAAAAATAAATAAAAACTTCCCTGTGAACTACGCTTATATTAATGAAGAATGGCTGCAGCCAAGCAGCGACATAATGCCATTGGGTAACGCTGCCCTGTAGTCACCTTTGATTGCTAAACTTTTAAGCATATGTCGTGTAAATGCGTGCACAATAAACAATTCAGGGGTATGTTCTTGTGTTTATTCTTGTATAACGACACAAAGAACACTCTAAAATCCCGGAATAATTTTGCAATGGACACAACGGACTTCAAGAAATGCTTTGTTTAAATTAAAAACTACAGGTCCATTAGGACGTCACTGCAAAATTTATAATGCTTTTGTTTGTAATGCAATTTTTCTGCAGCGCAGCTAAAACACTTCTCCTACACGTAAGAATTGCTTTTTGATACTTTTTTACAATTGTTAGCGTGTCTGTGTTGTTTGCAACAATATGCTTTTCATAGATTCAAAGGATATGTGACAAGATGCTTAGAAGAGGTGGGTTAGTATGATGGGGTTATAATTTTTCGTCAGAGTACTCGATGCAGTGAGTACTAAACATGTTAACAATTTGTAGCTTATTTTTCAGACACAACGGACGCCGCAGCAAGTTTTAAGCATTGTTAAAGGCATTGGGAGAACTAATGGCGAGAGCGGGGTGACCCTATTAGCATTGTTTAGATCAACATGTTTTTAACAATACGAAACTTCGAAAGTGCTCTTTTTCTAGATGCGTCCTCCGCGCCGGTCAGCTAACTTCGGCTTTCACAGCGCACTGGTCCCCCTGCAGTACCAAAATTATTATACATCCAGCATTTTATTGCAAGTCAGGCTGGGCACAACAAACGGAAGTCGAAATCAAACATGAATTACGCATGAACTCAATATTAAGCATTGTTGTTTTATAGTACCATCAGCGGTTTTCCGGCATCAAGGATATTTCATTCATGGGGAATCCAACAATTAGCGACGATATTTCTAGTCTCCGGATGCATTGGCTGTATCGCAATGTCAGCAATAAATTTTTAGAAACAGGTACTTCAAGCGTATAGTTAAAAGACCGAATGTGGGCTGGAAGCATCATCCCATTTATCACCAATGGAAAACAGAGTCAGATGCTAAACTATGATGACATGCAGATGCCGGTCCCGAAGAAGGCGCTTCCGAGCAATTTTTAAAAATGAGAGTAAAGTCCTATCCAGGGGGACGGCTAGAACAGTTGCGGTTAGCTTTCAACTGAACGTCAGTAGTACCCTAAAGGAAGATGGCTGATGCGCGCATATGTGTTCACTCTTTTGTGGTATATTTGACATCCTATCTGATGCGGCAATCATTTCTCCGTAAAAGATCACCGTATAAGTTTTTTCTGGGAAATCGCACACGCCAAGGCTTAGCCCAAAACCCTCCCAAATTTTGCAACAGCTACGAGTTCTTAAACAAAATCAATAATTTAGAGAGTAAGCAACGTGGCCGCTCTCGGTTTGCAGACTGAACTGCACGTTGTATATTTAGAGAAGAATGTGAGGCAACAGAACTGCCAAAATCGAAGTCTAAAATAATTAATAGAGCGAAAGCAGTGAAAACGATCATTTATTAGGGTCTCCCGAACAGCGATTGTAATTGGTTCTCTGGGGCTTTTACTGTGGCGACAAGAGTCAAAGGCAGGCTACTGTTCAGGTAGTCTTGCATTGTGGATATATAATTTATTCGGACATTTAGCCAATCGGTAATACAGCTGCCGGACCATCGCACACAAGTCCACGACAGAAAGAGGGAGATAACAATTATTGACTGAATATGTTATAGCAATTATGAACTCGGCCTGAAATGAGGCAAGCATTTTCGAACAAGCGGTAATATATATGCTAGACCACAGTTACTTTCATGCAGTCTGCGGCAATTTCCTGGTGATAAAATATCACTAGTATAGACACGTTTAGCAGGGCAATTATCTACATCCCGTCCACGCACCAGCGATGCTGTTTTAACACCCGCTCCAAGCTGCGTAATGAGAATCTGCAGAACTGATGGTATCACTGCCGACCTGACCATGAACTTGCAACAGCGTAAGTTTGCGCGACTTGGTAGTACATTGTGGTGTTGGATATTTCTCTTGTTTTACAGTGAACAATGCTACTGTATATAGACTGTGGTGTTTCAAAATTAAAAATCAGTTGATACGACCACTCGTGAAAAATTAGGCATTCCGCTATGTGTGAACATTTTAACTGATGAAGATGACTACGGAAGTTTCACTTACTTTTTCCCAGTGGTGGTTCCACAACCACAAACTTTATAGCGAATTTTGGCGAAATTTATTCTGCGATAAGGCAAATGGTGTGTGTACCGATGAAGGCGAAAAATCGACATGACACCAAAGCCTTTAACTTACTTTTTCCAATGTGGTTCTTTAGCAATTTAGAAATGGAGAACAAATTCGTTTACATTTAAACAAAAACTGACTGAAAATAAAGTAAAAGGCAGCTTGGAAGTTACCCATCACTTTTGTAATTGCATGAAGCAAATTGCATGGTATAAAGAATAGAAGTGAAATTACAATTAAATCAGATGTTTACACAATGCAAAAAGTCACTGCAAGATCTTTCCACACAATGCCTCTGTGTCGGTGATCGTGTGAAAACCTTGCATCGGCGGCAGATAATGCCAACGCGAACGATAACGTCCAAATCAGAATATGGAGATGTCGAAGAAACTTCATTGAAGGGAGGGTGGTAAGTGGCACAAAATGTTTCTCGGTACCAATAAATATTACTCTGAGAGTTTCAGAGACTTAACTTGCAGATTTCGCTTGGACTGTACTGCTTTCAGAGTGAGGAAGTCGAGGTTTTTCTTGAATTAAAGTTCCTCCATCAGTAATCATTTCACAATCTCTTCAGGCCGCTCTTCAAGCTCTTCAAACAAACAAACAAACAAAGTTTTAAAAATCAGATACCCAAACTTTACCTTTCTATTTCAATTATTCATTTGCTGCTTTAGTCAAGGCAGAAGGTACATTCTCGAAAATGTAAGGACAAAGAGCCCTTAGAATAGTAAAAATAAACCAAGGCTGAACAAAGTTGCTGTGCATACCAAAAATACACGTACAGTCACGGACAAAGGAAACTCGAACACAAAACCGTGTACCAGAGCACACCAATAGCACGATTTCTTTCCGTGGAAGTTAAAATGACGCGTGGCTTAGTTACAAATGAAAATTGGAAAATGGGGCTATCCAAATATATCAATACTTTGCTTGCCATTATTGCAGCTCAACAAACAGTATGTTTGAATTTGCTGTGATCACATTGGCCCTTTACAGAAACTCCTAACAAAAAGAAACAATGTAGTGGAGTATCTCCGAGGCATCATATCCTCCTACTGTGTTACGCTGTTATAAATGAACAAGTTATGCAGAGAAAGCAGGTGTATGTTGCTTCATTAAACCTCAAGTTATGGTGAAACGTCTTTTCCGTATATGTACAATTTGCAATTGAAGATTTGCAAAAATGTGCTTCGAGGCATCAGGTATTTAGCAAATAAAATAAATTATGCATTAGTAACTAACCATAAGTGTAAAATCACAATGCTCTTCCCCATACTGCCACTAATCTGGGTATGCAATTATTAACGGCTGTGTGTCTCTGTGAAATTAGGGGTGAAGCTTGAAAACAACCCCGCCTCTGAAGGAACTGCTTGCGCTAAGTATTGTGCAGATTATAAAGTATGCTCCGTGTATTATTTAACCTTTTTCGCCTCTGGAGGCGCAGTAAATCATGTTCTATGTGTCAGATGCGTGTCCGGTTACCTCAATTAGCTGAGCAAACAGCCACACAGGCAAACCTCAACCTGCTGTAATCTACGCCACAGCGGCTTACGTACGGTTGAGCGGTTACGCCGGTTACCCAAGGACGACATTTCCACAGCCGACATTCATCACAGCCGCCTTTAACCGAGAAGAAAATCCTTGCCACGGGAAGAAGATCTGCACAACGCGTGCATATGTGAGTTTTGACATATGGTAGATGACACTCCTATTGTATTACCATGAAATTGAAGTTGATAGTTTCATTGATCGGTCGTGTCACCAAATCTTGTATGAAGTGTGCGAGACCACGAGTCTGGTGCAGCGACCGCAAGTACCTTGGTCCTTGTATTTTCACTTGTGGCGAAATCTGCATGCCATGACAGTGTTTTTCTAAGTTTTCTAGGGCATGAAATCGGCCAATAAACTTGGAAGAAAGCTCCCAGTTATAACACCTTATCAGCGAAGAGTTGTCGTCAAGTGGTTTTATCTCCCTCTTCGAAATCAAAGCGGTGGGACTCTATCCCCAAAAATCAGATATGGCACAATCATTTTGTTTCTAAGGCACGTATTTGATCGTGTGCGTGCCGTGTTTCGGCAATTGACACACGGCGTTGCACGCGCTGAGGCTGATATACGGCGACAAAAAGAATCTTAAGAGTGAACGTTTGACTGCTGTCACTAACTAAATCCCAAAACCTCGGAGTTACCTCGTTGGATGCCCAGGAGCGAAAGCTCACAACCCTCAGCAGTACCCAACGCATGTAAAAAATCCTCTTGGAGGGCTAAATATTCCCCCCTCTCACGCATCAGTTACGTCACAATGGTGGTGGCGATGCGTCTGGGGTATGAGATGCATGGACAAATGTACACACAAATCATTGTCGTGGTGAGAATTTGGAGGGACAGAAGGAGGCCCTTAACGAACAAATGACGTCTCGCAGACCGCTTTCCACACAAGTCATGGAAATGAACACCGCTCTGGGAACGTGGGCGAAACAGGAATTGCGTGAAGCCCAGGATAGCCACAATAGCACCAACCGAATATGGAAATTAGGTACTATAGTTGTGGTAACTGCGAAGCAACTGGTACTAGGTAGATTTGTTGAGACGGAAGATAGCCACAAGCAACTCAGCCCCAACCACTGTTCTGTACAGAAGTATACCCAAATGATGATGATACCGAAATAATATAGGGCACGTGAAGTCTTTGAAAGAAAACGTAACACTTCGGCGAACGTTGTTAAAATGTGATAGTATGCATCCAAATCATCGTGAGGAAAATTCCCCTCTTTTAAATAGCAAAGCTTGAAGACCATGCCCATAAAGTAAGATAAGAAGTCGTGGTATGAGAGAAGATGGGTTTGCTAAGGGGGTGGTGAGCAGGGAAGGTGAAACGTGGAACTGCTGCTCGTTATGAACAAAGTTTAATTTAAACGTGTCAATAAAAGCAGCGTAAAATTTGTGAGTCAGTGCATTAGAAATGTATTGTAATCCATTGCCAATTGCCAGATGACATGACAGGCAGCCAGATAAAAACGGGTTAGATAAATAATCGAGCAAATATGATCTGCAGGGCTCCTGCCGGGCTATTTTAAGACCACACCTTCGGAGGCAACTCGTGTGAATGCATAAAGAAAAAAAAAAACTGCCAGTACAGACTTTGAAATTTCTATTATCTAATGTAACATAAAAATCCCTGTAATTTTTGTTACAACATGATCTTTTTTTTTAGTTCATTCCGTTTCTAAGTCTATTGCCAACAGGGATGAAGTCTACATTACCTAAAGGCTTTCGGCAGACGGGCGCTCAGGATCGCATTTGTCTGTTGCGGATTGGGGTCCATTTCAGGGTGTTCTTTAGTGCAATTACGTGTTTTTGCAACGTCCCATAACCGATGTAGCAAGCCACACGTAGTACTTACGCTGGTATTCTTAGCATTCTAAGCTGGGCTTCACGTTGGCGCACACCAATCCTGTGATAGAGATCGTCTAAGAGGTTTCCATTCAGTGGAGAGGTCTTCTCTCGAAAGCCGTCTCGTTTCCTGCAGAAAACCGATGACTCTTTCCATGTGTCCAATGGTCTCAAAAAAACCACACTGCACCAAGTAAACAACGGTTATTAATTAGTTGACACTAGTGACAGTTCAAGTTAACCGCAATTGTACACCAGTGAAGGTTTCCAACAGAATCGTATTTAAATCCCGTTATGACTTCAAATATGATTCAGAGGTGCTAGGTGTTTGAACAGTGTTCTTCAATACATACTAGTTGCGAAACTCCAACTTCAGAATCCTGGTGGCGCTGGCCCCGTTGCTCTCTTGAAGTTGAGGGGCAAGCATACTGGCGCTCCCCTAGAGGCGACAAAACTTGTCTTCTCTAAAGTATTATAATTCAATATTTTTGCAAAATAAAGCTAGCTTTTTAAATTAGCTGGCAATTATTTAGGTGAAACTTACTTGTGTTCTGCGGCTTTTTTATGACCTAGGGCAGCAGCAGCAAGCACTTGAGTACTACTTCGACTTTCTGCCGAAAGACGACAGGCTAGTCAACTTGCTCCGTGCTTGTCCCGATGCAGGGGGCAACCGAACACAGGCTTTTGATACATAGAGCCCATGGGGAGTTTCCCAACTGATATATATTAGTAAATCCGGTGTTTGCATAAGGGAAGACGAGGAGGGGAATTTAAAAAAGAATGTGCCCCGGTTTTTTCAACTGACCATGCGTAGATACAGAGTCGATGTGTTGTCGCTAGGGCTTTGAGGTTATGCTAATGTATTGCGTAGGGGATTGTTATGAATCATCAAATATTAAAGACGTATGGTCACACGTCTTCAACGCTTCTTGTAACATTGGCTTGTCACTGCACCCAGAGGACACCCACTCACCCAGAGTAATCGTGCACCAGGGAAAACGGTGTATTAAAAACGCTAAAACACGCAATACGACATTTTTGTTCCAGTCCTCACTTTGTATCAACGATTCTATTTCCTATATTTTGGCCTCTGCTTCATAAGCCGGGACGGAAGATGGCATGATTATGGCCGATGTTGCCAGGAAGAGATGCAAATTTTTGCCGCGTATTGACATCTATGGCCAGGTTCGCTTACTGCTCGTTTACTGTCTACGTTCATCACCCTGCCTGTTGTGACATTTACGCTGCCCATCGGGCACTGCACGATGATGAACTGACGTGGCTCTGCGACACCATCTCCCTTAATAAGTCTGTCACAGTTCCACTCCGAAATCCTGCAACTACCGCAAGCTTGCACGAGGTTATGTTCTGTACAGAGGTTCATCCTGCGACCGGCGGAATCTTCATTTTCCGTTAAACCAGCCATTTCAAGGTACAGTGTTATGAAAGCACTGTGCCGTTAGGCATAAAATGATAGTGGGATCAGTGTGGTTAGGAACGGTGCACATTTATTTGAAGCCGTTTATAAGATTATACAGCAGTTGCTCAGAAACTGCCAAGTAACTGATCAACAGGTTGACCCCTGTGTCCATAGTTCTAAATAGGCAGGCAAGCGGCGCTACAACGCGATGCAATGGCCGGGTTCTCACTTGAGCAGAAGAACGAGAGTGAGCATTAGTTGTCCGACGACGCCAAAGTCTAACCCGGGTAACACGACCAGCTCTAGGAGGATATCCACGAGCGCGATGTGATCCTGCTTCATGTGGTTATCCGTAGGTGTCGATGAAACTGCAGGTGTTAGGGAATGACCGAAAAGGAGATAAAGAGTCTCACTATGCAGGAGCGGACGTGTCTGCGGTGCCCACAACTCCACATGCACGCTTGAGTTACACCAAACATGAGTAGGTAAAAAGGCAGGAAGGGTTAAAAAATTAAGATCTGCAGGCGGTAGCTACAGTGATGGTGTTTAATAAAAAAAGCATTAGCACGGTGAATTTTGGCGTGAAGCAAAGCACGTTATTTCTGCATTTGGAATGGTTTGTTGTGAATGTTATTTCAGTTGTATCTAAGGTTTGTAATCGCAAAAAAAAGTTTAATTTCACGTAACTATGTGCTTGGCTCTCGCATATATTTTATGTAAAAAATACAGAGAGATAAACACTTATTGCTCTGGTTTAAATTTTCTCTTGCCCTTTTTTGTAAGTTGTCACTCAACTGATGATTGGCGGTGGCGGCGGTGGCACACCGCCAATGGGTCTGAACGAAGCTTTTTAGGTTCTTGCTATTGTCAAATGTACACACGGCATTTCACGCGACGTCGTTGCCATATTGGGGTCACTGTAACCCTGTATACCGAAATGTTCCAGCGCAAAAAACAGCAACTAAATGTCATGAGGCAGCAAACTACGCCATACACTCATAGATACACAAAGCTCCAACGCGAGTTGGCAGGGCTATTGCATTGTTTTATATCCGTTTGTTTTTCATTTGAATTTTTCCCTCCAACTCGTCTCTTTCACTCTCACGTTTGAGGAACGGTTTTTCTACGTGGTTGCTATAATATCCACGAACTTAGCAATAGACAGCTTCGCTGTAAAATGATGCGAGCGGTGCTGGCAACACCTAAAGGAGCCATGGAGAAAACACAAGTTTTGGTTCATTCGAAAGATTGCCTCGTTAGAACCATAACCACCACTAAAGCAAACTCGCTCAAATAAGCTACATAATTAGGAAAAAAGGAAATGACCATGCGACCCACCAGCTCCTTTTCGGCAACAGAACCTATGATGTCACTTGGAAATGCTCTGCGATTGGCGGAGGCCGACAAAAAACAAACGCATGTTAGGCAGGGCTTAGAGTTTGCATAGCGAGCTAAATGCCCGTGAAAATACTGCACATTCTTTTATGACAAAGAACGGTGGAGTAAACGGTTGATGTTCCGAACGAATCGCAAGCGTGTGCGCCAATGCGTACGAAACTACCGCCTGGCCGAGCTCGACATCTCGCCGTCGCGCAGACGAATTTTCGGGTTCGAGGCGCTCTGACCTGGGGGAAAAAAATGCCGTAAACACCGCGCTTGACGCTCGTATCTTTCTGGTCGAAGCAGAGAGCTCGCGCGAACGGCTTTCCATACACGACACCGGCCAACTGGCATAAGCGATACTGCTACTAAGTTGAACTATTATAACCGTAATAAAAATACGGCACATAAGTACCAGTCTGTATTCGTCCGTCGCGACGGGGCTGACGAGGCAGCGGTGCCGACGGCAGGGCGTTCGTCTGTTGTGGCTATCGCGGGAATGGCGCTTTCCCGTCCACCGTGTATCCCACAACTCTTGCCGCTCGTGCACTTAGAAGCATTGAGCGTTCAAGTGGTGTGAGGTTGTTAAAGCAAGCCCGAGCTCATCGGCGAGAGTTTTGTTCTCCGGATCAGGCGATTTCATGACTAGGGTTGCGGGTGCACTAGTTTTTACTAGTATTTTTAAAAATGGCCGCCGTCCCGGTCGACTCCCGCGTGTGGGTGCTATATGGAGTCGACATACTAAGTATCTATTTCATGGACCGGCTTGTATGACGCCATTGTTCACGTGACGAAATGTGCAATTTTAGTGGGAGATTAACATTTTGGCTTAAATTGCCTTATTTCTCACTGAATAAAGCATCATTTGCTTCCGGGAAAGTGCTTGGGGTACTATAAACACCTAATCTTTCGAATATAAAACAAACTTTTGTTTCTCTTCATGGCTCCTTTAAAGATGGTCCGAAAAGTTACTGGCCGCGCAAAGCGAATAAACCCAAAAGCAAATAAAATTAGGCGGATCTGGGACTCGAACCAGGCTCTTATAGCCTACCATTTAAAACACACAAATTTCTTGCACCTCCGCGGGCCTTCGTTTCAGGCTGGGAGAAGGTGGGACCGACTAAATGTATTGCGAAGAAACCCAGATTGCAGAAAAAAAATTACCGAAGGAGAAATGGATCCCGAAGGTTGTAATAAGAGGAATAATTGAGCACTGGACGCCCAAAGGAGCAAATTGAGCGCGCAATTTGCAAACCTGTCAGACCCAGTTTCGATGATATGGTTTATACTGGTCTAGCAAGGTCGATTTGACAAGTTTTTAAATCTTGGTAACATAAAAAAACAATGACAACTTTAGAAATGGATTGTGACGATGCAAATGAGAGGGCAGAATAGAAGTACAGCGCAAGTTTCTGCCCACGTATGCTGCCGCTACGGCGACGGGCAAGGCAGCGTCTACAGAGTGGAAGCTCTGAAAAGTAGTCATTCACGGGAGTACGCTGAACAAGAAGATGCAAGGAAACCCAAAAGTGCTCCCCCGCGACCAAAGAGGCAGGCGCTAAGTGCAGATAAAATTATGAACAGCTGACACCACCGCAGCCGATCATGATAATAATAATAATAAAATAACAATATAATAATAACTATATAATCAATCATCAATCAATTATTTTTATTGACCTGCCCAGGAACAGCCAAGGCGTTGGTTCTGGCGCACGGGTAGTTACAAGAACAAATACAAGAACATATTTCCAAGAAACAAACAAGGACAAGACACACACAAATTGATGTAGTGAAAATGACAGAAATAAAGCACAGGCGGAGCCTGGGTAGCAGGTATATAATAATAATCAATCAATCAATCAATCAATCAATCATGTTTATTTACGTGTCCAGAACAGCCAGAGGCCTGAGTGCTGGCGCACGGGTAGTTACATGAAAACAAAATACAAGAACATATAGCAAGAAACAAACAAGCGACAAGACACACACAAATTGAAGTAGTGAAAATGACAGAAATAAAGCACAGGCGGAGCCTGGGTACAGTAAAAAATAAAAAAAGAAGATGCCTATGTTGCTCTGCCCGTCGTAAAGGCCACACGACAGGCAGAGCAACAAAGTTTGACAGTAATACAACAAAAACAACGGCAAGATTGTAGACAAATGACAAACGAACAAATGACAGTAAACAGTTTAAAAATAGGCAACTATCAGTGGGATAGACACAACCGCAGAGAAATCAAATTCCAGAAAAAAAAGAAAGACAGACATATCATAGTTGTTTAACATACTGTATTCAACAGCGTTGTACGGTAAACTGTAAAGGATTTCTGAAAGATGTCAAGGCGTTTCAAAGAAGCGGTTGTAACAATTCTGTATTCTGCGAACAGGAGAATGATTGGAGTTGCGCGCAGCGGTCAAGAACGGGCGATGCGACCTGGTGGGCCTTTGTGGTACACTAAACTCTAAACAGTTAAGCAGGTCTGCGCAAGAAAGGTCACCATGAACATTTTTGTGAAGAAATGTAAGGTCTGCACGCATACGTCTGCAGTTCAAGGAAGGGATGGAAGGGACTATGGATAAGTCAGAATCAGGATGAAACTGTGATTGTTATGACGGTGCTTAAATATGGATAAAACTTCTTCTGCACACGTTCTATTAATTCACTACTATGATTTGGAGATGCCGTTCCAGGCAACAGAAGCATATTCTAACTGTGGTATACATATTGCATTGTATAGCATTAGAAATGGATCGGAGAAGAGAATTCCTTTGTTATCCGACACACATTTCCAAGGCTTCGGAGTGCTCCGGGTGATGAGCCTATTATGAGGAGAAAAAGAGAGGGTACTGTCGAAAAGCACCCCTAGGTCCCTAATCTCCTCACCCCTTTGCAGAGGAGCTCCCTCAATACTGTAGGAAAACAGCAGACGGTGGGTTTTCCGGCTGTAGGTGACAACCTTTGTTTTAGTGGGTTTAAAATTAGGAATAATAAATATATAATACTAATAATCAATCAATCAATCAACCTTTATTTTCGGTACCCAGGAACAACCCTAGGGTCTTGGTGCTGGAGCACTATACAAAACACAAAACACTAAAATTAAAACGAGACAACACACAAAAACTAACCTGTATGACATAAACTAAAGTAAAAATCGTTACAGAAATCTTAGCCAAAAAAGAATAAGAGAGAGAAATAATAATAATAGTATTCAATCAATCAATCAATCAATCATGTTATGTTAACGTACCCAGGAACAGCCAGAGGCCTGAGTGCTGGCGCACGGATAGTTACATGAAAACAAAATACAAGAAACATATTGCAAGAAACAAACAAGCGACAACACACACACAAATTGAAGTAGCGAAAATGACAGAAATAAGCCACGGCAGAGCCTGGGTACAGGTAAAAAAGAAAAAGAAGATGCCTTTGTGCTCAGCTTATTGTAATGAATACACAACAAGCAGAAACAAAGTTTAACAGTAAGACGACAAGAACAATGACAAAGTATAGAGACAAATGATAAGACAACCATGATAAGTAAACAGTTTCAAAAAAGGCAACTATATTGTTAAACAGAACCACAGAGAAACCAAATATTCAGCAATAAAAAAAAGAAAAACGAACGACAGAGATATCATAGATGTTTAACATACTGTGTTCAACAGCGCAGTACGGTAAATTGTAAAGGAGCTTTGAAAGATGTCAAGGCGTTCAAAGAAGCGGTTGTAGCAATTCTGTATTCTGCGCACAGGAGAATGATTGGAGTTGCGCGCAGCGGTCAAGAAAGGGCGATGCGACCTGGTGGGCCTCTGTGGAACACTAAACTCTAAACAGTTAAGCAGGTCTGCGCAAGAAAGGTCACCATGAACAATTTTGTGAAGAAATGTAAGGTCTGCACGCATACGTCTGCAGGTCAACGAAGGAATGGAAGGAACTATAGGTAAGTCAGAATCAGGACCCGAACTGTGATTGTGATGACGGTGCTTAAATATGGATAAAAACTTCTTCTGCACACGTTCTATTAATTCACTACTAGATTTGGAGATGCCGTTCCAGGCAACAGAAGCATATTCTAACTGGGGGATACATATTGCATTGTATAGCATTAGAAATGGATCTGGAGAAGAGAATTCCTTTGTAATCCGACACACATTTCCAAGACTTCGGAGCGCTCGCCGGTGATGAGCCTAATATGAGAAGAAAAAGAGGGTACTGTCGAAAAGCACCCCGAGGTCCCTAATCTCATCAACCCTTTGCAGAGGAGCTCCCTCAATACTGTAGGAAAACAGTAGACGATGGGTTTTCCGGCTGTACGTGACAACCTTTGTTTTAGCTGGATTTAAAATTAGACAGTTTTTGCTGCACCAGACCGATAATTCCGACACATCCCTCTGCAAGGCACAGCAGTCCTGAAAACTGCTAATGTGCCTAAATAGTTTGACATCATCAGCATAGAGAAGAAATGAAGATTTTGTTAACACTGTTGACACATCATTGATAAAGATAGAAAACATAGTGGACCCAGCACAGAACCCTGAGGTACACCACTCGTTGCAGTGTAAACACTAGACCTTTTGAAGTTACATCTACGTAAAAGGACCGGTCAAGGAGATAGTTGGACAACAAGGCAACAAGGCTTGCATCAACACCGGACATAGTAAGCTTGTTAATTAATAATTTATGGTTCACTACATCAAACGCCTTACTGAGGTCAAAATAAATAACATCCAACTGGCCGTTTTCACAAACTGCAGCCGAAGCCTGAGTCATGAAGCTTGCAAGATTTGTAACCGTCGATCGACCCGAGAAAAAGCCGTGCTGATTTGGTATCACAACGTTCTTGACGCAGGCAGCAAGAACTTTGTGCAGAGCTGACTCAAAGAGTTTTGAGGCGACACAAAGGAGTGAGATTGGGCGATAGTTGGTAACGGCTGACTTATCACCAGACTTAAATATTGGAAAAATTCGAGCAATCTTCCATGCACGAGGAAATTTACCTAAAAGTAAGCAGTTATTATAAATGGAAGTTAAGACAGGCACAAAAATGTTGCCGTAAGCCTTCATGAGGGCTGCTGGAATTCCGTCTGCACCACAGGAAAATGACGGTTTCATCCGTTTAAGGCTATCATTGACAATTTTTTCATCGAACATAAGTGTAATTAGACATATTATTGAACGATGGGCGTTCGTCGTTGCCATCTGGCAGTTGAAAGACAGAATGAAAGTACTGAGCAAAGCTCGTGGCAACATCCTCAACCTGTTCACCATCGGAATTAAGCAGGCTAATGTGTTCTTTAGACGCCTTAGAACGTCCGTACATACCTCCAGAAGTCAGCCGGTTTCTGAGACGCAGAGCCTCTAACGACTCTATATAGAGCTGGTGGTCACGCCGGTAGAGGCTTTTACAAAGTGAGCGATACCGACTAAAATCCGCTTTCCACTTGTCAAGCCCAGAACGCTTGGCCTTTTTGTGGGCGCTGTCCTTAAGTTTAAGCGAAGTTCGAAGTTCTTTAGAGAACCAGTGGGGAAATTTGGAATGAACAGGCTTATAACAAGGGATGTACTTTTCCATGCCACTCCTGACAATTTCGGTAAAACGTCGAACCTGTTCGTCAACATCATTGACATCAAAAACACTAGACCATTCAGCAGATGAATAAAAGTGATAGAGCCCAACATAATCTCCACGCTTGAAAGCATATCGCGGGACTGCACAATCGTCAACACCGCCATAGCATGCTGGGCAGCGACAGAGACAGAGACAATAAGAGGGGGGTGAAACTTGTCGGGGTACAAGATATTTCGGAGGCACACACTTGTACGTTTTTCAAGTTCGAGAAGCACACATCTAGGACATTACCACAGAAGTTTTCTATGTGGCAGGACTGCTGCAAGGAGGTGCATGATTGAAAATCTAATAACTTGCTGCAATTATGCGCCGCATAATGGTTTTTTTTGCTGAAATGAAAGACTGTTCCAGTGAATACCTGGGGTGTTGAAGTCCCCAAGTATAATTAGCTTATGGTTGGAGTGTGATTGAAACATTTTCAATAGATGTGAGCTTTAGATTATATTCAGCAGGTAAAATATCCGGGGTTATATAGAATGCACCGATGAGCAGCTTCTCGCCCCTCTTGAGGCCTACCTCAAGCCAGACTGATTCCTCAGTCTCGAGGTCTGCACGCCGCACGCATTGCACTGAGCGATCGATGGCAATGAGAACACCGCCACCCTTTTGCTTAGGCCCAGTTAACTTTCTGTCACTTCTAAAAATTTCATAGGTCGGAGGAAAATAGTCGGAAGATGAGATATCATTGCAAAGCCAAGTTTCAGTAATAACAATAGTAGAAAATTTGGAGCACACACATTTCTAAGAAATTCGGAGGACTTAGTACGTAGACCCCGAGCATTTTGATAATAGATGTCGAGAGTGTCGTTCTTACTGGTCATTCTCAGAAGTTTCACAGCTGTGCACCATGCCAGGGTGGAGCTTGCCTTGGAACGGCTTGAAGAGGCAGCCCTTTGGCCACATAGACGGGTCGCACAGGCGCCTGAAACACTCTGCGTCAACAGTTACACAAAAAGAAGAATACGAGTCATACTTGGTTTTAAGGCGTTTGCACGACAATGGCGTGACTTGCACATTCGACAAGTGGGCCAACAGTTGCCCAGATGTCGTGTTAGCCGACAACTTCGAAACAAAGATGGCCCTGGAGCTCGGTGGTCGGCGCACCACAACCAACTCAGAAGCTTCCGATGCACCAACGCGAGGAGGGCTTCTTTTCTTCACTAAGTTCACCGGCGGGCCATTACTCGCAGTGTCGGACCGTAGAGGCGGAGGCAAGGGCAGTCCGATGGGGAACTCAAATCACTCAACACCGCACCTGGTTGACCGCTGGAGCGTTCTAAGAATGCCGGAAGCTTTCGTCGAGGACAGGAGGGGCCGCCTTCGCCCGCTGCACCGGCGGCAGCTGCGGCGAACGACGACCTCATGGGAGACCGGAGTGGGTGACGTCACCGGTAGCGTGGAACGGCTAGCAGGCTTCGGGGAAGGCGGCGGACGGGCGAGCTCCCCTCGCAGGCAGCGAACCTCCTCACGCAGGGAAGCGACGATTGCAGCCTGATGGGCAAGCCCAGCCACATTGTCCCGTCGCAGAAGCCGGTTCTCCTCGCGCAGCTCGGTGACAACATCCCCGAGAAAAGAGAGGCTGGCGCAGGCTTCGGACAGGAGATTCTTCAAAGCAGCTACCTCTGCGCGTAGGTCCGCCGAAGGGTTGAAGCTTGCTCCGACAGGGGACGCCACTCGTTTGGCCGGGATGTTCGCTGGCTCACCGTCTTCGCTGGTTTGGTCACCGGGGTCGCTAGGCCTAGCGGGTGACGCGCGCAGCCACACACAGATTACAGACGAACGAACGGCTGCTCACCGGAGATCAAACGCTGCAGTTCCTCGTCCGGAAGAACAATGCACTTTCCGTGCGCACGGCGTTTACACGCAGAACATCGAAAAAACTCCTGCCTGCCGAAGAAAGCGAGGCAGCAGAGGAGGCACTTGTCCTTACTGGGCGCCATCATGCGGCGATAATAATAATACATAATATAATTTGAATATAATAATAAAAATCCATCCATGTTTTTTAGAGTACCCAGGAACAGCCGAGCCCTTGGTTCTGGTGCACTGAGGAATACAGCACTAATATACAGCAGAAGCTGACAATATAAACAGTCAACGAGAAAGCACGAGCAAAAAAGCAATAAAAATACACCCAAAGATAATAAAAAGATTTTCCAAACAAGATTAGACGAATAAGAAACTCTAATTCGAATCGTGGCAAAAGTATGTGGAACCTAGTCACAGCAGTTGGGTGAAGCAAGCGACATAAAAACATATTCGCAAGATATACGCCAAAAACACGAAGCTTCAATTAAGCATGAATGTATGAAACAAGATAAAAACTGATTTATGAAATTACAGCAACAGAACATAAGTACTAGACACATCATTGTGGCTCTTTACGGCACAATAAATCGGGTGCGATGGAAGGCAAGTAGCATACCATAATATATGACAAGTCAATGAAGCAATTACCGCCACAAAGTCGCGATCATACAGGACTTAAAAACAAGACACTAACTATGACGCATGAACAACATAAAAAAACTGTGCCGAAAAGAAGAGTAATTACTGTATCGCAGATAACAACCCATTCAAAAACTCCCGAAGGGGGCGTTGAAATATATCAAATTTCCCGGAGTGACAGCTATAGAAACACTCCCCTCTTTGTAGGGGGGAATGGGTGTTGAGTGCTGTGGCATTATGGAAAGGGGGGGAAACTTTTTTTTTTTGGCGAAACATGAAGGCTGACTTGTGCAAGTAGTTCCTGGCATGTGATAATACCATGAAGCAGTTTATATAGAAAAATAAGATCTAGGCGGGTTCGCCGACAACTCAGAGAGACAGGTAATGGGAATCTGGATACTGCTAAGGCAGTCTCGGGAGGCCCAGAGGAAAAACGATGTCTGTATATTGATAGAAATTTGGTGTGAACACGCTCTATACGTTTGCTGTTAGAATGACAGGTTCCATTCCACACGACATTAGCATATTCTAGTTGAGGAATACAAAGTGTTTTGAATAGTTTCAAGAATGAATTAGGAGACCGAAAGTCCCGTGAAAATCTGCATACAGCACCAAGAGAGCGAAGAGCCCGCCGAGTAAGTTGATCGACATGGGGCGAGAAAGTTGTCAAAGAGCACTCCAAGGTCTCTGATACCATCAACTCTAGACATGGGGCCGCCGTCAATGGTGTAAGGAAATAAAAGGATGTTTGTTTTTCGGCTATAAGAGATGACCTTTGTTTTCTTTGGATTAAGATTTAATCTATTCTCTGAACACCATTTAGAGAACGAGGACACATCTTTGTTTAGGGAAACACAGTCCTCAGCAGACTCAATACGTTTGAATATTTTGATGTCGTCAGCATAGATTAGGAACGAAGACTTCTTGATTGCAGCTGACACATCGTTTATAAAAATAGAAAATAACATAGGGCCCAGCACAGAGCCTTGGGGCGCACCACTTGTTGTCCTGTACATAGCGAATAATAATATAATAATCAATCAATCAATCAATCAATCAATCAATCAATGTTTATTATAGTGCCCAAAAACAGCGGAGGCCTTCGTGCTGGAGCACTCAGAGGGGAAAATGCAGCACTGTAGTACATCAACAATTTGCTAATAAACACTCAGTGAGCAAAAAAAAGAAAGAAAGACCTACAAAAACGGCAAAGAAGATTAGAAATAAAATAGTGCAATCCAACCGACTTTACACAATCAAGTCGTGCTGGCGCACAGACAAGGTATAAGACAGCAATGAAATGCATCAACAGCTGGCAAAAGAACAGTGAGTGAGCAAAAAATAAGAAGAAACTACAACTTCAAAGAAGAATAAAAATACCATAGTGTAATTTTAGGCAACATTACACAATCAATAGAAACTGTAATGTCTGGTCAGTTGCAAGAAGACATCTTACAATAAGCGTAACTATACGGAAGGGTGAGTGAAAAGAAGAAAGTTTTTACAAGATTCGGGAAGCGTACATTTTCAGTTTCAAATGGACGCATGAAGTGAATATGGCAACTTTAAATGATAACAACGGCAGAAAAAGAAAAATTCTACGATAATTACAGTCGCAGTATCAGCACAATACACGAATAACCAGGAACAAGAACAAGCTCGGTGAAGTCAATGCACACGTCAGGACGATAAGTGAAGAAAAATAGCACTGCAAGATGAACCTAGTGTGTCAGAGCTGACAACCCGGCCAAAAACTCCCGAAGAGGACGCTGAAAGATATCGAGCTTCTCGGAGTGAACATTATGCAGATGCTGCATCCTTTGAAGAGGAGAACGTGTGCTGAGAGCTCCAGCTGCTTTAAAAGGGTGGGCGAGCCTTGTAGCGTTTTGTGGAACGCGAAAACTGATTGATTCAAGTAGTTCCGGGCATAAAATAATACCATGAAGCAATTTGTACATGAAAAGAAGGTCTGAGTGGGTCCGCCGGGAACTTAGAGAAACAGTTATAGGGATAGGCTCCGAAGGAAAACGATGCCTAAATATTGATGAAAATTTGGTTTGTACACGCTCTATACGTTGACAGTTGGAACTACAGGTTCCATTCCAAACGACAGAAACATATTCTAGTTGCGGAATACAAAGCGTTCTGAATAGTTTTAGGAATGAAGAAGGAAACCGGAATTCTCGAGAAACCTGCAAACAGCCCCCAGAGAGCGTAGCGCCCGCCTAGTAAGTTGAGTGACATGAGGTGAGAAAGTTAAGGCACTGTCGAAAAGCACGCCGAGGTCTCTGATCTCTTCAACTCTAGACAAGTAACCGCCGTTAATACTGTAGCAAAATAAAGTGCGGTTCGTTTTCCTGCTATAAGACATGACCTTTGTTTTTGTAGAGTTAAGATTTATTCTATTGTCTGAGCACCACTTGGAAAATGAGGATATATCTTGCTCCAGGGCAATGCAGTCATTAATGGACTCAGTCCGTCTGAGTATTTTAATGTCGTCAGCGTAAAGAAGGAAAGAAGACATCTTAATTGCGGCTGACACATCATTAACAAAAATGGAGAACAAGCGAGGCCCCAACACGGAGCCTTGAGGCACACCGCTTGTTGATCTGTACAGAGCAGACGTCTGCCCGTTAACGCTAACGAAACTGAACCGGTTATCTAGATAACTACCCAACAATGCCACGAGTGGTGTATCAATTCCTACCTGTAAAAGATTTTTACAGGCATTGTTGGGTAGTTAATAATAATAATAATAATAGTAATCACAATCATTATCAATATGTGGGGCGCGAAAATAAATTAGCCATGGGCGGCGTCCTATCTAGTTACGCCACTGCGTTTTGTTAAAACTAGCGGCATGCTGCTGCAATCGACTAACGATGCTTCGCTTTATTGTTTTTTTTCTTTATCCCCTCCTGCCTCCACCCATAATACATGGCCCCGTATGACGGCCTTACGTTCAACTTATCTTTCTTGCAGATTCACACAAGAAACTAGAAGACAAAAGGGGCCCTTAACCCAAATATTCTTCTGGTTATTCGTAATTTAGCTGTGTCAGGCTACGAGCTCAACAGAACAAAGGTTAAGATACTAATAGGTTGTGAACCATATGTAACACACATGCACAAAAACGCTATGCCTCAATGGGGTATTTTCAGTTGTATGTTGTTTAGAGTTAAAATGACCTCAGTTGTAAAGAAATTACCAGCTTAAATTTCTACTGTAGGTACGTAGGGTATGTCCATATTACTCCAAAGGCATGCGACCTTCGTAATTGCGCAAGGTTGATACAGCTCAACATAGTGCCGAAAACTAGCTCCCTTAAATAAAATGAACTGAATATAAGGAACGAATTTACAAGAATTTTTTTTTTCTGCGGGCCGGTTTCCTTGCGAATACAAGCGGCAAAGTTGGCTTCGTGTTTCACGCGGCTCATATAATCCAGAACCTCCTCGGTTCTGTAGAACGTAAGGGAATTGCATAGGGAAATTGAAACGGGAGTGAAATTAGAATGGTATGACTGAGGCGACACTGCCAAATTGTTCATATGTTTTGTATGCAAATGAACCAAACATATCGGAAAATACGGGGCTATAAAATAAACTGAGCGCGTAACGGTATGATGGTCACAAACAAGACTTCAAGGGAATTTCTAATCACAAGAACAAAAGCAAATTTTCATACCTTTTATCTATTTATTGTTAAAATCACAGCTTACTGTTAGAATTCTATCGTTGCAAAGCCGCTTGGAGCTGCAACCAGAAAAGGTTATTCCGCCTCTCAGTTGCATTTGACGGGGGCACTTCTATGTAGGTTCTCGATTCTGTGAGAAACAGCAGCATGTCGCTCATTTCACATTCGGGGATATGCTCCTTTTTGATGAAGATCAATCCGTCGTGACGTTCGCTGTCAGACAACCTGTGTTGAGCGAGGCTCAGTTCAAACATGCACCAGCGGCTGCGGCAGAATTCAGGGCTCAGCACGAAGAGGGAGACGCGGCTCTGCGAAATGGCTCGGCATATATTCTCGGTGATGGGAGTACCCGGTATGAAGTCTCTCTCGGCGACGCAAACGCGAAAATTGAGAAGAGGCGATTCGAGTTTGGGCAGCAGAACGTCGTGAACCCAATCCGAGTCAGAGGCATGGTAGGATGCGAAAGCGTCCCATACGTAATTCCCCACGTTCACTTTCCTCCTGTAGCCTTTGATGCCAACTTTAAGGTACAAAGATAAATATATGAAGTACCAGCGGGATTTGTAAGCGCCATAAACAAGCGTGGCGGAAACGATGATACAAAGTATCCCCGGAACAACGTACACGCGATAATAGTCCACACCTACGCACTCTTCCTCTCTCCATGCAACGCTCCGAACGGGGTATCCGTGTTGCTCCTCTGGAACCTTGCAAGTCATGCACTCCGCGCACTGCACTTCGTGTTTGTCAAGAAAGTTGTGAAGGTTGTTTAGGTAGCAACTGTAGCAATCCCATGGATTGTAGCTGAGACTCACGTTCTTTGTGCCGTTCAGGTCGAGAAACATTTCGTTGTCCAGCCATGCGAGCTCATTATAGGCTGAGATCCAACATTTTTAGTTTAGTCATCCGAGAAAATGTTGGCGGCGTCCACTTCTTATCCCGTTGTGCTGGGCGAAAAGCACTCTAGGGAACTGTTGAGAGGTTTGTCCCACGTAAGTTGTTGTATGAAGGATAAGTCACGCAATCGCAAGGACACCAGCGGAATAAGTACATGCCCTTTGAGACCGTCAGGCGGTTGCGGTTCAGGTTCAACACTAATAACCTTGTCAAACCTGCCAGCGTCGCTTCATTGAGCTCTGGTATTTTGTTTGCCTGCAAAGAAAGAACCTGCAGTTTTTTCAGGCATATAAATGGGGAGCCTTGTAGAATCTTCAGGTCGCACCCGTCCATATGTAGCTCATGCAAATTCGGGAAACCACATAGGTCACGATCACGTAAAAGTGTCACCTTGCTGCCACTTGTGATTAATTGTTCAGCACTGCTCTTTCTATTACGGCTGCCGGGCCAGAAGTTAAACTCCACTTCAGGAGGAACATTTGTGTCAGACATGTTTACACATGCCAGTGTTTTTCAAAGAAAATATTGCTTCTGGTATACCGGGGAGCTTCGTGCCTGTCAGAGAAATTTTCTTAACCGACGGAATGTGGTCAAACGCCTCCGGATGAACGTTCTCAATCGGAGATTGTAAAAATTCAAGATTCTGAATACTCTTCATGGGAGGAATATCGTTGAAGGAGATGTTGTGGAAATTACATCTGTAGAACGCGAAAATGCCTAATAGGTGTGACCGCGACAAACTCCAAAATCGCCGTGGGGATTTCTTCCCATGTCTCATCCAACGTAATAACTGCATCAGTGGAGAAGAAGGAAATGTTCCAGGGCATGGTGGTATTTGCGGGGAGCACGAAATATCCGGGCCCGGGAATGCGTAGAGTAACGGTCAGCAAAGCTGTAAACGCTGAAAATGCCACTTCGGTTGACCCGCTTGCTGTCACACATGGCGACAGCTACCGGCGGGGGCTTGCCGAATGTCACGTCAAATGTCATCTGCTGCATGTATATCTGCATTAAAACCAAAGAAGCAGTCCCTGGTTGCTACATTTTTCCATCTCGATGTGATCGTAGCTACTATCTAAATGGTCATGAAAGTCGTCCCATTTCTTTAATCGCACCCGTCGGAGAGACAGGGAGACTGGAGCACATCCCTGAGACACAGGGCGAACGGCATCTTCTGAAACCAGTAGTTGCTCCATTGTCATTATATCGGTAATAGCAGGATCAGACCCGTTATGAATAGGGGGCTTGACATGAATGTGACAAAGAGCTTGAAGATGGCCGTTTCATCGAAGCTCAAGGTTGCAGTTCTTGAATTTACGGGGGAGTGTCGTCCGGTTCGTGGTTTGCTGGCAGGGAAGATAGGCCGAGATTCCTTCGGTTGAGCATACGCAGATCCACAGAAAGAATGCATGCGTCTTCCAACGTATGGCAATCTGGAACAGTTACGAATGCAGATGTCAAATAACTAATGTTTTAACCTGACGAGTACTGAATAAAATAAAAACGGGTGCGATTTCTCCCTCGCCAGATGTCGAAGCACTGGGCGTTTCAATCGCAAAAAATAAAGCGGTGATTTCGTTTTGCATGACAGTCATTACCAATTTCACTACATTTGACTGAGAGTTTGTTTAAACGCGTTTGTTGAATGCGCAGCCCTCTGTTTCTCTAGACCTGCACTTTTCTTCAATATTTCAACCGTTAGCAAACAACCATGGGTACTTCAGGTGTAGAAACTTGCCGTTGTTTGCTACGCAACAGATTGGCCCAGTACATGCACGTTTGTTTCCTAAGATCCAACTCGTACACTGAAATCTAGTATTATTGGAGTACTGCACTTTGTTGTGAAGTCCCACATAGTAAAGTACATGATTTAAAGCAATATCTGTAAGATCACCAATCTCATACAGGATTTTCAAGGCTCTAGCAAAATTATTGAGCCTTGATCTCGTTTGTAAACGTGAATTATTTCTCCCATTCCTATAGTTCGGAGTGATTGGAATGACACCAAACACTACAGTGTCTTTTAAGTCAACCCACCTTAAACGTGTGAGGAATTGACGTAGCACCGTTCGAAACGTGAACCTAGCATACTTGGCTCTGTGCACAAGAAACATTGTTTTTGTGCAGAATGTATTATACAATGTAAAACTACAACCGCAAATAGTATATTTTACACAGAGATATCACCGATGCGGTTATGTAGCTAATAGGTTGTGAATCCGAAAGAATGTAGTCATACTATATGCACCCCATAAAGTCCTTAAAGATACGGCTTTCGCAATATTTACACGGCGGATTTTCGCTACAACTTGCTTACGCGACTACATATTTCAGGTGACGTAATAACAATAATGAGAAGTGTAATTTACTTACACCGTTGTACTGCATGACGTTCGGCGACGACGTATCCTGAGCAACACTCCTCTCAGTTTCTGCCCACGATAAAGACAAGAGTGGACCCCATAGCTTCTATTTTATCGCGCAGTGAGCTCGGAGCGGAAAACGACATAGAAGAGGGAGCGAAGAAATGTTTGCTTAAGTGGTGGTTGGTATGAGTGTTTCTTTCCGGGAAGATAGTGCCGCGAACTAGGCATTCGGTTTGTTTGTTTATGTTTGTTTTATGCCCGGCCGCGACCGGCTGTGTTATCTGTGTCCCAAGAAAGGCGCGTGTTCCATTCCTTATTTTATGCCGCACGGGTTATCTCATTCTGATACGGAGAGCGTTTCGCCCTAACGTCACCAGTCTCGAATAATCTTTTGGTCTACAATGTCCTAGATATAAATCGACGGTTCAAGAAACTGCGCCGAAAGATAAAAGCCTAGCGACGCCGCGCTTTCCGTCGCCTGGAGGTTCGACCGCCCAATCAATGCGCTGGTTTCGGAAGACTGGTGGCAGTGGTAAACTCCGACACACTACGCAATACGATTCGTCAGTGGTGGGGGAGGAGCTGCGAAAATTTTCCCGACACGCCACAATCTCAAAACGTTCCCTCACTGGCGTGATCCGGGAAGAAGTCCAACACGCTTGGAACTTCTATGCCGTGACCAACCGGCAGTTCTACTCTGCGGCTGTTCGTCGACCCCGCCCTCCCAACCCGTTCAAGAAGCTCCGCCGTACCGCCGTCCACTGGCCGCCCACCCCACTTAGCCGCCGTGCAGCCTAAAACCAGACGTTGGAAGACCGACATTTGGCGAACGCCGAACGTCCGCTGTGCTAACACTGCGGAAAGGCCTATCACATCTATCGTGTTGCCCATCAAGAGACCACTGCGTGATTTCTCCGGACGCACCTCGCCCTCTCCCTGGGCACGGCCACGTGAGATCAGCCCAAGCAGCCGAGGCCGATTGCCATGATTGGAAACCCCATGTCCCCATGGCTTCCGAGCCGTCGGCCACTCATCGGTAACTTGGCTGAAGATTGAGTGAGCGCCAAGCAAACGGCGACCGGAAGTCGTCACACGGAAGGCTCATCGGAAGCAGTATACGGATAAAAGCGCATTTTGGCCTTGCGGAGCCCGTGACGGCGACGGTTAGAGCGGGTAAGCCACAACGCAGCAAAAAGTGACTAAAGAGCCACAGCACCGGGCCATACAAAGCGTTAAACTAAAGTGCAGCGTATTCAAAAAAGCTATAGTGTTAATTCAGAGGAATGGGTCTTTGTGTGTCCTAACGCAACGGTGACCGTCGACTACTTCAGCGTTGTGCCTTTGCGCGTTCTTTGAACCCGCGGCGGGGCCGGTGGATGGACGCGTTGCACCGACGGCTCTTCTTTTGTGGCAGAAACTGCGGTAACTCCTGTAGTGTCTGTGAGGTAATTTTGGTGTCGGTGGCTCTGTGATATACCTGTGGTGGAATAACATCGTTTGCCTGCTGTGGCCGCCGCTGAAAACGTAAGTCACCATTTAATTTTCCTTGCGCGGTGCGGGAGAGCTCGCGCTCGTTCCCGCCAAAACTTCAGTGTCGTTTAAACAACTGGCGCCCGTAGTGCTGCTGCTTCGTTGTTGGTTCTTGCGAAGAAAAAGCTCACATACATGCCCATTTGTGTGACGGCAGTTCTAGCTATCCTTTTTCCGGCTTTGTGTTTTCCGAACAAGCGGCCGTCCCCACTGCAGGTCGGTTCCGTTGAAGCGCTCGTGTGCATATAAGAGTTGCGGATGTTCTAAGCGCTTACTTAAACTCTAGTATAAATGAAGCTTCCGTTTCATTATTTTTTGAGCAAAGAGATATTGTCGAGCGACAAAGTAATTACACTGCCGCTGGGCTTCTCCGTCGGTTCCGTTCGCATCTGCGCGTCTGACGGGTGTGAGCGACGGCGAGCAACACCGTAACCAGTTTAATACTTTATTTGTGGCTTTGTTTTGTTACCCCTCAAAATATAACGCATTCAAGGGTCACAAGGTTTGTATTCAACCTCCAAGTTGGCATAGATGCCTTGCAAAAAAAAAAAAAAAACCTGAACGTTCGTGCGTTCCGAACTCATTGTGTAGTGCGTTGCCTTGTAGTCTCTGGGTCCCGCGTTGTTAGCGAACAAAACTTACGCTAATAAAACGTTGACGGCACGACATTTCAGTCGCGATAAAATGTTTATGGGGTACAGTAGCCACAACAAAATTTCGCGGAACCGCTGCCGTGTTGCTTTGTGTATTGGACTTTTTTAAATACCTTGCGTGACTGCAACAAGAGTGAAGCCCATTTTCGGTTAAATTCCGGACTGTTTTCTCAAGGACGAGCCAAGTAACTGCTACCGTAGAACGCAGTATTGAGAAATTAATAGTGCAGTACGTTTTATGTTTCATAGCGAGTGTTAACAAGCTAGAACTTTAGGCACGGACATATTTTCACACGGACATGTGGTAAGGCTGGTGCAAAGTGCTGTGTTTAGTAAGCAGCGTGCATTTAGCATTGTAGTGAACTATTTTTTTACTTATTACAGGCGCTACGACGTACAGGTGTTTCCCGTGGACAAGTGGCGGATGCAGCCGAGACAAGCTTTCCAAGCTGGCCTATTCTACAATAGTGCTGTTGAACAACATATCGTGATTTTGGCAGGTCGGAGAATTACCGGAGATAATGGTCCTGTTTTCATTTACCTGAATGCTTCTGAGCAGTTAAACGAAGCATAATCGGTTCGCGCTTCACGAGCAGCGCTTTTTAAATTTTTTTCTCGACTATTGTGTGTGCTTGCTTTCGTGTTTGTGTTCGTATTCTTGCCACTGTTAAGACAGGTTTCTTGTAAATTTGATATGCATAATAAAAAAACTACAGAGAGAGACTCGGCGTGTTGTGTTGCTCAATTGTTTTTGACAAGTCACGTAATTGCTTCGCAAAGTTGATGCAGTTTGTTTATTGTGTCTGGCGGTCCCATTTCTGTTTTATACATGTCATTGTAAAAAAAATTATTTAACGAGTGTGCTAATAAATAAATAATGCGCACTCGTTAAATAATTTCCTGTACAATGGCATGTATAAAGCAGAAATCGGGCCGCGAGGCAACTCATAAAATAGGCATTGGTCATAAGGACTGGCCACAAAGCCAAAAATGTGCATGAAAATAGCCTGGGGTCCACCTATAGGCAATATCATGGCAACATACTTTGCCAAGCGTTGTCCAATATTGGCCTTCCAGAGCTTGGCCAATTGGCTTGTCACCTTTCCCAAGCACCAGCCGCGGCCGAGGTATTGCCAAGCTCGGACACATTGGCCACTGAGGATTTGCCATGCTTGGTATTTGCAATTTCTGCTGCTTGGGCGGCTACCGATCTCAAACCAGCCGTGGCCCAGCCCGTTTCAACCGTTCGCCGTCCCCTAGCCATACCAATCGCCGAGCCGCCGTAGCAAGGCTGACTTTGTACGTGGAAGGTCCCCCAGCCCACGCAGGCGAAAGTAAAGGCAGCAACTTCTGGAAGTGAAGTTGCACAACGGCGGAAAAACGAAAACCCTCCAACGACCCAGGGACTCGCTGAAGACCATGATTCACGACATGCCCCGACGACCCGATCTACCACTGACGTGACTCCCGAACATGACGACAGCAAAACGGCGCGACGCTTACCCGACATGACCGAACCTGCCGAGGAGAATACGACGAAGACCACGACGCACAGTGCCCGACCGTCAACACGCACAAGCCGAGATACGACGCCACGACGCACCCGGAATTCGAAGTAGGTAGCTTCGGAGGTTCAGCTGTCCGTCGGCGGCTTTGAAGTAGTCGCCCTCATAGACACGGGAACCGGCTACTCAGTCATGAGCGGACCATTTACGTCTAAGCTGAAGAAAGTTATGACCAGATAGGACGGTCCGCACATTCGCCCAGCAGGAGGCCATTTCGCGACGCCAAGTACATCGCGCGTCACCATACCCTACAGCGTTCGTAATTTTACCTAACTGCTCCCGCGACGTGATTCTTGGAGGGGGCTTTTTGACGGACAACGGTGCAATAATTGATCAGACCAATGTCCATAACTTTTTCCTCCGATCCCTCCATGACGCCGGAACCGAACACGAACACCGCGCTGCTGTAAGGATCGCCGATGATCATGTCACCCTTGCCACCCCGCGCAAGCTTGATCATCACCGTCTACTGTGAAGATGCTGTTCCTGACGCCGACGCTATCGTAGGGAGTGACCAAAGGTTGCTCCTCGACCGTGGTGTCTCCGTCGCAAGAGGCATTGCGCGCTTTAAGCAACGCCAATCCCACGTTTGGTCACTAATTTCACCGACGAGTACCAGCATTTCAACAGAGTGGCTGCAATTGCGTTCCTCGAAGAAACGCAAGAAGCAAGTGACGTGACCACGGTTGCCAACTTTGAAAGCGCACCCGAAGATACCTTCAAGCTTTCGAATCCCTTCGACGTGAATCCGGCATTACCGGAAGAAGAACGGAAGAAATTATTGGATTTGCTTGCTTCGGTACAGAGAGTGTTTTTCGTCGAAGTCGAAACTACGTCAGACACCTCTAGCGAAGCACCGAATGATAGCCGAAGATGGAGCATGACCCACCCAACAGTCACCGTACCGCGTCTCTCCACACGAGCGGGAAGCCATCCGGACTCAAGTCGACGACATGCTCGGCGACGACATTATACAGCCATCGAAAAGCCAATGGGCTGCGCCGGGACTATCCGAATGGGCCAAAACGAGGGTGGACCGTACGACTTGGCTAGTAGGGGCACTCCTCAAGGGGCGGTCATTTCCCCCCTTCTCTTTAACTTGTCCCTCCTGCCGGTCGCCCATGCACTAAGGCGGATCCCGCATCTCCGTTTTGGTATATACGCGGACGATGTCACCCTATGGGTGGCTGGGGGAAGCGATGGACACATTGAGAGCACCCTCCAAGCAGGAGCAGATGTGGTATCACAACAGGCATGCCTGGCCTTAGGTGCTCACCTACCAAATCCGAGTTACTGGTGCTTCCACCAAAGAAAAGAACGGCTACGACACCCCAAATCACCATCCAGTTGCAGGGCCACACGGTCCCGCAGGTCCCTAAAATTAAAGTCTTGGGCCTTACCATGCAGCAGAACAGGTCTAACTCGGAGGTCATTAAGCAGCTGAGCTCCCACGTGGACCAGCTCATTGCTCTCCTCAAAAGGATCACAAATCGAAATCGTGGGATGGACGAAAGTGACCGACTTCGGCTTATCCAAGCCTTCTTTATTCGCCGACTTTTCTACACTTTACCTTACATTAGAGCCAGTAAAAGGGAACTGGATAAAATTAACTGGCCTCATTAGGAAAGCATACAGGGCTGCCCTTCAACTTCCCCCCAACGCGTCCACCGACAAGCTTAACAAACTCGGAGTGTATAATACCGCTGAAGAGCTCATTGAAGCTCACCTGCGCTCTCAGAGAACACGCTTAGAGCTCACTCGACCGGGACAGCAGATTCTCTCGCGGCAAAACATTGCGGTCTCGCAGCAGACTCAGGAGTCATTACCTATCCCTGCTGATATAATTCAGCAAATAATCGTAAGGCCTCTACCTAGGCACATGCTTCCTATTCATAATTCGGCACGACGCAAAGCAAGAGCCCGGTCTCTCGCCAGGCAGCTCAGAAATATTTCGGAAGTAGTATACTCTGACGCAGCGGACTACAGGCGTCACGGGGCATACGCTATAGCGATCACCGGTCAAAAAAGCACTGCTCCACTCAACACCCTCACAGTCATAACCACCTCCTCTACTGTGGCGGAAGAGGCGGCAGTAGCCTTAGCCCTCACACATAGGCCACATCCGGTAATTATAATCACAGATTCAAAAACGGCCGTTCAAAATTTTGCCCGGGGACATATCTCTCCCACGGCGCTCAAAATTTTGAAACAAAATCCACCAGAGGACTCAGTGGTGCTCATATGGACCCCAGCCCACACTGGCATGGAGGGGGATGAAACTGCACACGCTATGGCTCGCGAACTCACACACTGAGCCGGCGTGAGTATCGTTCCTCACCACGGGGCGCGCTCAGCCAAAGACCGACTAATCACATTTAATGACATAACAGAGCACTACCGCCTCTCGCGTCGACAATTTGCCCCGCCTCATCCATCCCTTACGATAAGCCAGGCGCGTATTTGGCGGCTCTTGCAAACGGAAACCTTCCCAAGCAGAGCTCGCCTCCACCACATCCGTCCGACAGAATTCACTTCGTCAGCATGCCCCCTGTGTGGGGAGCATGCCTCACTAAGTCATTCCATATGGCAGTGCCCCCAAGACCCCTTCCCTCTAATCACCAGCAGCGAGCAGTGGAGGGAGGCGTTGGGTAGCTCCGACCGGGCTACACAAGAAGTCCTGGTCAAAAGAGCCACCGAAGTCGCTACCAGCATTAGGCCGTGGCTAGCGCGCTTCTCTGACCACTTGCTGGAATAAAGTTTTCTCCTCCTCCTCTAGAGATCGGCTACTGGCAAATTGAAGTGGACGAGAGAGACCGAGAGAAGACTGCATTTATAACCCCGGACGGCCTATACGAGTTCAAGGTGATGCCCTTTGGGTTGTGCACGGCACCAGCAACGTTTCAAAGAGTCATGGATACGGTGCTAGCTGGCCTGAAGTGGCACACCTGCCCCGCATACCTGGACGACGTTGTGGTATTCGCCCGGACTTTCGACGAACACCTTGCAAGGTTGGAGTCTGTACTCGAGGCCGTTCGTACGTCGGGGTTAACGCTGAAGCCTGAAAAGTGCAGTTTCGCGTACGAGGAGCTCAAGTTTTTGGGCCACGTCGTCAACGCCGCAGAAGTCGTGCCTGACCCGCCAAAAACTTCAGCCATAGCGAATTTCCCAAGACCCAAAGGCAAGAAGGGCATGCGAAGATTTCTCGGACTGTGCGCATACTACCGGCGCTTAGTCGGAAACTTCGCACGCATTGCAGAGCCACTCACGCGCTTGACGAAGGATTGCACCGCTTTCACCTGGGAAAACGCCCAAGAAAAAAAATTGCCGCGTATCTGCTCCTTTCTTTGCAAATGTCGACAAAAGACGATAGTATTTACCCACTTTTGCCAAGTAAATACCTCCCTTCGCTTTCCCGCTCACCTCTCATGTTGTTCCTCTTGCTCCGGGCTCCTCCCAAGGTAAAGATGTCAAACGTTTGTTAAATCGTTTTAAATTTACCGCGTTCCGCTGCTCCAGGCCGGGTGTCTATGCCAACGCTGCCGTACGGCGAAGACGCGCTTAAATCGAGGCACCCTACTTTAACGTTTATAGAACCGCGTTTTCCTACTACACGTGCGTTGCAAACAGAACATGGAACCTATCTAGTAGAACCTTTCGTAACTGTTGCCGGTTGATTTCTTAGAATGGCGCTAGAAGCTATAGTGGCGCGGGCGACAACAGGCAACGGCGGAGTGATTTTTTTCTGCAGTTGACGAAGTATTTATTTTCGCAAAAATCAAGCATGTATGACTCTTTTTAAAGGAACACTGCAAATATCACATCTATATTAATTAGTTGCCTTATATTTGCGTAATGTCTTGTTCTTCTTCAACACTGTTGACAAGTATGAACATTACGCCGGATTTAGACAGGTAGATTTAGCCGTGGCTATATAAGAATATTGCGCTGGCATTGTTTTACATTGGCCGGGTGGCTGAATCGAGTCAGAGAGAGAGAGAAGACAGACAGACAGACATACAGACAAAAATGGGCCCATCTCCACGCGAGGGGGACTCGAGTAAATGCGTCGCATAGGGGTGGGTGTATTGCGTTAACGTTTAATGTTTGGGGGTTGGTGCTATCACGTGTACACCACGCAGCTATCACGCCGCTATCTCGCCGCTGAGCCGCCAACGCACGCCGCTGACGACGTAGTTTGAATGAGTCAAGGATATAAGGCGCGTTCGTAGCCTTTGATTCTGTGTCGGTTTTGTGGCGCAGTGGGAAGAGCACCATGTACCTCGCGTTCCGCCCACAGGTAGTGAACGCGTTGTGTCAGCAGCTTCTTGACGTAGTTTGAATGAGTCGAGGATATAAGGCGCGTTCGTAGCCTTTCATTCTGTGTCGGCTTTGTAGCGCAATGGGTAGAGCACCATGTACCTTGCGTTCCGCCCGCAGGGTCGTGGGATCGAAACCAGGCGCCGGTAACTGTTATTTCTTTTTATAGTGTAGGGGGCTGGGGTGCGGACCTGTTGTTGAGAGCGAGGAGGGTAGCGTGATGCGGGAGAGGAGGAGTGGGGGAGAGGGCGCACCTGCGCGCTGAGCTGTTGCGGACGGACGGCGGACGCTACATGTGAGTTGAAGAAATGCTCTGCATTTAAAATTTCTGGGTTTAAGTAGCCCAAGAAAGACTATCGTCTTTAAAAGCATTCTGCGAGCTGCAACAACGCCTGCAAAACCCGCCAGTGCTCGCTCATTTCGACGAAAACGCCGAAACAGAAATGCACACGGACGCCAGTGATGTAGCCTTGGGTGCCGTCCTCGTCCAAAAGCAAAGCGGTTGCGAGAAAGTAATCGCCTATGCCAGCCGTGGTCTGTCGAAGGAGGAAAAAAACTACTCAGCCTCTGAGAAAGAGTGTCTCGCTATTATATGGGCAATTTCAAAATTTCGCCCATACGTGTATGGTAGACCATTGAAGGTTGTGACAGACCACCATGCGCTGTGTTGGTTCGCCAATTTGAAGGGCCCCTCTGGGCGTCTTGGGCGGTGGAGCTTGCGCCTGCAACATTTCGCCGTTACAATCGTCTATAAATGCGGCAGGAAACACCCCGACGTCGACTGCCTGTCGCGCGCTCCCGTCGATCCACCACCACAAGACTCGGATAAAGACAGCGCGTTCTTCGGAGTCGTGACAGAGAGCGACCTAGCCGCCCAGCAGCGTGCCGACCCCGACCTGCGCGTCATGATCGACTACTCAAAGGACGCAACGTCGCCGTGCCAGAACCTTCAAACGCAACTTACCTGCATTCAGCCTGAAAAACTCCGTCCTCGTGAAGAAGAATTTCAGCCCCGGAACGAGAACGAATTATCTTCTTGTCATCCCGGCAGATCGTCGACGAAATTTCGGAAGCGTGCCACGACGACCCGTCTTCCGGACATCTCAGCACAGCTCGCACAATTGGAAAAATCAAGGCGAAGTACTATTGGCCCCGCCTCACATCCGACGTCACCCACTACGTCCGGAGCTGCCGTGACTGGCAGCGACGAAAAACGCCGCCGACGAAACCCGCCGGACCTCTGCAGCCGATCGCCGTCCCATCGAGGCCCTTCCAGCAGATTGAAATGGACCTTCTAGGGCCGTTTCCTACGTCACGATCTGAGAACAGATTGTCGTAGCGACATACTACATGACGCGCTACGCAGAGACCGCCGCTCTTCCGAGGGGGACTGCACAAGAAGTCGAGAAGTTCTTCATAAACCAAGTTGTGCTGTGACACGGCGCCCATGAAGTCCTAATCACGGACCACGGAACGGCCTTTACTGCGGAGCTGATGCAAGGAATCTTACGCTACAGCAACACGGATCACCAAAGAACGACGACGCACCACCCCCAAACGAACGGACTAACGGAACATTTGAAGAAGACGATTGCGGCTATGCTGTCCATGTACGTCGACGATGAACATAAGACCTGGGACGAAGTGCTCCCGAATGTCACGTTTGCGTACAACACGGCTATCCAAGAAACTAGGCAGATGACACCGTTCGAGCCTGTCTACGGAAGACGGCCGACTACGATGCTTGACGCCATGCTTCCGCATGTATAAGATGACGACCTCTACCGCGACGTCCAAGGTTACCTTCAGCGTGCGAAGGAGGACCGCCAGCTCGCTGGCTGGCCGCTACAACCTCCGGCCGCTACAACCTCCGACACCGAGACGCCGAGTACCACCCAGGGGATCGTGTGTCGATTTGGACTCCCATCCGACGATGCGGACTTAGTAGAAGCATCTGCGACGGTATTTAGGACCCTACCGGATTCTACGACGTGTTAGCCAACTTACCTATGAAGTGATCCCCGATGGTCATTCCGCAAGATCACGACGACGCACGCGACCCGAAGTCGCCCACGTGGTTCGCCTCAAACCTTACTGGACAAGATGATGGACATTTTGTTTTGTTGTTTCTTCGGACTGTCGTTTTGTTTTAGCATCGGGTCGATGCACTCTTAGAGGGGGGGGTAATGCCGCGCACTAGACACTTCGTTTGTTTGTTTATGTTTTGTTTTTTACTGCCCGGCCGCACCAGGCTGTGTTATCTGTGTCCCAAGCAAAGCGCGTGTTCCATTGTTTATTTTTATGCCGCACGGGTTATCTCATTCTAATACGGAGCATAGAGTTTCATACAAATATTGTAAGAAACTCTATGATACGGAGAGCGTTTCGCCCTAACGCCACTAGCATCCAATAATCTTCTTTGATCTACAGTGTTCTAGATGTAAATCGACGGTTCGAGGAACACTCGCGCCGAAAGATGAAAGCCTGCAGTGCAGACGCCGCGGTGTTCGACTCACCGACGCTCGCTTCCGTACTTCACATTGCTGTCTGCTGCTTCGCTGGCTGTGTATTCTTTGAGTAGTTAGGGGAGCACAAGTTCGCTCCAGTAAACTTGTTTTCCTTGAAGACAACTGCGTCGTCTTTTCTAACGTGACAATAGATTGATGGCGGGACACAAAAAAAAGCAGTGTCGCAAAAAATCCGGCGAACAATATTTTATTATTGCTTTCTGCAAATTACAAGCGCAGATTTGGTGTCAGATTTTCCTTTTGTGGGCACTTGTGCAGAAATGCCAAATCGTTTGCAAATAATCAGAACATCATTACTCGGCTTCACATATGCCTTCATCGGCGCAGCCTATGTGCTGCTCAAATTTTATCCCCTTCTTTCAAATGCTTTGTTATTGCTTGGTACACCGAATCGCCTGGAAGATTTTTCGAACCTGCAATTGCAAGCGGGGAATCCCGCACACGTTGTTGTTTGGCGAGTGAACGAAATTTCATGTACAAAAACTACAAACAATGACACTAGTGTTCAATAATGCGGCGGCAAGCCGTGCCGAGAGGAGGAGGAGGAATAAACTTTTCTTGAGGCCCAATCCGACTCCGTGTGTGGAGGCAGACCAATGGGGAGACTCCTTAGTCCAGGAGTCCCGGGCTCTGTTGGCAGTCCGGGCCCGTCTCACCGGGTTAAGCTGGGAGCCGGGTTCAGAGTTGGACAGCTGCGCTGGACAAAACGGTTCTCATCGCAAGATGATTAATATCGGGAACATATCGGCATAGTGTATAATTGACGATGACCACGCTCTGACTACTTAACTACGAGCGCGGTAAGCCATGGATAGAGCATAAGAAAACGGCGTAGGTTTGGCGAAAGACTTACATTAGTCGTGACTCGAAGAATTCTTCATTGTTGAGGAGGAGGAGGTATGTTGACAATCACATACGATGGTCACCAAAATGCCACGAAGAGGGAAGCACGCGGGGAGAACGCGGGACGGCCGCGTGAGAAAAACGAGTAACGTAACCTGGGATACAGGGTAATCTCAGCGATAGATAACGATTATTCTTGAAAGTAGGGACAAGTAGGAAGGTTTCTTCACACACCCGAGGAAAAAAATACGCTGTATTCGTTCGGTATGCTGACGGATTCCTAGGACAACACATACTGCTACCGCGATCAAAGTTCCTGGCAGACTTTCGGCCTGCTTGCCATACTCTTTCAACAAGGAATACCCTCATTGTTTCGATCTGGCTGGCCCGGAGGCTGTTGAAAATTGAGGACTATTTCATAAAGAGGATGGCTCGAAGGTAGCGGGAGCGTATCAGCTCTGTTTCGTACGCTATAAGAATTATGGGCTTGCTTTGCATTTTATCTGTTCATGGCATAATACCTTTGGGATGCTTAAGCCCCTTTCCTCTTTTTAGCATCGAAAGAGGGATGAGGAAGTGAAGGGGTGCGTGAGAAAGGCAAGGTGACAGAGAAATTGGGAAAGAAAAGGGAAGAGGTTAATGCGAGGAATGGAAAGAACAGTGGAGCTGCAGGAGAGCAGGATGATCGAAAAGAAAAGAAGAGGTAGGAGTGTCATGCCAGAAGACGGCGGCACTAGTCTACCAACCCAAGGCCCAAACCTCACGTCGGACACCGCCTCTCTTCATCGGCGACGCACCCCTCCCTTGGCAAAAACAAGCCAGATATCTTGGCATCACTTTGGAAAACCGCCTCACATGGCAGCGCCTTGCGCACAAACTGCACGCACCCTCGGAGAACACTAGATATGGCGCCGCGAATTTACCCATGCTAAGGCCCCTGAAATTCCTTAACCCATGCAGCGTTTCCCGCTTGGGAGTGCCTGCTCGCGGGCGGCGGCAGTGCGACTGCGTCGTCTGCTTTAGCCGCGGTTGTTTTGGGCCTATTTTTTGCAAAAAGGCGGACAACACTGAGAATTCAGCGGTGGTAACACTGGTGGTGAACGCGACGACGCCATTAGAAAGGAAGCAGGTCGTAGCAACGCCGTTGCGGTTGCACGTTTTCGCCCACGGCTTCACGAGTCTGTTGCCCCATCGCCGTACTCATATTTATCTCCTCAAAGTGGTGTTTTGCGCTACCTTTCTGAAGATTAACGCTGGTCAAATCGCTTCCGCTTATCTACCCCGCTGCACAACGGCTCGTCTGGGGCGAGTCGAGACGTGCCCTTCTTTTCTCCTATTTCTTCTGTGTTTGTTCCTTCCTCTGAGTTCCTCTCAAGGTCGGCTGCCTCTGCTCGCTGCTGGCGCACGCGTGCGACCTATCGCTCCCGCATTAGCACCGCATTCACCGACGGAAAAATTAAGCGCCGCAAGTACAGAGGCGGTGAATCGCAAACATGACCTCCAGCAGAGACATCAGAAATCAGTTTCATTATGCATGCTTTGGTCATTTTCGCGAATAGTTTTGAAAGTTTGAACATACGCAAAGTGAGCGCTCAGCAGAGAGGGACCCGCTCATAGCGGCCAGCCGGCGCTACCACGGGGCAAGGGTGCATCGATTAAACACAATTAAAACTCGACAACCAAACAAGGAGGCAGCGCTAAGGCTATTCAGCGGTGGTAACACTGGTGGTGTTACCCAGGAGGTCTTGCTGCTGTTTGTCAACACTGACGATGGCGTAACGTAGGACTCCACGCTGACGTATGATCGCTCGTACTCGTAGGACCTTTCAGTGGTCGACCTCGAAGAATAAAAATCCTGAATATGCCGCTCTTCTTTCGAAGGAAGGGCGGCAAAGTTATTTTCCTATCCTGCAATGGGAAACACCACTTCGCGGGACGCGTATGCAATTACGTGGACGGTGGACGGTAGCTACTCTATAGAAACTCTGCGCTCGCAGCCTTTTCGCTTCCTTTCTAATGGCGGTGCAGAGGGTGCACAGTGTTGCCAGAGTGGCTTGCTGCTTTTCCGCCAACGATTTGGCCATTTTGCAAGTGGTGCCTTCGCAAGGCTTGATTATCTTGTTATCTTGCACGACAGCACCTCCTGGGTAACCCGCACCCGACGGAATTAAGTGGTCGTACGGCAAACATACGTTAATGATTGGTTTGCAGGGCGGGAAAACAAAATGTAGATATAGACCACATACAGACATCTGGCCGCTAGAGAAACGCTACCTTTTGCGCACTGCTTGCCACGAATGGGACTCCTTTTTCTAAATTGGGGATTACCAATTCGGTTGGGATTTAAGAGGTTTTAGAAAAGGGGAAAGTAGCAACTGGTCCTGATAAATACCGATTATAAAAGTTCCCTCAGCTTTCTCACAATTCTCAAACTTACTAAACTAACTAGTTTAAATCGGTGTAAATGGGAATCACTAAGCTGACATATGCCGAATTGTTTCAGTGTCCGCGCTTGTGTCGCGTGGTGGCGTATCCCCATGCTAGCAATTCAGAATGGCTAGGTTTCTCTGTTTCACCCTTCAAAAGACGCCCCTCTCCGTTTTCTTTCCCCCGACTCACGACCGGGCTACAGCGGCGGCGTCCGCCGCTGTTTCCCGGCCGTGGCCGACGCTGCTGCTCCATTCGGGACGCCGCCCCCGCGAATTCCAAGTAACGGCTGGCAGGCAGAATGTCTGCTTTTACTCTTTGTAGAGCTACGTGTGTGAGTTCAATTGATGTCGCATGGGCAATCGTTGTGGGTGTCGTTTAAAGCTTTGCATTCCAACCACCTTCAAAGCGTAGATTGGAGCCAATTTTTTGTTTGTGCTTTATAATTACTTCTTGTAATTTTAATTTGCTGGGCTTTCTATAACTTTTACAACGAAGCTGTGTATGCCTCGGTTTCCAAGTGCAACGTGCGCAGACAATTCGGAGTAGAACGAACATTTTTCGCCTTTAGAGCTTATGTTTTGTGCTCCCGTCTTGAAGGGCTCGTGGAGTTATGTTTTTGCCGTCCTTGCACGTGTACCTAGAATGGCTTTCGGAGCGATGTTTTGGCTGGTGTCTTCCCGCACAAGAACACGCACGCCACCTGTCAACGCCTTATAGCTGTTATTCACATAAACGTTTAGCGGGCGATTTCTTCTCTTGGGATGAGGTTGAGCAACACTGAAAACCGCCTTGACTGTGCCGGCCCTGTCTGTACTGGAAGGTGAGGTGTGTCATGCGGGGAAAAACCAATGGAGAGCGAGGGTCCCTTTTGCGATGAAAAAATGTATGGAGCACAGGCGTTCCTCAGAGAACAACTTTTTAAATCAAGCTAGACAATTATTTGACGGATGATATCAAACTTTATATTGGGAAACAAAAAATAATACTATTTAGGGCAATAAATAAGGGTCAAGACCCCTTGAAAAACGCGAACCCTCATTGCCCGGGGTCGGATTCTTGTCCCCCTTGGGTGCTAGCAGCACCGGCTCTACTAAATACCCCCCCCCCCCCCCCCCCCCCCACCTTCCCCCCATATAAGGTACTCTGCGCCTTCGGCTATGCTGAACACTTTTGAGCGAGTTAGCGCCTTCGGCTACATTTTATGCACATACTGCTGCGAACGATATTCTTATTTGTTTACTGATATTTGTTGCTATATTCTTATTTGCAGGTCGCCGCGCTCGGTTATCTTATCTTGGCTTCCATGTGAAAAGATCGCATCCTTGTTCTTTCGTACGCTGTATCAGAAAGCTTGAGAGGGAAAACGTGATACGCTTTTCGGTCCCTTTCACGCTGTAAACTGTTTTGGGTTCATCGACAGTGTTTTGTTTCCAGCTTTTCGGTCCCTTTCAACGATACACCAACAGATAAGCGCTTGGAAAACAAACGCCGCGGCCTACACCAACAGATTCGATTCGTCGACCGCGGCCTTTCGATTGATTGATTGATTGTGGGGTTTAACGCGCCGACGCAACACAGGCGATGAGGCGCGCCGTAGTGGAGGGCTCCGGATTAATTTTGACGACCGACCACCTGGGAATCTTTATCGTGCGCCGAAATCTCGTACACATGGGCGTTTTTGCTTTTCGCCTCCATCAGCAAAGCGGCCGCAACGGCCGGGAATCGAACCCGTGACCTCGTGCTCAGCAGCGCAACGCCTTAGCGTTTTTGCTTTTCGCCTCCACTGAGCCAACGCGGCGGGTCGAACCCGTTCGTCGACATTCCACTGCAGCGCAACGCCTGCACGTTACTTTGAGCCAACGCGGCGGGTTGACTGCCTTCTGCGCCGCTAAATAAATAAATAATAATAAATAAATAAATAAATAATAAATAAATAAGTAGCAGGCATTCACTGCTTAGCGTGGCCTTGGTAAATAAATAAATAAATAAATAAATAAATAAGTAAATAAATAGGGCGTACCTTATAAGTTGCGTGGCCTTGGTAGTGATTTCCCAGGACTACTTTTCTGTTTGCTTGCTGGAAGGTATTGTCGCCATTCGACAAGACCTTTGCTTGCTGGAATATTGACGTCAATCGACAAGACCTAGACGGAAGGGCGATTACTAGTATACGGAAGGGCGATGTGAGTTGCGGCCTTTGGAAATACTTTGTTGAGAAAAGGGTACACGGATGGCAAATTAAGAGGAAAAGCCATGTCGATAACCAAGAGCACTCGCCAAGCGCGGCAGTGAAGTCCAGTTCAGTGACCAAGAGCACTACCCTTTGTAAACCGGCGAGGATTTATTTACCCATCAGTGATACGTTCACAGCTACTTACATCAAAGAGGATTTATTTTGGCTCTGCATCACGTTTGCAGTAAGTTGCATGGAATGAACACAGGATGGAAAGTATCTGTTATTCTTTCTTGAGTTTTTTATTTAAACATACGGAAATATTAAATCACATCTCCCAGGAAATATTAAATCACATCTCCCAGGCAGGATACCATAGATACTCATAAACATAAGCGTCGTAAACGAACGAAACGCAATGCGAGGCATCGCCTTCTCACAACGGCTTCTTGTAAAGTAGGTTTTTGAGTGCTCGTCGTCTGCTTCGCCGCAGCTCTCGAGCAGACGACACGCGCGCGAACCTACAGCGCCCCTCAGCGATTTCACAGCAGCCGGTAGAGGTGGTTCAAAGAAAAAAAAAACTTTCTATAAATTAACGGCAGCAGACAAAAAAAAGCAACGTTGCTATTAACAGTAGCGCTACGGACGTGCGGCGAGTAATGTTATTTCTACCTATTACTACAACATTATTATAGAAGTATTTTAGCGCTTGTCAGAACCCTTATCCGGGCGTCCGCGAACTGTCCAGGTGATAAACTATAGCGGCTACTACTTTATCGTTTTGTGAAATAAAGTTTTGCATTTATCTCTTTTTTTGTTTAAACATTTATATAGCCGGTCGTGCGATTGCCACCCACAGTTTATTTCATTATCATCATCAGCCGGCTGTCCATGTGCTTTCTTTTCCCAAACTCTATGCTTTTCCCGACTTTCCTGAATGCATTGGCGGGTTTTCGGAAGTTCTGCCAGTTCTGCTTAGTGCAACTCTAGCACTCTAGTACAACCAGTAAAGCATTGCTGTTGTCGTTTGTAGGACGTCGGGATAAGCGCCTTGCAAGAGCTGGCCGTGTTCAAATGTGCGCAGTGTTCATTCGTAAGGACGCACGCGTGGACGACCGTGCGATGGCTTCGCGCAGCACCCCGAAGGTGAGCGCGAGTGCGACGATACGCTCGCACGCGCTGAGGTGCTTTTTTCTTATTGCTGCAGGGCGGTTCCCGTGATCGAGGACCCCTGCCGCGTCGGTGCCTCCTCGCGAACCGCCCGCCAAGCAGGCCCAGCTGCTCCGAACAGCCGACGACGAGCGAGAGAAGGCCGAGGCCCGCCGTCTGAAGCTGCGCCAAAAGTGCCGCTTCGATGACGGCAGCAAATACGAAAAGTGAGGCACAGAGCGCGCTGGGCATCGCCGAGGCCCAGATGCGCTCCTTAACACTCGAAAAAGTGGTTTTATTGGGGATGTAATCAAATATCAGCGCTTTCTACTGATCTTATTTTCCTGTCCATAGCCGTTTTGAGCAGTTCCTTGCCAGTCTGAAATTCCGCGGGGAAATAAAATACGCGCTACAGGGCGGATCCAGGTTTTTTCTGAGTAAATGCTGCTGCTGCTGAGATGACGCAAACTAGATAGAAAAAACAACTAAAAAGACTTTTTCTCCGAGAATGAGGATAGTAGTCTTTTTTATTCTGAAGGGTATTTCAAACCACAAATACAAGAATAGAAAAAATATTCGGGGCCTTGCAAATTCCCGAATTTTCTCCGAGGGGGGGGGGGGTCCGACCCCCCCTCCCCCAATGACAAATTCCCGGAGGGGGGGGGGGTCGTCCGACGCTCTTTAGCCCCCCCTCTGGAGTGCCGTCCGAGAGTGTCGAGTGCCGTCCGACCCATCTTTAGCTCCCGTGCCGTCCGGCCGGCCGGCCAGTCCGGCGGTCTGACGCGTGAGCGGCGGAGCTTTCAGAACACGGCCAGCACCGCGCCTTCGAGGTTCAGTCGCCTAAAGATACCTATACGAAAGAAAAGAAGTCCTTATGACGCACTAGCCAGCTCAAGATCAGACGCTCGCGGATGGTTGGTTATATGACGTTGTGTTAATGTATCCCTGTGAGCAAGCGTGCCGAAACCAAGGTTCAATGTGCGCTCACCTATAGTGACTCGGGCACGTCGGGCGCGCGACGCGTGTCGCGCGATGAGGCGGTGTTGGCACTTGCGACGAGAGCTGTTACCAGACCTGTACGACTTCCTTGGTGCTTCAACCATTTGCAGTCAAAGAAAATTATGTTACATGGACGCGACAAAGACAGGTAGAAATCACTTTGGAATAGTACCGTAATGGTACCGAAAGCATTGCGGGTTGCAAGAAGAGTCAAAAATAACGAACTCAAGCAGACACTTTTTAACATCTTATATTGCAGTGGGAAATATACACGTTTGCTTTCACGCCACAACATCTGTCATCTAGACCGCAAAGTTCACTTTTTTTCACAGACGCAGAAGTTCTGGCGCCTTTGAACTCCACGTTGAAGCCTTGAAACTCTATGGGTGTTTACTCCTCGCCGACAGAGGTACGACAAGGATGCAAGTCAGCCTACCGTCCCGCTATGACTTGCTTTGACAAGTCAGAGTAGTTTCTGCGCACTGATGAGTCCCACTTTGTTCGTATATTAGTACATGTGTACGCTGACGCAACTGACGAAAGGGCTGGTGAGCGCGGGACGCTGCTTGCCGGCCCAGCGAGCCCGCTTTGGCGGGCCGGGCCAACTTTGACCGGGAGGCGGCTCGCCACCGTTTGGCATTGCAGGTGCAAACAAACGTTTCGTTACCGGCTACGTCAGGTGACTCTGCAGCCGTAATCTACTATCCGGTTTTGCGATGTGGTCGCGCGACGAGGGACGAGCGATCGGCGCCGCCGTTGCAAAGCGACGAAAAGCGAAGGCCGCCTCATTGCTTTGCGACGTGACACATTGCATCTTGGTTTCGGCTCGTTTGCTCGCAGGGATCGTTTGCTCGCTAGCGGCTAAACGCGCTAAGCACTCGCGAGCGTCCGATGTTGAGCTGGCTGATGCGTCATGAGGAACTTCTTTTCTTTCGTGCTGGCCGTGTGCTGAGAGCTCCGTACAAGCCGCTCAAGCGCCGGACCGGCCGGACGGCACGGGAGCATACGCTTGCAGCGCCGTCGGACGGCACTGCAAGGCCCAGGTAAAGAGCCGTCGGACGGCACTCTAGACACTGCGAATAAAATACAGAACTGCTTTCGGGCAGTTTTGAGCATTCTGAAGTGACCAATAAAAGAGGCCTTACGAATCCTGTATTAGATGGTGCAGAGTTGTAAAATGAGTAAAAGAAAAAAAATCTTAACTTAATTTCTGGGAACTAAGTAACGGCCAGCATAGCCAGTGTCATTAGAGCGAGGGAACAAACGTTAAGCTCCGTCAACACCAGAGTCGAAACCAACAAAATGTTTTCAGGAAAAGCTCGAGACAGGTAGAATATTGCTCTGTGTGTCGGCCACATACTGCAGGGTTTTGACATTCTCCGCTTCTGTTTCCAGGCCATCTATAATGAACTTAAAAATTATGAACGCATAAAAAATGAGCCAGATCGCTTCCCGGCCCCCTCTTGGCCTAGCACAGGGTTTTTTTTCAAGGGTTTCTATTAACGCAGGCTCCTCAGGCCCATCTGTATCCCTGGATGCCTTTGTCAATGCACCCTGCTCTCCGGTTGCACTGTTCTTCAGCAGGTTTCTCATCAAGTTAGAGGAGAGTGCTGTGCTTCTAGCAGGGACAAACTCATTAAGCTGAGAGCAGTAACAGATGTGACAGCGGCCTGAAGCAAAGCAAGGCCAGTCTTGGGCAGTAAATAGTAACTAGTAATGTGTTACCAGTAACTAGTTGCTTTTTTTAGTAGCATGTAACTGTAGCTAGTTACTTTTAGTTAAAGGAACTTGTAACTTTATTACTTTTACTTTTATATAGAGTAACTGCAACAGGAAATACCGTTAGAGTTACTTCCTTTTTTATAGAAAACTATCTGATAGCAACACTCGTAAAGGCCTGCGTACAGTTAGCGCTTTCTACTGTTCCAGACACCATTTACCTTTCCACAACATGGCTCCCCTCGCAGTTTAGGAGGGAAGGTCGCTTAGAGGAGGAATTATCTTCATGCAGAAGACCGGGGTTGGTGGTTGTTCTTAGAGGTGGTGTCCTAAAGTATTCCGTTCATCTTGAGCGAACAGAAACAAGACAAAAAGAAAAAAATGGGAAATTAGACCTCAGATAAGAGGGAAGCTCTCTTGTATGCCAACTTTGAGAAACAACTCACCCCAAAGGTCCGTCCGATTCACCCTGCACCTCCTGAACCAGTTCACAGGAGTGCAAAGCCGGTTCCACCATCCCGCATAATCGGGGGAACCAGACCTGCAGCTTTTCGTCGTCTGCTTCTGCACCTCCTCTGCAGGGAGAGCAGGCAAAGCCATGGACTCGTTCTGCACCCATGGCACCACTTGTGACTGGAACGGGCGCAGTTCAGGGGCCACAAGCTTCACCACTGAAAGGAATGGCGAAGTGCTGCGCCTCCTGAACTGGTTGTCGTGGTGCAGGGAAACGAACGGCCCTTAGGTTACAATGAGTTCTGCAAATAAAGTCCCCGACACTAAGGGTGCATCAACAAAAAGGCTCATGCAACAAAATGATGCGTACAAACGATTGTTGGTGTTGGCTTGGGTGACGTTTCTTTGTCTAGGCTTTTACCACGTGCAATTCTGACTACCCGCATGCCTTCGCTACATTCATACCAAATAAACTCATGATTTGGTTTGTAATCGATTACTTAGTTTTATACAGTAATAGAAAAGTAATTACGTTACTTTTTCACAGTAAGTTGTAACATGTTATTTTTAAAAATTGTGTAACTATAACTGTGATGGAGTTCCTTTTTTGCACTCGTTAAGTGTAACTGTAATGCAGCTACTTTTTACTGGTAATGTGCCCATGACTGAGCAAAGCCCTGTGTGAGTGATTGTTGTTATGAGCGGACTTAGCAGCACCTTGCAGATTCCTTGACAACTTATTGGTGGCGTCAGGGGTTCCTCGGTGCCAACACAATTAAGAATTGTGGCCCCAGCGAAATGTCTTACGGGACTTTAAGAGGTGTTCGTCGTCTGTCATCCCACGCAGTGGTTGAAGCCGTCATCATTGAAAGTGACCGTGCCAGGGGGTGTCGGTACAGGGAGCAACCGCAACTCTCACTGCTCACGAGTAGAGCTTGGTAGCGGGCTTGGTAACCTTGCATGGTTGGCCAAGCTGCAGCTTGAAGTTCGCAAAGTACAGAGCAGGAAAAACACAGTGGCCACCTAATGGGATGAGCTCTGCTGCCGCTGCGACTCCATGGCAGCTGAGTTGGAAGAGCGACTGCCTTCAATATGCTCTGGCCTTGGGTTTGTGCACCAGAAAAGGCCAATTTTTTTAGGGGCGAAGCTCTTCTTGCGTCGCACCGTCGCCGTGTCCACTAGTTAAAGTCCCATTGACGCGGTGGCGCCGTTTCGATGCCATGACTCTCTGGCCGCAACGCGAGGTACGTGGCGGTCTTTCCCACTGCGCTACAAACCAAGACAGGAGCATGTGCTACGAGCGCACCTTATGACCTCCCCTATGACTCATTCAGATGGTGCGCGCCATCTAGAAGAGGGGAAATGAAGTAGCGCATCATGACGCTAATGAGCGCTGACTGTTGGCACCTCGATGCCGGCACCCTTCGTGTTGTGGGGGATGCGCGTGAATTGAGGCACCCTCCAAATCGGAGCGGGCGCAGGATAATTGCATCGATACGTAAATAATAAACATCGTCTATTAAATGTACATACAATCACCCCTAGAACAGCGTGTCGAGTCTTTACATGATGTGTGGGCGAATGTTTCACGGTTTTACCGATAAGCATTGGAGCTTCGCCCCACTCATCATCATTCACTTCGTGGAGATGGCGGGATTTTTTTTTCTGTAGAAGTTCCCGAGGAGCCAAGTTTGCTTCTGTGAGGTTTGCACTCAGATATAAATTTCATTTCATGTGATTTGTGCATGTTGGGGCCCTTCATGGGTGCTTACACGTCTGCTTACATGAAACAGCAAGGTCAGCATACTTCATGCAATTAAAAAAAAGTTCGGTTGGCATGTTCGTGAGGGAGCAGTCAAGTGCATGATGCGTGAAAATGAACCGTCTGACTAAAAAGCAAGCAAAGAAGAATATATATACGTACCCTTCCCAAAAAACTTCTTTCTCAACATGAGTGCATTTTCTGAGAAAACTGAGATTTTGTGGACTGTTTACAGACATTTCTAAAGTTTTACGAATTCACAGCACTGCATGGCAATTTATTTCAATAAGAAATGGCTGGGAACCGAAGACTGATATCAGTGCTGTCTCAAAAACAACTTCGCTATAATTTACACAGGGGTTTTGAACTAACTGAGTGAAATTTGGGTTAGCTGAAGGTTTGGCAGCACGCTACTTTAGCTGGATGGTACCGTATAGCGGAATATAGGTCGAGATTTTTTACAGAAAAATTTGCCGAAAAGTCACCCCTCGACCTATATTGCAGTCACTGGCAGTTGTCATGTGGCGACCAGGCAGCCCATCGAGCCCATCGAAACCCCAAAGGCACCATCACCAACCACCATCAATCGGACACGACGCCATCTTTGTTTTGTTGCTTCTCTCGCTGTCAGCGAATGTGTGCGTGCTATTTTCTTCTTGCTCAAAATGAGTTTAGGCACTTGGTGCCAGTTCACAGCAGCATTTTAAAGAAAAGGTGGGGATTTTCCCAAGCCCACGATGTGTCCGCCTTGCGCCAGTTCGGTATCCCCAAAAGAAGTGGCTAGCCACGTTAGCTGAAGGGGCAGCTCTCGGTATGCAACGCTCGGAAGGCCTCGTTTCATGGGTGCTGCTCTGTGCACCTGCGCTGCTGTACAAAGGGGCAAATTTTGTCCGCTAGCGTCGTGCGATGTCTCCACGAATGGATACCACAAGATGTTTGCTGACCGCCTGCACAGACTGGCTGTCGCTCCGGTCTGCACACGAGTGCCCCATGCTTTGCGCTCGCTTCACGGTGACATGGTCTTGCGAGCGTTTAAGAAGTGCTGCGTAAGTAATTCCCTGGACTGCACCGAGGTCGACCTGCTGTGTGGGCGACAGCGAGCCAGAAGCGGTCGTCCGACGATACTTCAGACAGTTTTAAATGAGTAATCTGAGACGAAACAAGTTAGTCTCAATAAAACAATGGTTGGTACCTAATTATTTTTTTTGCATTTTTTGGCTACAAGGTAAGGGGGTCGACCTATATTTCGCATTATACGGTAGTATTCTGCAAGTTGGTGTTACCGAAGTTTGCGTAAAACTCAATACGGGTTTCTTCTGGGCAAATATGATACACTTGGTTTTAGATGCTTGGAGTCTCGCGCCCCACGCATGGTATTCCACATAGATAACTTATAGCATTGCAAGTCTCATTTGGGATGATAAACATGGCGCAGTCATCTTCGAAAGAGCCCATCCGAAATGGTGACTGGATTCAGCATGGAGTATTACTAATGTAAGTCAGAAAGTCGAACCTTGGGGCATTCCTGGTCATGTGTCTGAATGATCAGGAACGTACGTACTATCATAACACAACAGTGGCATGCAAACAACTGAATGCGAGACTCTTAGTGCATGCTGTGAGAGTAGTGATGGGAGGCATGTGGGGATTTCTGTGTGCAACCCCGAGTATGGCTTGACACTCGTTCAAAAAGACACTGGCCGGCCTATCTTATCAAAGTGGCCATCTTAAAGAGTAACAACGTGATTGGGGCGACACCTGCCCAGTCGTTGTGCGGACAGCGTGGGAAGTTGTCCTGAGCGATATGTTTGTGTGTGCACTGACATTGTTTGCGTCCATGTTGTTGCAGGTTGGCCATGGTGGTGACACCGCTTGGGAAGTACCCCTGCAATGAGCAGCTTTAGGTGAGTGGCCCTGTTTAGGGGTTATATGTTGCGGGTGTAAGATCCCGGGGACATTCTTTTTTTTGTAGACGTAGATGCCTTTGGCAGTGCCCGTATTGGGGCCACATGTGGATACCTATTAAGACGACAGAATTGGAAAATAAAAGACTTTCTCAAGATGCCAGTAGCTGTGCGTCGGATTGGCCGTACTGGTTTCAGCCAAGTGGAAATTGTAATCAGTTGACTGAACACCTTTGCTGATTAAACAAGCACCTCGCTGGTGAAATGTCGCTCAGAAAAAGAACCTTGCGACAAGATGGCAGAGCAGTGGAATAAAAAACTGTGCGGCGGGCGTTGTCGTCAAAAAGGAGGGCACTTGCTGAGCATTGAGGCAGCTGGCATCTTGTTGCAAGCACAGTGAACTGGCAAGGACTCATGGGACCTCACTCAGTGCTAACATTGAAATGAGCTTTCTTTTGTGTCCACGTCACATGCCTTAGGCAATGCACACCAACCAGAGTTTACCACGTGCGTGGTCTGTGTGAGGCTCATGTGTGGGAGGCTTTCCTGCACAGCTGTGGAGCCGTGTGGGAAAAGTCAACCGGAGCGTGTGGTGCAAATGGCAAAGCTTAAAGGAGCCATGAAGAGAAAACAAAAGTTTGTTTTATTCGAAAGATTAGGTGTTTCATAGTACCCCAAGCGCTTTCCCGGAAGCAAATGATGCTTTATTCACTGAGAAATAAGGCAATTTAAGCCAAAATTTTAAATCTCCCGCTAAAATTGAACATTCCGTGACGTGTACAATGGCGTCATACGAGCGGGTCCATGAAACAGATACTTAGTATGTCGACTCCATATAGCACCCACACGCGGGAGTCGATCGAGACGGCGGCCATTTTAAAAATACTAGTAAAACCTAGTGCACCCGCAGCCCTAGTCATGGAATCGCCTGATCCGGAGAACAAACTCTCGCCGAGGAGCTCGAGCTTGCATTTAACAACCTCACATCACTAAAACGCTCAATGCTTCTAAGTACCCGCCGCGGAGTGGCTAACGTTGCGCGCTGAGCACAAACGTTCGGTCGGCCGTGGCGCCATGGAGGCGGCCAAACGCGTGTACGAGATTTCGGCGCAGTTAGATAGGTACAAAATTAAGAGCCGCAAGCCTCATCGCCTGCGGTGCACGGCGCTAAACCCTACAATCCACTCTCAATGCTTCTAAGTGCAAGGCGGCAAGAGTTGTGGGATACGCGCGTGGACGGGAAAGCGACCATTCCGCGATAGCCACAACAGACGAACGCCCAGCCGTCGGCACCGCTGCCCGTCAGCCCCGTCGCGACGGACGAATATAGACTGGTACGTATGTGCCGTATTTTTATTACGGTTAATAATAGTTTAATTTCAGTAGCATTATCACTTATGCCAGTTGGCCGGTGTCGTGTATGGAAAGCCGTTCGCGCGAGTCTCTGCTTCGACCAGAAAGATACGAGCGTCAATGCGCGATGTTTACGGCATTTTTTCCCAAGGTCAGAGCGATTTGACGAAGTCGGCGACGAGCGCCAGCATGTCCAGGAGTGAGCTAACGTAAGGGCCCTGCCGTAATCACTTCTCGGAAATGAAGCGAGCACACTCGTACTTCCTTTAGCTCTCTTTCTCCTCCGTTTGCAAAGTTTACAAAACGTAGCCACTTGTTTCGCCTAGGTTCGTCGTTGGGCAGCACATGAAAGGAGATCTCCTCACCGGCGGGGATGTCGCACTCCCTCGACGATTTGCCCGTACTACATGGACATTTCAAAACGCAGCAACGAAATTTTATTGTAAAGTACTCGAACAAACTGAAGTTTTCAGTGGTTGTAAACTGGAAACGAGCTCGTAACAGCAGCAGCAAGCCAACACCATTCGAAACTTACGCGACGACTGGCACTATCTCGTCGCTTCTTGCTGTTCCTTACTCCCCTCGTTTCTATTTTTACCTTTGCTGGTTGGCGATATGACGACCAACCTCCTGTGAAGGGATTACGATACGAAGCACGGTCGCGGTTGTGCGTGCTGGAACGGTTCGTTGGCCCCGAAGAGCCTCGAACCCGAAAAATCGTCTGCGCGACGGCGAGATGTCGAGCTCAGCCGGCGCTAGTTTCGTACGCATTGGCGCACACGCTTGCGTGTTCGTTCGGACCTTTAACCGTTTACTCCACCGTTCTTTGTCATAAAAAGAATGTGCAGTATGTTTCACGGGCATTTAGCTCGCTATGCAAACTGTAAGCCCTGCCTAACATGCGTTTGCTTTTGCCGGCCTCCGCCAATCGCAGAGCATTCCCAAGTGACATCACACGTTCTGTTGCAGAAAATGAGCTGGTGGGTCGCATGGTCATTTCCTTTTTTCCTAATTATGTAGCTTATTTGAGCGAAGTTTGCGTTATAAGTGGTGTCGTTATGGTTCTAACGAGGCAATCTTTCGAATGAACCAAACTTGTTTTTTCTCTTCATGGCCCCTTTAAGAGGCACTTAGGGCAAAGTAACTTTTTGTTTCAACTCAAAGGTCATGTGTTGCGTAGCCCTCTCAGCTTTTGCTTGTCAACCAATGATGCCTTGTTTGCTGAGAAAGAAATAATTAGAGCTGGCATTTCTCTGTTCCATTGCCCTTCCATTTTTGTCGTGACGTCTCCGAGCTCATCACGAAGCGGCCAGGGTCAGCCGCGTCTGCTATTAGTACTCGATCTGTGCCATTTTCCTGAAAGCCTGTCCTTTCATTTGACCACGGCCCACCAGGAAAGGTCTGTTTATTGCCATTGGCGTGGCGGCATAATATAGCAAAACTGGCCACCAAGTTCCCACTCTTTATTGGCGGGGAGTGGGGATGTCGGCAAAGATTTCAACATGAACGTCCAGGATGTGGTGCCACCTGGGAGCGGTTGGGGAAGCTACGTTCGCTGTTGAACGAACAATTTCACATTCATCTCATCTCTGGTCGATCGCTTCATTGTGATCTGCTTTTTCTGACGCTGGCCGTTTCATGCATGCATGCGCTAGTGGTCGACGGTAGGTGCAGTAGTCCCCAGCATTCACTCGCGTGCATGCATACTTTGACTGCGCTTGCACACAAAGTGAAACAGTTCCATGAAATCGAAACACAGACTGAAACACAGACCGCCGCCTGGGCTGTGGCATCATATTTTGCTGTGTGTGCTTGCTGTGGTTCGTGCGTCTTCAAAAGCACGCGACCATCGGACGTTCCCGCATGCATTTATTTTGCATTTGCAGGTCTGTGCTGCCTCCACGCTTGTTCCAGACAACGCTTAAGCAAGCTCCACTGACCCATTTTTGCGATGTCACAAGGTGCAGTGCGGGAAAGTCTACACCTGTTTTCAGGCTTTTGGCATTTTCTATGTTAATAAGCGACTGATGCTGCGGTGAGTGCTATATATGTGTTAAAAACAATTTAATGTACCGATTATAAGGCAACTTGCTACTACACTTTAGTGTCCCTTTAAAAATACGCTTGTCGCGCAGCAAAATCAACTTTTGTTTCTGGAATACTTGTAAATTTGAGTGATGAAAAAACAACAGACATCAAATGAAATACTTTAACTGTGAAACGTTGCTTCGTATTGAGTCGAGTAGCATGCACTATCCGTCATCTCTTCAAAATTCCTAGTATTTACATGACTGTTTTTTTTTTCTGTTGTTCGTGCGAGCGTCGGGCATATACCTGGCACCAGAGCAGCTAAAACAAACCTCTCCAAGTGTAATGAGGTGACCCAAGGGGTCAAGCGAGGGAAGTAGGTGAACAGAAGAAGTCCCTCTTGTTCCAGGGGTCAAGGGAAAGTCATCTCTGTTGCCTTGTGCGTGCAGTTGGGCCTTTTGTTTCAGTGGACCCAGCACGGTTGCTTAGTGCGGGGCCGCAGAGTCCAAGAATCCGGGTTCGACCCCCGGCCGCTTTTCTGGTGGAGGCGAAAAGTGAAAACGCCTGCGTGTCGAGATTTCGGTGCAGTTCCGAGATTCCCCCAGGGGGTCATTAGTCCGAAGTGCAGCCCTGGGGCAGCTTGCAGCCCAGCTGTTGTTTCAGTGCGTTCAACCCCCAAAAATTGAGCATCCTGTTCCGCTGGATCGGTTCCTCCAGTCGATGCACAGGAAGGAGTGCTGCGGGTCGTGAACCTTGACCCTTCCCCTCGGTGTGTACAGTTCAAATACGAGGTCCTGCAGATGTGCCGTTGTGCCAGGCCAACACGACCTTCCCCCCCCCCCGGCCACCAGGGGCTGCCCTGCCCCCTGTGACCTGTGCTGCCCTCGGCGAGTGCGTCCCTCGACCCCCTGAGGCGCCTCCAGCTGAAAAGGCCCTGGGGAACAGGCAACCCTTCGGCCCCAGGTGTTTAGAAGACAGGGTGTCAGATTTCCAGAATCGCTTTACTGTGAAGACGTGCCTCCTTGAGGCCTGTGTGCTCCCTGGAGTCAGTAGAGTACTTAGGGCTGGGGATTCGTGCACTTGGGCCGGTAGCTTCACCACTCTGTTCGGGCATAGAAAGCTGCTCAGCAGTGCTTAGATGGGGGCTAGCACGTATGGTAAAAGGGAAGGTTAACAGATCACTGCAATGCATGCAAGCGATGCAGATGTGTCCTTCGGTTTGATAATGTGTACCTGTTGGCAGACAGCACAGAGAGCGTGAAGAGAGAGATTACCAAAGCTTACTGCGTTTGCAGTGAAGCTGATGATTGCATCAGTGCACCCTGTATCAGATTGTTCCAGGGGGAGAGAAAGCATATTGAAAACAACATGGCATAACGAATGATACGTGGGAACAAAAATTTATTTAGATGTGGTCTTTTCACTCCCAACCCCACCTTCTTATAATCATCAGTATTTTGTGCGAATAAATCGGTCGATAGTTTCCTCTTGTCTTGTGAATGTCCCTCTGTTTTCTTCGCTGTGTTTAAACAGTCGCTGCAGTCTAACATGAGCACGAATAGAATCCTGGTATGGAGACGTGTGTGCGCTGCATTCGAGTGCATCACCTGTATGAATTGCAGTTGTCAAACAAGAGTGATTGATTGATGATGATTGATCGATCGATCACGTGTTTCAGTGTGATTCATTGATTTAAGTTTCAATCCTTCTCGGAAACTGCATTGGTCATTTCAGGTCAGTCCAGTGTGCGATAGGGGTAAAGGCAGGCAGCCCTGGAAGTTCCTTAAAATTGCCTTGGATGCGGCATCTTCTGATGAAGTGTGCAACATCCCGCGCGTAACTGCGCTCTGTCCTCATTCCACTGAGCCACAAGAAGGGTTGGCCAAGGTGCTATGAACTAGGTCAGCGCTGACTTCTTCTCTTTGTGCTTTGTGGTCGCCTCAAACTGCAGGCACGCATCGTGCATCCCGACATTTCGGTCACATCCTTATTGGCCGTGGCAGCTGAGGAACTTGTTGCTGGGTCTTTTGTGC